>CM060964.1:142938563-143026063 GCA_030765045.1 Tenodera sinensis | reverse complement strand
GACTTGTAATTTATAAAGAAAAAAAAATGGACATCAGAAGAAACAAACGCTCAAAGCATTGTTGCTTACCAACGTGCATTTCAAATACAGTTGTCCTGAACTTTTCAGTTACTTGGGGCAAAATGAGAAACGTCTGAAGAAAATTCCTTTTTCAGAAACATATTTCCAATAACAAAGAGTCCTTATGAGTTATATAACATGATAAGTTGGTTTTGTGTTTATATTTATAGTAATAGTAATGTTATGGATATTATTTTGTATATTGTAATAACATTGCCTTTTCATAATGTAATAATACGTTGAGTACTCTGATAATATTTTGTTTATTAATAATAAATAGGACGACCTCCATAGCGCAGTTGGTAGCGCGCCTGCCTCTGGTGCGGAGAACCCGGGTTCGATCCCCGGTACCGGCATGGGATTTTTCCCTCGCTGGGAGGTCTGGTACGGGGTGCACTCAGCCTCGTTTGGTCCCTGAGGGGCCAATTGAGGAGCTATCCTGATAGAAAGGTAGCGTCCCCGTAAGGTCAAGTAGTCGCCTTACGGTCAGGGGAGTCGGCGTGCTGACCCCCGTCACCCCAACCTGCACTCCTCCGTGGCCTTGGCTACGGCTGGAGGATAGGGGAGACGCCCTAGGGATGGGATAATAAATAGATAAATAAGGTTTTAGACTTTCAATTGCATTAACCTAAAGGTTTAAGGTTAATGGTAATTTAAAAACTCAGTTGAAAAGTGTCCCGTTTTCAAACACACGCACACACAGGCGCGCACCTTTTTCTAAAGACGACTTTTTTGAATTCAGGAAATTTCAAAGGGTGTATTTCCAGGAAATCTCGACGTGAATTTTTGGGTGCAATACAATACTTTTTACTTACTATAGGTAGGTGACAGGGAAAGCAAAAAGAAATCTGCACTACTGATTAATACACTCCTACATGGATAATGGAAGCTAAGAGTGTGACGGAGCAGTATATAACACTATATTATAGAGGATGATTTACAACGTTATATCCAATATTCACAACTTCTACCCATTACAGATTTCGTATATCTCTCATTTTATATTATAGTACTAATTTAAAAAGAATTCTTAAATGCATTTTCCTTAATCGTGATTCAAGTATTTACCATAAATTGTTTCAAGTTAAGAAATAGTTCATTTTTATTGTTGTTTTCTTGCACTTCACGGAAGATGCTGTAATGACATTCAACTGTCCATATCAAATGTGCC
Source organism: Tenodera sinensis (assembly GCA_030765045.1). Classification (NCBI taxonomy): domain Eukaryota; kingdom Metazoa; phylum Arthropoda; class Insecta; order Mantodea; family Mantidae; genus Tenodera; species Tenodera sinensis. Next base: position 143,024,832 of record CM060964.1, on the reverse strand, counting down.
TTTGTTTGCCATGAACTCATATGAAGAACTTTGATAGTTTAAAATGTTCATAGCGGGAGCCAATCTAGTCGACAGCGCCGGAAAACCTGAATATAAATTTACGATTAATTCGGGAAGCGCAAATACTGTTATTTGTTCAAGTCGTATATTTTAACGATCTTTATATAACTGCAAGTTTTTGTCATTTCCTTATGCTTCTATTTACAAGTACATATAAAGAAGTTGAACCTCCCATTTAACGACTTAATTGGCTAGTTATGAAATGCTAGCTGGTCGAAGATTTTGTTATGCCAATGTAACAAACAGGCTCTGTTTAAATCAAAACTACTAAAGACATTTGTGAGAAAGCAAGAAATAAAGCAAGTTAAGTAAGGCATATTTTGTGTTCAGGAGACTTCATACACATCTTCATTTGGCGTGTTTAAACTGTGTAAATACCATCCGACATTAGATACACTACGTTGGAGGACGTTAGTAACAAAAACAAAAACATAAACGGTGTAAATTTTTGTATTAATTATGCGGTTTTAGGTATTTTATTTAAGGTACTTATGGAGACACACGCTGGAAATTTTCCAAATCGTTTCTATTCAGTCGACATGAAATAGTGTATTTGACATGAAATTTCGACATCGAAATTGAACCCTAGCATTACCAAGGGGGGAGGCTACTTTATAACTGTATTTTATTTATTTTTTTTTTAATTCTGTCTTTTAATTTTTTTATTAAAGGCATGCAGTTAATAGTTATTATCAATCAATGTTTCTGCTACTGAATTGCGTAATTGTTTCAAAGTTTTCATTGTCGGTCTATTTGAGAAATTGTGAAATGTCAAGGTGGTCATTATTATTTTTTTTTTAAATTAACGTCTTCCATCGTAATGTCATATCGGACGGTGAATGACTGAAACGAGTGAAATGATGCTCAAATGAGCCCGAGGTCCAAAGAGCTTTAAGTTGCCCAACATTCGTCTACTCAGGATAAGGGAAAACCTCAGAAAAAAACCTTGCCCGAATAACTTACCCTAAGCGAGATTCGAACTCGCGACTTCTTGGACGCGAGGCAGACACGCTAGCCATTACGCTATCGAGGCGGGCAAGGTGGTCATTAAGTACTGCCCCGTCGGTATAATGTGATTCATGTGAAAAATAAAAAGCTAAACAATGTTAAATATTATATTTCTAAACATGACAAGATGTAATACCCGATTTTCAAATAAATTTGTTTTAAAAATTGCTCACACATGTTGTTAGCAGTGGTGGTCACAAAGTACCTTCTTGTTGGTAGTAAGTTCTGCAATACGGAGTCGGTCTGGGTGGCTCAGTTGGTTAGACGCTGGCTTAATGATCCCAAGGTCGCGGGTTCAAACCCGGCCTAGGCCGATGGTTTTTAAGTGTGCTTAAAAACGACAGCTCCATGTCAGTAGATTTACTGGCATGTAAAAGAACTCCTGCGGGACAAAATTCCGGCACACCGGCGACGCTGATGTGATCCTGGAAATTGACAGCGTCGCTAAACAAGAAAATAATTTAATTTTTGCAATACGGATTGGTATTGCTAGGGTTTAAACACTGTATGGCTTGTCGGAAACAGAAGGTCAAAGGAAAATGATATGGGGAACACAGGTAATAGAAGTACTGCAAATCGCAAAAGGGCATGGCGCGATAGGTTACGATGGGATTTATCCCCCTCAGCTTTCTTGCTATTTATTACTCTTGATATCTGAACCGGCTTATCCGATATTACGGTTACGACAGCAAAACTACATTTGGAATTCATTTCAAATATTATACGTAGGTATAACTTCAGAGCGGAGAAGTTTCAAATAAATACCACTTTAACGCTTTAACTATTTGAAAGTGGTGTAACCTTTGTTTCCGCACTTTTAACTCTAACTTAATGATTATTTTTGTTACTAAAAAGATCAGATGTGTAGAGATTTTATATTTTGTTAAATATTGTGTAATTCCAGTCAGCTGAGAAAAAATATATTCAAATTAAGAAGTAAACGTTTTCTATTGTGCACGTTTACGGGAAATGTCATTGCATTATGCTTATTATGATTATTGCTGTTATTGTTATTAATTGCAGAAAAGCTTAAGAACGATATGTAGATATATTCTTGTATACAGTAGTAGCAATCAGTATAAAGTGATGGATACAAGGAAATGGGACTCTCTTATCGTCAAAACACCAAGAAGCTGAAACGTTTAAATTAAGTGATTAATAATGTTAGATGAGCGCATGATATGGACAGAAAACAAAATACGAGACAAAGTAGGAAATTATGTAGAACATTGAAAGGGTTGCTTTTGTGCAAAGCAAGGGTCATAAACCGCTATTTTTCTCAGCTTATTGCTGATTTACAGTTGCCAGTAACTGCCAGACGCATATGACAAATTTTGACACATGACAAACATCTTGCATTCAAGAAAGGACTGCGGAAACCAACTCTTAACACCTAAACATGAACAGCCTAGATTGGATCAAATGGCGTAAGCTTTTTCGGCTGGTATCATAAAATACAAAATGACTGTCCGGGCTTGTGAGCCGTGGTATATTGGAAAATCTCCTTCCAGACGTTTCGTTCGAAGCTGCGTCGAACATCCTCAGTGGTGTGACCGTAGTACTCTGCTAGTCTTGGCGACGACTGATACGGAACCGTTTGATTTCAGAGGTTTTATACACTTAGCATGTGTGGGCGTATGATTGTTGGTCCGGTGTTTGTTTATTGGTTTGTCTGCTGCGTGGGATTGGTTAAAGTGGGGGCTGCTTCCATTGTGGATTTTTGTTGATAAGCTGGCATTTACTGTGGCTGAAGCTGTTGATGGTGTATGTTCTTAAATTTGTCCCCGGTCAGGTTTTTTTTCGTGCTTTGTATAATGTTGGATGTCAAGCTTTATTTGAGCGCTTTGTTTCTTCCTTCCTGTTGAAGTTATCTTTGTTCGAAAATCTCTATGGCTTCACGACTTAACCGGGCGTACTAATGAACTGTGGAAGACACGATAGCTGTGTCTGATTGAACCTAGAGTGGAGTTTGCTGAAAAACACATGTCATGGATTTCAGAGTGGCATAAAGTGATCTTCGGTGATGAGGAGAAGTTTAATTTAGATGATAGTTATGGGACGATCAGAGCAACAGGGAAGAATGCAGAAAGTGTGGTGGTGGAAGTCTTATGATTTGGTCAGCCTTCTGCTTGGCTGAACTCCAGAATGAGCTCTTAACATGCACTACGAGATGCTAGAGACAAAACTGAGTAGAATTTATGAGAACCTAGGGGACGAAAGTCCAACTTTACGACAAGAAAATGGAACAGTGCATTGGTCTGCTAAAACCAAAAAGTGGTTCGAAGATAAAGATATCAATGCCTTGCCTGGCGTACACGTAGCCCACATTTGAACCCCATAGAAAAGCCATTGGAAATACTTACAAGGCATGTTTATTGCAATAGAAGGAAATTTGAGGCCTATGTGAGCTAAAAATAGCGACACGAGAAGAGAAGAATGGATGACAATTACATGCAAGAACTACAAACCCTAACAAAATCAATGTCTGAGAGACCTTTTTGCTGTAATTAGGAAGAACGGAGGTTCGACAAAATACTAACAATGCGATAACACAACAGGACAAAGCATGCCTTTATACCAATTTCTGGGCCGCGCCGTAGCCGAGTGGTTAGACCATTCGCTTCTCAGCAAGGCGGCCCGGCTTCAATCCCAGGCAACCGCACGTGGGATTTGTGGTGGACGAAACGGCGCTGGGGCGGGTTTCCTCCCGGTTCTCTGGTTTCCCCCGCCATCTCATTCCATCGGTGCTCCATCTTCATTCCATGTATCATCAGTGTCACCGCCTGCGGTGCCGTATGCAGTAAAAGCGGGCGTTAAACACTACAAAAAATTACCAATTTCCACCCAGAAAATGCAAACGCCATATTTTAACTCGTGTTATGAAAGAAACTAATTCTGTCATGATTTTTGTGTGTCTTATATTTACTACTTTCATAATAAATCAGACGTATGTGTACTTCAGACATTGTACCTATTACTTTCAGTGGGAAACATTAGTGCCTTTATACTGATTTTCACTACTGTATGTATTTAAAACTGTAATTAAATACAACTGCCGAACTGAATGCGCCAACGTGTGGAAGCTTTATATTTTGCGCTTAACATTGCTCTGTGTTAATAATAATAATAATAATAATAATAATAATAATAATAATAATAATAATAATAATAATAATAATAATAATAATAATAATAATAATAATAATAATAATAGTAATAATAAAAATAATAATGATGATGATGATGCTGATGCTGATGATAATAATAAACAAAAATACACAAATAAATACAATTCTTCCTCTTCATGCTCGTCGCATCATACAGGCCAATAAGAGGGCATCCTGGCACCACTTTGTACAGTCCTTTAATCACTTCACCCCATTGACTGTTGTTTGGGACAAGCTTCGTCGAGTGGCCGGCAAAGTTCCACGTTTTACAACGCCTGATCTTGGACCGCCAATGGCACCACTGTCTGCCCTAGAGCTGTCGCTGATGCTCTGGGTTGCGCTTTTGCTGGTGTTTCCAATTCATCTCACTACCACTCGGACCTTTTGCCTATTAAGAACCGGGCTGAATCGCACGAGGTCTCTTTTCACCCTTTAAATCCCGAGTGTTACAACGCCTTCTTCACCATGTCAGAGCTGGAGCGGGCCCTGGCCTCTTCACGACCCTCCGCACCAGGGCCAGATGGAGTTCATATTACAAAGCTGCAACACCCATCTTTGACTGGCAAACTCTTCCTCTTCCAGGTGTATAACCATATCTGGCGTACTTCTAGTTTTACATCCGCTTGGCGCGAAGCCATCGTCCTATTTTAAAACCTGGTAAGGATTGCCACCTTGCCTCTGGCGCGGAGGACTCAGGTTCGATCCCCGGTACCAGCATGGGGATTTTATCCCCTCTGGGAGGTCTGGAACGGGGTACACTCAGCCTCGTTAGGTCCCGGGGGGACCAATTGAGAAGCTACTTGATGGAGAAGTAGCGGCTGCAGGTCGAGAAGAGCACATAACTGGTCGGGAGGGTTCGGGGCGCTGACCACGTCCCACTCTCCAGTACTGCACCTCACCAATGACGCCGGTAGTGGGCAGAGGTGTAGGACGCAGCGGCTGGGCGGTAGGCCTTGGCCCTTCATGGGCTGTCGCGCCGGGATTTAGTAGTAAGGATTGCCACTTACCTTCCAGTTGTTGTCCGATCTCCTTCACCAGTGTCATGTGCAAGGTAATGGAGCGCATGATCAACGGGCGATTGACGTGGTGGCTTGAATCTCAGCGCCTGCTATCCAACGTTCAGTGCTGTTTTCGTCGGTTTGGTTCAACAATCGACCACTTGGTATCGTTACCCACGCACATAATGGATGGTTTTTTGAGGAGTGAGTGAGAGAGTGTGTTGGGTTTAAGGGCCCGTCGACAACTTGGTCATTAGAGCCAATGTTTTTTTTTTTTTATTTTTTTTTTGAGGAAGAGTCAGACGGTTGCTGTATTTTTTGTCTTGGAGAAAGCGTATGACACTTGCTGGAGGTATGGAATTCTTCGTACTCTCCACACATGGGACATTCGTGGTCGACTGCCCCTTTTTATTCGAGTGTTAATGCGGGATATAGTGTTTCGGGTACGGATGGGCTCGGTTTTGTCCCGTGCTTTTACTCAAGAGAACGGAGTGCCGCAGGGCTCTTTGCCCCTGCAATCAATCCAGTTGTGGAGTGCGTTCCTTCTGGCGTTTCGCCTTCGTTGTTTGTGGACGACTTCGCCATTTACTCTAGTTCTCGGCGGGCTTCTCTCCTACAACGCCGTCTCCAGCTGTGTGTTGGCCGCCAACTGACTTGGAGTATTGAAAACAGCTTTAAGTTCGCTGCCGAGAAAACTGTCGGCGTTAACTTCTGGCGCCAGAAGTCCTTTCTGCCTCCTTGTCTACATCTTGAGGCAGATGCACTTCCTCACACAGACGAGACAAAATTTTTGGGATTGATTTTTGACCGAAAGCTCAGTTGGTCTTCTCATATCTCCTATTTAAAGGCAAGGTGTGAAGGTTTTCTTGGTGTTTCACGCGTTTTATGTGACACATCATGGGGAGCTGATCTGACAGTTCTTTTACGACTCTACCACTCACTAGTTCGATCGAAGTTTGACTACAGTTTTACAGTCTATTCATCAGCTCGGCCGTCGATTTTAAAACGGCTTGACCCAATTCATCACCGTGGTACCCGCTTGTGTATTGGCGCTTTTCCAACGAGCCCTGTTACCAGCCGGTGTGCGGAAGCTGCTGAAGCCCCGCTTCCTTATCGGCGCGATGTTCCTCTTTGCAATTACGCTTGCAGGCTTTTTATTTTGCCGAAACATCCATGTTTTACTCTGTTTTTCGATATTTTGGACCGCCAATACTCAACAAGCTCCCAGGCTCTACTCCCTCCTGGTGTTCGGTTTCGTTCACTGCTTCGGCTGTTGGACGTCGATTTGCCAGCAACCTTTCCGAAAGGAGAACCACGCTTTTCTCCATGACTCCGTTCCGAGACCCACGTCAATCTGGGTTTGCTGACCCTGCCGAAGTCGTCGACCCCAGAGCCCGTCCTTCGCTCCGCCTTCTTAGATATTCAGGCGCAGTTCGGGTCCTATAATTTTATTTACACTGACGGTTCGAAGGACGAGCGGGGAGTAGGATGTGCTTTTATTCACGGTCGCCAGAGTTTTAGCTTTCATCTTTTATCCCAGTGCTTGATTTTTACAGCAGAGCTTAATGGTGTCTACCGGGCTCTTTTGTATATTCGTCAGCAAGCCTTACAGAACTGGGTTATGTGCTCCGATTCATTGAGTGCCCTCCAGAGCCTACGGACGCTGTACAATTACCATCCACTGGTACAGCGTATCCAGGACTGTCTTCAAACACTCGCCACATCTCCACCAAAAACAAATTGCCAAATGGCTATTATACTTCCTTTAGTGCAATTGCATAACATATATTTACATTTCGGAGAACATGATCTGGGTGGCTCAGTTGGTTTGCCGCTGGCCTAGCTATCCCAAGGTCCCGAGTTCAAATCCGGCCCAGACCGATGGTTTTTAAGTGTGCTTAAAAACGACAGCTCCATGCCAGTAAATTTGCTGGCATTTAAAAGAACTCCTGCGGGACAAAATTCCGGCACACTGGCGACGCTAATGTGATCCCGGCAATTGACAGCGTCGTTAAACACAAAATTGTATATTTTTAAAAAGAACATAACCTCACACTGTACAATGATAAACATTCTGAATAAATCGATCAATTAATATTGTGTAACGAGTATATTTAAGGTCAATGATTATTTACCAATTACACTTTTACAGCTAAAATTACGTCTCTGGGCCGTGTGAAAGCTCTGCGTTTAAATTTGTGCTGCAAACATAATTTTAATGCAACGCAGAACCAAATACAGTCGTACCATCAACTGTTTGACTATTGAATGAAAACTTCTTTCATTGGTCCGATTATACTTTAACATGTGTATACGAATGACAAAACCAAATGGAAACATTTGCAATAAAACATTCGGATTTTACAGGATACTATCGTTTAACAATTGATAATGCAAAACATTTGGATGGTTCATCACGGATTGACCATAACGTATTGACCAAAACCCAATTTTCGTCACAAATACTTAGGTTAGGGAATATTAGGTGTCTTGATAAATAAATTCAGTAATTTTTATTGTTTTAAGATCATTATGTTGCCTCCTGAAACTCTTAAAAACACTTAAATAACTTTTTTCAAACCTCGTTAGAAAGCACGAGCTATAGTGATGGCACGTAGAAGGTTTATAAGCGAGATAGGGGTGGGCGGGGAAAGTGATATCGCCAACATATAAAACGCAGGAACTGTCAGCAACATATGCAGGAAATGGCGCGTGTGCTTTATGTCAAGTGCCGATGTTGGCAACATCTGGACAGGAGAGGAAAGGGATGCGGCGGAGAGGAAAGCGACCATGATGCCTTGGGTGAAACCCGTGTAGATAATTTCATTCGACTGCTTCATTTTCTGCACCTTGCCTTAATTAAGTGCAATTCACAGACATTTACGGAAATAAATTACATATTTTGTGTGTCAATTAGTATTCCTAAATGCGTATTCTTAATACTTGTGCAATAAAACAGCGCAGTATAGTGTTAAAGGTACGGGAAGGTATATTTGAAGTGTTTTGGTCAGTAAGCTACATTATCCCGTATCACTAACTATAAAATATCCAGTTATTTTTAATAAATTCTCTCTTCATTCTCCTCAACTACTGTATGTGCATTGCCCAGCAACACAGATCAAAACTCCTCTAATTTTGTAAGTGCACCATTGTAGTTTCACTTATTTACCATAAACTTGCTTCTTTATTTCAATGTTTTACGTAATCTCATCTCAATGGTTCTTCAAAGAAATAATTTTCTCTGTGAAGATACCATGAGCTGTGTATCACAACAATAGTAAATTGGTGCAGACTGAAACATTGCAACAACTTATGAAGTATCCTCTGCGAGATGTTTTACCACATCTTTCTTTATTGAAGTTTGTAAATTTAAATGATTTCCTTGATAAAATGACATTTTTTTGTACCGCTTGCAAAGAAGTTTAATTTTGTGATCCTAGGCCATGTCATAATGCTGTACCAACAGTGTGTCTTAATCTTTCACAGTGACGAAACTGAAGAAAAGATAATGTACGAAAGATGTAACCATTGGGTTATGCCAGCAAAGTGGAAAATGTATTAAATGTAACTTACTTCAAATTATTAATGATGTAAATCTGGACCATAGTCCTGAAGATGTACTTCTGGAGGTGTTGAGCAAGAAAATGCCCTGCAGTAGTCCATTTTACCATATACAAAGTCCTGAAATTTAGAAAATGCAAAAGTGAATTTAATATTAAAATGGGAAAGAAAAGCCTTTCAATTCTAGTGTTCTTATAACTATAAAGCCTAAACAGGGTTCCAAATGGACTTTTGTTGTGCACTAGCAGTTCACGCACTATCAAGTTACCAAACGATTTATTTTTAATGTTATCATGCATAATCAGACTAAATTCGAAACACAGTTGATTTGCAAAAAATAATATTAGTGAAGTCCATACCATGCCTCGTCAACACAGTTCTATTTTGAAAATAAATGAATAAATATTGCAGGTACATTACAGTTCAGGTTACGTCATGATTTAAGTGCGAGCATTCTACATTTATTTAATACATACACCATACTTACCAACGGCCTTGTGACAATACGTTCGCTTCCTTCCTGCTGCTCTAACACAGGTGGCAACAAGCGAGCGCACGCTTGCTCCACCTCCACAGAGAGCAGAAGAACAAGACCTGCTAGTCAGAGGCGGATGGTGCGGAATATATATAGTGTTCAATGGGAGGACGAATATTTTTGTTTTCGAGATGAAGACGGTAAAGTTAAGCGCTTTATGTGTAAGACTGGTACTTGCAGATTTATACCATTTCCCTTGCTTACGTTCCGTGTTCACGATAAATTTTATTCTCCTGAAAAAAAAAAAAAAAAAAAAATACAACGAACTGTTGAAGCAATTGTACGACACGCTCTCTTCACAATTTACCAAAATCCAGTTATTTTGCACTTTTGAAGTTTCCATGTAGTAAGGCTTCACACGAGCTACACAATATGAAACTACTTGCACTGCAGAATTCCACGACCGTAAAATGTTCTGAGAAAGAAGGGTGGGAATTATTTAGGTCTCTGCCCTGCTGTGAGTATCCTAAATTACGTTTGTTTGCATCTAGTTTAATGGCAGTCTTTGGCTCCACTTATATCAGCGAACATTTTCAAAAATGAACTACATTTAAAGTGAGTATCACAGCAAGATAAGTGAAAAACAGCCTGCTTATCTTTTGAGACTGTGCACATCATCTTTTGCACCAAATATTGAAGACCTTCTGAAACGCAAATTGTTGTAATAGAGTATCCTCAGAAACATCGTGGGTTAATCAGGAGTAGAATATGAATGTGTACGCCTTTGATTTCCTGTAGGTAAGAATGTGCCACCACTGGAACTCAGTGACCACGGATAACCGCGCCATTCTGTCCCTGCGGGTGGAAGGAGGTTATTTCAAACTCCCCTAACTTGCCTCCGGTTGAGCACCCCTGCTATAGCACGTCTTGCAAATGCTCCGAGTTTTCGAAATACAAGAATATCCTTTCCAGGTTTACTTTTGCTTTGCTTCCATTAAGATGTCACAGAACGTTAACCACAGCTTTCGAATTTCGTATTAAATGAGATACAATTAGCCAATCACATTGTTTTATCCACATCATACATCGACTCAAATACTGTACAAGTTTTCTAATATAATATTATGCAAAGGACAGGATACGTAGAAACTGATATAATACGTGTGTGTGCGTGCGTGAGTGCGTGCGCGTGTGCGTGTATGTGTGTAATGTATGCACGCACGTAGTGTAATGTATGTAATATATGTATGTAATATATGTATGTAATATATGTATGTATTTTTTATATAATCATTTATTGAACAACATGCTCTATTACAAGGTAATATTACATGTTTGGGTGTACTAATAATATTACAAGGTACCCTATTTAATACAATGAAAATATTTACAGTTTATTGAAATCGATGCCATTAACAAACTTGAAGAAGGAATTCAAACATAAGTCGTAATTTTGAATGGGTCATGTTTCACCTCGTAATGTAATCAGCCGTTTCGATCGCTGTCTCTCTTTGGTTAGTAGTCCACATTCAAAAATCAGATGGTGTGAGGTCTACTGTGCTTCTCCATAAAGGCACAAGGGACTGTCAGCTAAGCCAAATCTGTGAAGATAAGCCCTCCTTCTCCTGTGACCAGTGACCATCGCGGTGAACCCCGATGTTACTGGCATCTTCATCTTGAGGCGGTGCTCGACACTTGGGAAAAACGATCTGCAAACTTGTTCACTTTTGGCCGCCGTCCATTCCGCTTGCCATCAATTCAGTCCTGTTTTTGTGTTTCAGCTATAAATGTTGATAACGGTATGTTGTTAGACCATTACCTAGGGCAGCTCCTTTTGCTAGGGAGTCCACCTTCTCATTCCTTCTATGCCAATGTGAGCTTTTAGCCAGCCGAACTGTAATGTTAAATTCTTGTTTTGGAGTAGCTAAAGCTTGTATCTTATGTTTTCTACTATTGTGGTATGCATGGAGTTGTTCTTGAGGATAGATAACATAACTTGGCTGTCTACATATACTGCTTTTAAGGTGTCATTCCTGTGTTCCATAATAGTTTCAATTTCTTCAAGGACCTTGAAAATTGCTTCCTGTTCAGCTTGATTATTTGAGCAGCAGCTGTCAGGTTGGAATCTACATTCCTTTTCCATTATTTTATTAATACAGAGAGATACAAATACACGGAAACCGCTGCGCGGTGTTTTTCCACTGTGTAGACGGAAACACGATAATAGCAGCTGATATACACAGGTCACGAGCATGACTTGTTCTCTGCTCTGCTCGCCATCAGTACTGAGCTGACGCGATATCGTGCGGCTGCATTATTACCAGTGTGCTTTATTATTTAGTCCTGTACTTAGTCACAAAGTGTATTATGATTCAGCATTTGCTTTATATTGCACAGCGTGTACTTATGCATGATTCCTGTGTGTCAACTCAGTCAGCTCGCCAGGTGAAAGTGCGATTTGCAGAAAGATTTCTAGGTGTAAAAATTCCAGGCCGTACAACAATCCATAAACTTGACAATGAATTTCAGGTCACAGGAAGTGTCCAGGCTCAGAAATCTAAAAGACGGCGTACACTTCTTACCGAAGAAACATTAGACGACGTCGGTCATCGTTTGGAGAATCCCCCCCTCCCAAAAAAAATCGCTTAGGCATCTTTCACAACCATTTCATATGACTTTTTGTAAAGAGCTACTAAATTGCTGAAGTTAAAACGATATAAAATAACTGTGGCACATGTTCTTCAACCAGGTGATCCTGTAATTAAGCGCACATTTTGTGAGTGGACTCTCAATAGTGTATACAGGGTTGCCAACTCGTACGATAATTATGGGGGCATATGATAATTTTAATGTTTGTACACATGGTTGCCAACTCGTACGATAATTATGGGGGCATATGATAATTTTAATGTTTGTACACATGGTTGCCAACTCGTACGATAATTATGGGGGCATATGATAATTTTAATGTTTGTACACGTGGTTGCCAACTCGTACGATAATTATGGGGGAATATGATAATTTTAATGTTTGTACACGTGGTTGCCAACTCGTACGATAATTATGGGGGCATACGATAATTTTAATGTTTGTACACATGGTTGTCAGCCCGTACGATAATTATGGGGGCATACGATAATTTTAATGTTTGTACACGTGGTTGCCAACTCGTACGATAATTATGGGGGCATACGATAATTTTAATGTTTGTACACATGGTTGCCAGCCCGTACGATAATTATGGGGGCATACGATAATTTTAATGTTTGTACACATGGTTGCCAGCCCGTACGATAATTATGGGGGTGTACGATAATTTGAATGTATGATAGTTCGATACCAGCGCAATATCATTTTCACTGGTTTGTCACACCAGTGAAATGAAACTAATTGCAAATAGCGACACCACGTTTGCCCTGATGGCCTGTTTCCAACCCTCTAAGGCAGCCGTTTCATATCCTACTAAGCGTTCTACCCTTTATCCTCTTATTGCCAGTGTGGCCGGATCTGGTAATCTCAGTGAAGAAGGCACCGTTCAGAAAATTGATGATCAATGGAATAAGTGATATTCCGTGTGAAATAAAGAACATGCATGAACCTGGCAGTTTCTGGAGTGCTGTTAAACACATGTCACCCTGGTGGAAATACTGATTTCAAAGAACTAGCAGCCGTTACATTATCAATGATTTCGTGGCCCCATAGAAGCGCTTCTTGTGAAGGAGTGTTTCCTAAACTGGGTTTAATAAGAACCAAAGTTAGAAACAGATTGGCACTAGATGCGGTAAATGAACTTATTCTGTCGTCTCAGCTTATGAAAGAATGTGGTAGATCCGAAAACCTGCAAGTCACCGAGAAGATGTTAAGGTATATCTCAAGAACAAATTTGTATAATGCTGCAACAGTTGAGGAAGATGAACTTCCAGATGAATAGTGCGAGAAACAAGTGCTGAAGTTGTAGGTATTACTGATTGAGGTCATCAATCTTGTGAGTGGATACCATAAACATCAATGCTGTTACACTTTCATAAGTGTTATACTGACATTTTTATTGTTGTAGCATTTGGTTTATGATGTACGATAATTTTGAATCCAAATCTATAATTTTGAGAGGCTGGTACCATAATTTTACTTTTAAATGTTGGCAACCCTGAGTGTATACAATGGCGAAATTGATCCATATTTAATATTTTTCTCTAGCGAGGCTTGGTTTCACCTTAATGGATATGTGTGTACACAAAATAATCGTTATTGGAGTTCTGAGAAACCTATATTGTTCATTAAATACCCCTTTATGACAAAAAATTGGTGTATGGTACGACATTAGTGGAGAAAGAGTTTTAGTCCCAATTTTTTTCGAGTCAATAGTTGACACCCGTGCATACGTGAGTATTTTGCCCCCCCCCCCCTTTTTTTAGAAAATTAACCGACAGGGAGCGTGATTTTGCCTTTTTTCAACAAGGCTCTGCAACAGCTCATACAGCCAATCTTTTGATGAGAACAATTGAAAGTGTGTTTCAGGACAGAATTATAAATTATAATTATTATAATTATTTAAGGTTGGTCAGGGAATTGAACTGATTTCTGGATGTAAACAGGAAGGACGGTCACTTGCAGGGTGGTGCAATGTTTTGGGAGCTAACGCTTTTGAATGGCCTGAACTCGCACAGTAAACATGAAAGAACACGGCAGGGTATTCGTTTATGTTCACAAGACGCACCTCTACGGTGTTTGTTTATGTACTGACTTAATGAAAGTGTCTCCCATACAATCTGCAGTGTTGTCAGCGTGTTTTCGACAAAACTAAAATATCTGCATAGGAAATGGTCAAAGACAAAAACGTAAGATACAAAATGTGTTCCAAATACCGAGATCTACCACTCGTTTAAATTACTGTAATTATATTTGAAGATACTACTCAGTTGTACACTCATATGTGAATAATCCTGTATTGTACACGTAAAACATGACGCCAATGCATGCACGAATAGGTAAACAGATACACACAGCTCTTTGCTACCTGTGAAAGCATGTGGAATGCCTCCTGAAGCTGCAGTGATGGCATACATGGGAGCGAGCGTAGTAGTGTCGCGTGCATAATTTTGTGTTCCCGTAGGGCTTCTATCTATATTTACTGCTCTATCCTATATCCCGACACCATTCTACGTTAAAAACGCATTCAGCCACAAGAACTATGTTTACAAACATTCGTTTTTGTTCTCTCTGATTGATGTAACACTCGCAGCCTTTAATTGTGCTTTACTTTGTGTGTTAATGATTAGTTTTTTCCCCTCCGTTGTGAGTGCGTTCTGTGAAACAACGGCAACGTTCTCATTAAAGCGCTTGTGTTCCTCTTTGAATTGCACCTGTTTACCTAACACTGGAATAATATCCGCTTTACCACAATAATAGTAATCACCAGAGGGCGGGCGGTTTTATTAAGAATTATTCCGGCTCACTTGGCATAAGCATAGACGACATAGCACGAGTTGTGCGGGTATGTAACCTATTTGAAGTGTAGTTGCTACATAGAGCGATATATTTTCTTCTTCCGGATACACAAACCTAAATTTTGCGAGATTCAGTTAGCGATTTGAGACCACAAATTTAGCCTTATTACTTGTTTTGTTTATATTTGTAAATGAGCCTGCCAGCTCAGCCGGATGTTGTCATGTCTCCTTATTTGATTTCTGTAAATGCAGGTCGAAACTAACTGTTGCGCAGTGCACATCCTATTTCTGCGACCCTGTTCAGAGAGAGCCAATATGAGCTATCACGTATTTCACTAATTCCAACAGTCTTACTGGCAGTCTAAATCATACATGTACGAGGGTAATTCAAATATAAAGGCTAATTGTTGCATATCACTGAGGAAGCAGTTCTGAGCGGGGCAGTGGAGTGGGGGGGTTGAAGGTGGGTGTGTTAGGGAGGGGGAACTAGCTTTGTTGGTTGCTTCGCTAGGTTCAGGCGTCAGTACAGCCATGAGTGAACAAGAGGTTCCTTCGTCTGTTGCGCAACGCATTATTATCAAGTTTTTAACCAATGAAGCGGTTAAACCTTAAGATATTTTAATTCCTTTAATGGCACAGTTTGGGGACACTACACTGTCACAGAATCAAGAGTTTACTTGGGCCAGACAATATAAGGGTGGCCGAGAATTTGTGGAAAACGAAAGTCATGCTCGATGCCCAAGGTCAAATCTCACAGATGACAACACCCGTGTCGTTCAAGAGCTCCACTGTTGAAGGAATCGCTTCAGAAGTTGGTTGATTTTCTTCATGATCGACGTACAACGACTGCAGCTTACTATTGCCAATTGTTAAGGTCTGTAAAAGCTGCCTACTGAAGCAAAAGACGTCGTATGCCCATCAGAGATGTCATCCTTCTCCAAGACAACACTATCCCTCACACCTCCAATTTGACAATGGACACAATGGCAGACATGCACTGGGAAACCCTTGAACACCCTCCCTATAGTCCAGACTTGTCCCTCACCAGACTATTTTTTGTCTGCACCCATGAAAGAATCGCTTGGAGGGAAACATTTCGAAAGCAACAACGACTTCGAGGAGAATTTGCGCATTTGGTTGGCGACACGCCCTCAAACTTTTTTTGAAGAAGGAATGTTCAAGCTTCCGAAACGTTGGCAAAAATGTGTATAGTGTGAAGGAAGCTATATATAGAAATGTTGATATAGTCACTTGTGTATATATTTAATCAATAAATATTTTTAACAAAATTACCTTTTATATTTGAATCACCCTCGTATCATGTGTACCAAATACATAAACACACGGAGAGCGAATCCAAAAGGATACCCATATTCACAGTAAATTACTAAACTCAGGACATTCAGAAAACAACGCAAACAGCAGCATACAGGTGTTGCCACGAAGGAGGAAATAGAGATGGACGCGAATATACCACGTGTATCAACTTTTTTTTTTTTTTTTTTTTTTTTTTTTTTTTTTTTTAAAAATCAAATTACAACTAAGCAAAGGCTTATCTAGTAATATTTTCTTCTTAAATAGGTTCACATATAAAGGCGAGTCTTCCATTGAAGGCTCCCATAGTTTACACATAGTTCTTGCGGTCTCACATTAAGTCATCTGACTTTTTTCTTTTCAGTCTTCGAACTTCACAGTTACTAAGAACTTTCAACATCTCTTTGTTTTCATGGTGCTGCACTTTTAAATGATGTTTCGTTGCAGTCTTTTTTATTTCTTGTATAACAGTGTCGATTTTGAGATCTCTATGTATGTCATCATTTCGTACATACCATGGTGCATTAACTATTGTTCTCAAAACTTTATTTTGAAAAGTCTGTATGTGTTTTATGTTGGTCGACTTAGCGCAGCCCCAAAGCTGTATCCCATAGGTCCAGACTGGCTTTAACACCTGCTTGTAAATTAATAACTTATTGTATATGTCAAGTTCGGAATTTCTCCCAATGAGCCAATAAAGTTTCTTATATTTGATATTTAATTCTTTTCTTTTAGTTTCTATATGCTTTCTCCAATTTAATTTTGAGTCTAGTGTCATTCCTAGATACTTCACTGTTTGTGCTTGGGGAATAGTTTGGTTATTTATTTTTATTGGTAATATCTGAGTTTTCTTATTTGTAAAGTTAATATGTACAGATTTAGATTCATTTAATTTTATACGCCACTTCTTCGTCCACTCGTTAACCTTATTGACAGCTTTCTGTAATTTCTGTGTAGATTCCTCTACTGTATGTCCAACTGCCATAATTCCTGTATCATCAGCGAAGGTGGCCATGGTTGTATTATCTAGGTTTGGAATATCCCTAGTAAATATGAGGTATAGTACTGGCCCTAAGACGCTTCCTTGGGGTACTCCAGCAGCTATATTCTTTAATTCAGAGTATTCATTCCCATATTTAACTCGGAAATATCTCCCTTCAATGTATGATAACAATATTTGATAGAAGTGGTCAGGTAGATCTCGTTGGAGCTTAAAAATTAAACCTTTGTGCCAGACTTTATCAAACGCTTTGGCCACGTCCAGGAATACTCCAGAACATATTTTCTTTTCCTCTAACGTTCTTTCTATGACATCGACTATACGATGTACTTGATCAATTGTTGAATGTTTATTTCTAAATCCAAACTGGTGTTCTGGTATTAATTTACTTTCCTCTATTATAGGTTTTAATTGCTTTAACAATAACTTTTCAAACAGTTTAGCTAATTGGGATAGGAGTGAAATCGGTCTGTATGATTCCTTTTCATTAGGATTTTTTCCAGGTTTAAGGATCATGAGTACTTCTGCTACCTTCCATTGACTTGGGATATGTTTAAGTCTTAATGCAGTATTTATCATATGTAATAGCTTGATAAGAGCTTTTTGTGGCAATTCTTTAAGAATGTGTCCGGTGATTAAATCATATCCTGGCGCTTTTTTTGTATTTATATTCTGGTGGATTTCACGTTTTAATTCTTTGAGCGTTACACGCCTAAGATCTTTGCCTTCCCTTTTCTTCCCATGTTTAATGTCCTCTTCAGAAGTTTGTCCAGATAAAGGTTGAAAAATCTCTTCTAGATAGTTGGCAAATAGATCTGCTTTATCCTTATCACTCCTTGCCCATGATCCATCTCCTTTTTTTATTGGTGGAATTTGATTTATAGGTCTTTTGATACTGCTTGTTGCTTTCCATAAAGAGTAATCAGTATCTTTGTCTGCTGTTAGTCCTTTCATATAGATAGTAAATGATTTGTTTTTGATACTACTGATCAAATTCTTTAACTTATTACAGATTTGATTTAATCGCTTTTTATCTTCTGGTGCCCGTGACCTCTGCCACTTTTTACGCAGTTTTCGTTTTTCACTAATTAACTCCCTCACTTCCATTGGATAGGAGATATCATTCACATTTTTCCTACTTTTTTCTGGAGTATGGTTCCATGCTGCTTGTTGAATATTGGTAACAAAGAGATCTATCTCTGCTTCCAGTTGTTGCGGAGTTTTTAAGGGAACATTAAGTTCAATAGTGCTCTGTAATTCTTTTTTGAACCCTTCCCAATTTGTTTTTTTATTAGTTAGTCTTGGGGGGTTATCCTTTGTTATGATATTATCACTTACTGTTAATATAATTGGGGAGTGATCCGAAAAGATATCATAATCCTCATTTACGTGCACATAATTGTTAGATATACCCTTCGTTATGAAAAAATCAATTAAATCTGGTGCTTTATTTACATCTGTCGGCCAATATGTAGGTTTTCCAGTTGAATGGAATTGGCACTTTGTTTTAATCGCTGCCCTAAATAGCTCCCTACCTTTGGTAGTGGTTATTCTTGATCCCCAGTGACAATGTTTGGCGTTGTAATCCCCTCCAATAATAAAGTTATTACCTAGAGTCTTAAAGAGATTAATATAATCCTTTTCTTTTAGGTTATACCTTGGGGGACAGTATATTGCAGAGACATTAAAAGGCTTGGTTTTAACTTGAATAGTGACAGTTATCACTTGCATTTCATCTATTTCTATTTTACTTTCTTCATAGTGTTTAATGCAGTTTTTAATTATTACTGCGGAGCCTCCTCTTGCTTTATCAGATGGATGGTCTGAGCGGTAGATATCATATCCCCTAATTCTAACATATGATAGTTTAGCCAAATGCGTTTCGGATATTAAACATATATCTATTTTCTTGCTTTTCAGGAACAGTTCCAAATCCTGAATACGCTGTTGTAATCCGTTTGCATTCCATGATAATATTCTGTATGTGTGCGCCATTTTATTTACTTCTGTTAAGACTAGTTTCAAGCTTTCTTAATCTATCATAGATCAGTTTGTTGGTATATTTCTGCTCGTCCAGTATTTCTAGGATGCGTATTATTGCTTTATTAACGGTTGGAATTTCAGCTTTACCATTACATGTTGCTGCTGCGTAGTTGTTCTGTTCTCTGTTAGGTTCATCCACTACTACTTCACTTTCTTCTAGGACCATACCTAAGTTACAATTCCCTCGAGTCCTATGAATCTGTCTTTGATTTTTCATGACTTCATTCCTCCTCTTTTGCAGCTCCTTAGCTACTTCACATCCACGATAGTTTGCTGGATGTTGTCCTCCACAATTAACACATCTTGGTGGTGCGTTTTTGCTTATTTTACAATCTTTAGTGTGGTGTTTTCCTGTACATTTCACACAACGTGGTTCTCTTTGGCAATACGCCTGGGTATGGTTAAAGCCTTGGCATTTCTTACATTGTGGTATCAAATTAGTATTCTTTCTCAAGGGTTCAATTTTGACAACCACATTCAAAATTGTCTTAATATTATATATCTCTGTAATATTCTCCTTATTATCAAAGGTAAGCATAAATAGTGGCAATCCTTGTCTAACTACTTCCTGCTCTCCATTCCTATTTGTGTACCTTTCTTTCTTAAGAATATTTACAGCATCTTTAATTTTAAAGCCTCTTTCCTTTAACTCTTCTATTATATCTTCCTTTGGGCATGAAGCATGCAATCCTCTTGCCATAACTCTAATTGGTCTATCATTTTTGTTTTCATAAGTTTGCCAATTGACTTTTTCTGTGTTTAATTTCTTGACCAAAGCCCTATAGCTATCAGAATTCATAGTATTGATCTTCCATACATTATTATTTAATGATGTAACTTTATATTCTTTTCCTAACACAGGTTTTAATAATGCCTGAAGTTTTAGATAATCTGCTATATCATATATGTTAATAGGAGGAGGCTGGTGTTCCTTATAGGGAACTTTTTTTTCCTCCTTCATGTTATTTGTTTTGCTTATAATGCTTCTGGTTTCTGACTTTTTATTTCTATCATTCTTTTCGGGTTTTCCTGTTTCTATTACTGGCGATGTTTCAGCTTTTCGTTTTTTATTTTTCCTCTGTAATATCCAATCTGTTTCTCTGACCAGATCTTCCTCATCTGTATTATAATCTATCACATTGCTAGGTCCTGCTTTCTCTATAAGTTCTTTCTCACTAGCTGTTTTCACTCTCGTCTGCTCTACTCTTATAGGATCCTTATTCACATCCAGAGAATTCTGCTTCTCTTTATCCATATTTTTTCTAAGTTCTTGATTTTCGAGTCTAAGGGCTTTTATTT
Organism: Tenodera sinensis; assembly: GCA_030765045.1. Taxonomy (NCBI): domain Eukaryota; kingdom Metazoa; phylum Arthropoda; class Insecta; order Mantodea; family Mantidae; genus Tenodera; species Tenodera sinensis. The sequence continues at coordinate 143,004,460 of CM060964.1, read as the reverse complement.
CGTTTTTTAGTTCTTCATTTTGACGCTGGATCTCATTCAGTATCCTCTTTAGTTCCTCTTCTCCTGTATGTAAGTGCATTACTCGTTTTACTGTAGGTGATCGTTGGGTCAATGCACTCTTTCTAAACACATCTCCCTCAAGCAGTTGATGACTCCCCCCAGAATCCATGGAGTCTGCCTCCGAAGAGGATGGATTGTCCAGTTTACCTGAAGTACCACCTGGGGTAATAATTCCAAGATTCGTTTTATCCATTGCTTGGGTTGGTGTTGCGGAATGCTCTTGGCTTCCCCTCGTCTCTTGATAGTTAGTAGCTAATGCTCACATAACTACCCGTCTGACTCACTGGGTACTGAGCCCCCCCGCCACGACAATGCGACATTCCCCGGGGGGGGTGTATCAACTGACACTATTTTTCGTATCTATGCAACCCGCAGATTACAGTGTTACTTGAAAATGTTCCATTTGTCAAGCCAGGATTCGTTTTGTAGCTGTATTGTGCCAAATACAGTTAATTGTTCTTGGGTCTATTGTGATAGATATGACGTAAAGTTCCGTGAACACTAATAATCTCTCCAGAGGTAAAATATGGATATATTCTAGTAGATTAGCAAGCAGCTTGATACCTAAATGTTTTGTGTAAAAGAGGTCAGTAAAGGCTTGTGGTCGAGTGGGCTCGGCGTCAGTTTGCCGTGAACTGAACACACATTTCGTAGATTCAAACCACTCCTTATTGAAATATATTTTAAATAGTAATCATCACATTGCATGTACTAAGCAGAAATAAAAAAGCGATACATGGTAATACAGAAAAATGATTACATTATTTACACTTTTACAGTCACATGTATGAATAAAGTGACACCAAAAGGTACTTGATTAATGGATAATTGCTCTAACCGCATTTTCATCTGTTTAATATCATGTATTTGTAATTTGTTTTCTAGTACCTTATCATTGGCCAAAGGAAGTAAAATGGAGAGTAATTAAAAACAACTTTAAACCATTACCGTAGGTTCAAACATGTGCCCTAAGAACAGCGCTGCGACGAAACGTAATACATAATTCCTCTCGACCATCACAGCTCTGTAAGGATTAATCTTTTAAACTACAATGCTTGTTAAAGTCTGCGGGAACTAGTCATCGCTTAGTAACTTTACTACTGCAATACATGTCATTAGTGATAGTTTAAGATTCCATTGGTATTTTAGTTTCATTAATAAACACGGTACAAGCTATTACGCTTGCTATACAAACTAGTAAGTGCTCTGATTTATGCCAATCATTGAATTATTAAACTATTTAGCATTTGTTGATGAGATTGTACAACTCCATTATGGATGTATACGTGTCTTTAATTGGCCACAACCTATTACTATCCCGTGGCACAGATCCGCCGTTTTGTTTTAACTCATTTTGAAAGTGATTCTGTTACGATTGGTTCTCGTTCACCAGGAGTTTTGGGATGGTGTGTGTAGAATGTGTACTGCGAAAAAAAGTTTATAAACTTTGTAGAAACCTCTCAGTGTAAGAATACGATATTTTTGGATTGAATTTATATCGCGAACACCTTTTACCGCTTAAATCACTTATTCAGTGAAATGTTAAGCCACCTTCTGTCTGTGTCCATAAGTGAAATGTAGAGTGTGCGTTCAATATAGACTCAAGGCGCACCTGCTTCTTAGTGGGTTGCATAAATTCGAAAATAAAATAGGAGCAGGTAATTCACCTGGTATATTTGGGTACGAAACGTTCCAGGCCTACGTTTAAAGAGTATCTGCGCGGTGTTTGACTGCTACGAGGACAGAGGGAAGCTTGGAGGACGGTTCCGGTAGGATTTGTAGCGAAGACATCCCGGGTGTAGTTTTCATATAAACCTAATTGCTTAATTTTAAAACCGGGACCCATAAAGAGCACCGGCGTAAAATCATTGTACTTGGAAGATATCCCCTCCAGCAAGGTCCTGCATAACCGAGGTTTTTTAAAGTGCTTCCTCGGTTGTAAATGACAAAGGCCAGGAAAATACCCAAATTTTAGTCTCCATTCCGAACAATCATTTCATTTCACGCATCATCAGAGTGCACTGCCTGTGGTGCAGTATGCTGTAAGAAAAGTCGTTAAACATTGCTAAAAGAACCGAAAATATTGAAAACATTGCATTATGCGGTTTTATCAAACTGTCACTTGAACCCTAGTCGATAGTTTGAGAATGGTGTGCTAAAGTGATTGCCCTAGAACAGCGATGTCCGTTATTGTCCCTTTGGAGTCACTTACGTAATTAGCTGCTGCTTCCCCACCTCCAGCCTTCAGTCGGAGGGTGCGTTAGCTAGTGCCTGCGACATGTAAAATCACAAGCAGTCAGTCAGTATCCAGTGACGAATACAAACAGACGGTACCATGGCAGTTTCTAAGTCACCCTGAATTTTTTTGGAATGTCCTCAGAAGACTCCTTCATTCATGATTTTTGCATAAATGGTAAACAGTAAGAAGCAGACAAAGGCTTACTAAATAAAAAATGCGGATCTCGTTAAAACACACAATTTATGTCAAATACTTCGTTTTTCTTTTGAGTGAACCATTTCCGAGATATTCTTTAATAGTTGTTTGAATTTGCCAATAATTATACTTTTCTCAAATAGGAATATGCTATTAGTTTTTTTATCTCTTAGCCTTGCAAGGCGAACGGAATTTCAAAGGCATCGCATAGCAACCAACTCTTAAAACGTTCCATTATCTTTTAAAACTTTCTGCATTCCCATATTCCCCTTGCACCTACAAGAAAATTAGCAATAAGATAATTTCTGCAAACTTTTATCTCGATTAAAATGAAATAAATAGAGAAATAAGCATTTGCAAGAATACTTTGCATAAGGGTATAGCGCTAGGTGCATTTGCGAAAAGTCCGTATCGCAATATGTTACGCGACGATCACTGGGTGGGTCTTCTAAACCTATGCACTTCGACTTTGTCGCCAAATATTGATAGACTTCTGAAACGTAAACAGTACAAAAGTAGACACTAATGAACAGATGCTTATCGCATAAGATTTGAAGGTGTTTTCGTAAATGAAATTTATCGTACATGTAACGAAACCGTCACTGCAACACAATGCACGTCTGAGTGAGTGGCACAGTCGGCATAAAGTGGGAGGAGGTAAATCCAAGCTCCCCTCTTTCGCAAACGTTGGCATCGCTGTGCTCTAGCACAGCACCACACATATCTCTAAAACAAGCACATCTCTGACAGTTGTATGCCTAGGACCGGTTCCATTAAGCCATGGCTCAGATTTCTACATACTTTACCCTCATCAATACCTACCGTGCTTTTATTGGTCTTAATAGCCACTCTGGTGAACATGATGATACTAATAAGTATTATTGGATAGACAAATACATTTTTGCATTCCCAAAGCTCGTTTCCTGTAACTCTAGTTCTAGTTGCACGCAATTCAATGCCTAAAATGCACTAGGGATAACATTGTAACTGGTTTCGGAATAGGAGTACCTATTGCTTCTGAGGGTAAGGGAAGCAATTGTACGAATCACATTATTGCCTAACCTTACTGGAAATGTCCACGAAGAAAGACAGTGCTCCAGTGGATGCATCCGTTGTTAGCTCCCTATAGACTTAGTTGAGATTGATTTAGCATTACAACGCATAGATGGATTAAATTAAATTATTTTGTTGCTTAACGACGCTGTCAATTGCCAGGATCAGATCAGTGTCACCGGTGTGCCAGAATTTTGTGCCGCAGGAGTTCTTTTACATGCCAGTAAATCTACTAACATGGAGCTGTCTTTTCAAGCACACTTAGAAACTATCGGTCTGGGTCGGATTTGAACCCGCGACCTTGGGATCAATAGGCCAGCGTCTAACCAACTGAGCCACCCAGACCAACTCTCATAGGTGGATTCACACTGATTACTTTGGATATAAACTTTGGAATTTAACAATCAGCAATTAAAAGTATTATCCTTTGAGATGTTGAACGAAAATGTCGCTTATCAACATTTAACGATAGTTAACGTTTCGCTGGCTAACTTCGGTATTAAGACCGGGCGTAGTACCTCCATGCCATGACACTACCTTAAAAAGCGGAAGAAATATCTATTTTAAATTGTTTGTATACTCGGAATATAGTCGTGCTTACTCTTGTTCAAGGCGCAATGAGATGTCTTGTCTAACAACAGAAGAAAACATAGAAGCTGAAGGAAGGAATTACAAGTTGTAAGTTTCCACCACTATTAGGTATATTATTATTCTATTGATCCGTACCGCCTCGATTTTGGCACCGATGGACAGCACAAGTCAGTCAAAAGTACCAACTTATACATACACCTAAGACTAAGTATGCTATATTGAGATGTGAGAAATAAGGCTCTTGTCACTACTTTGCCGTATAAAAGTTAGCGGAAAATTGTCTTTAGTTATATCACATTCATCATTCACGTTCCATTATTCATGCTTAAAATTAAATTAATCGTTGTTTTCTAATAATGTCACCTGCATTGCGTGCAGTACAGCAAAAGATTAAAAGACAAGTCCGTTTCTGCTAAGAAAACTAAAAATTGTTAACTACAGGAGTACTGGTATGTGATATTTTCTCTGTTTAATTAACACAAATAAAGTAAGTTTTTTACTAAGTAGCCCATTTTCCACATTGTCGTTAGAAGACAAACTGAAACTGAAATACATATTTGAGCTGCACATACATAAATAACCAAAAATTTACGATTAACCGCGTTGGAATTAAACGGGACGTGTGCACGAAAAATAAATGGTTCTGTGGATGTGAAGTCAAAACTTCTTTATTCCTTTTTCCATGCATTTTGCTTGGAAGAGATAACCACTGGTCAGAAAAAGGTGAGGTAAACTTAGTTCACGCCTGTGGAAACCTTAAGTCGTTGTGTTGCTTAGTAGTGTATTTGTAAATTTTACGGTAGCTTGATATTTGCTTGAGAAAAAGTCAGCTAAACTTCCGAGTCTGACGCACATGATTAGTTCTACGTCGTCATTGTTGGTGGTACTGCACTGAAAAAAATCAGTATTGGTGGTGGTGGTATAGGTATATATTGTATCAATAACTTAACATCATTACAACCATTTCTTTCATTTACCATCGCATATCCCATATCAAACTGTTAAAAGATGTTAATTAATCATCTTAAAACAAATCAGTAGGCGAAGTAATGCTGGCACTACCAGGCATTCCTGCTTCAGCTGACACTGGTTAATCTAAAGGTACGAGGACAACACTGAGCACTTTTAGAAAATCAGACAGGGATTACTTTTTACTGTTTTTCAAAATATTCCTGTTTAACATCAATACATTTTGCATTCGGTCAAACCAGTCCTTAAAGCAATGAAGCATTCTTCCTGTGGTACTTCAGAAACCAGGTTTTTCTAAAGTTTCACTGCTTCATCTGTTGAGGAAAAAGCAATTGCACATACGTTGTCTTTAATTTTTGGAAACAAAAATAGATCGCAAAGTGCTAGATCAGGATTGTACGGTGGAGGGTCCATGGTGCTGGTCTTTAGGGCATCCACATATTCAGTTCTTATGTTTGCTGTTTTACTGTTTGTAATGACGCGTTGTCATGTAAAAGGATTGTTTCTTTTGGAATTTTTTTTAACTTGTTCAAAAATTTGCTGTAAATATGCAATTGTGTACCAATTGGCAGTAACGGTGCGTCTGTCTTCTAATACTATAGCAGCAATACGGCCCGTTTTATAAAACAAAGGAAAACAAACTCTAGCAATAATCTCCTTACCAACACTGCAAATTAGTCAAACGTTTGTTCTATTCAAAAGACCCATTGAGGCGATTGACTTTTCTTTTGTGGATCATTACAATAAATCCAAGATTCGTCATCAGTAGACCTCGGATTTTAGGTAAAAACCTATTTCTTTTCCTCGTGATATATAGAACATAAAAGCTGTGCATACCTATACTAATTGTGGCAATATATGTTCGAAAATGGTGGCCCTACACAACCTAAAAATACCTAATTTTACGTTAGAACCTATTTTTGCCTAATTTTACATTTTTCAGTTTCTTCACTTGGTAATATGGAAACGCTGTGTAAGCGTGTATACCAGTCGTGCCTTGACAACAATCACACTGAACAATGCATAATATGCAGGACAGTAAGAACATTGTTCCGAAACTGGGGGAGGATGCAATGAGCAGCTAAAGAGCTTCTGCAGGACCCAACAGTTGTCCATGATATTGCGTTCATCATATCACATTATGTATGTCTAATCCCCACTATTAATGCTCTAGAGCCTTCGGTCAAACCGATCTACACGTTACCGGGATTGATACAAGAGGCAACAGAAAAGATCAACTTGGTTCCTGTTTATGTTGGTGAAAAAGTGTCTAAAAAACTCAAAATCAGTGGTTCAAACAAACCCAGGACTGACAGTTCTCCGCAGTTGTTGACCTCTTGTCTGGTAAAACACCTGAGCACATGAATGTGCTGTTACCTTGCATCTGATACCAAGATTTAAATATGCTCCTGTGACATCAGTCACGCTCATTTTCATCTTATAAGAGGGTGTTATGTGACAAGAGATGCAGTTTCTCAATGGAAAACTTAGGAAAGGTGTTAGTTGTTTACTGCGACTCTAATTATGGACATATGCAATAAAGATAAGTCAAATTTTTCGCTAATTTGTACCGGGAAATAAAAAAATGACATCCTTTGGTCACCTGTTTTTGCAATTTTAGAACCTATTTTGATTTGTGATAGAACCTATTTTAGGTACCTAATTTAAGATTTTTAGGAACTAAAAGTCCGAGGTCTAGTCGTCAGTAATGATATTCCAAACCAAATTTGATGTGCTGCCTTGGAACTTCTCCAGAACTTTTCTGCGCGAATCAGTTCGTTGTTGTTCTTCATTGGGAGTCAGTTTATGTGAGATCCATCCAGAACAAAGTTTTCTCACTTTTAAGTGTTGAAGTAAAACATTTTGGCTTTGACTCTTACCAATACCCTATGTAAGATGTCCGTCGATCTTGAAGCATTGCTCGAACAGCAAGTGACAGCAGTTCTGGTTGTCCCTCACCAATTCACCACTAAGAAACAATCGATCACTCGTTAATTCGTTGTACCTTAGATGGAGCTTCTTCCCCAAATGCATTTCTAAGCTGATCTTCACATTGGTAATGTGAATGTTGACGTGCTGTCAACACTCACTTGTTTCTTCGAATGCCATGTAGTGTGCATAATTTCAAACGAAGTGTGTATAATATCAAGAAGAAAGAAAGAAAGAGAAAGATAGAGAGAGAAAGAAAGAGAGAATGAGAGAGAAAGAGAGAGGGAGAGAGAGGGAGAGAAGGAGGGAAGGAAGGAGGGAGGGAGAGAGAGAATTTGGGGATCGGAGTCCTCCCCAAAGAAGCAATACTGGAACTGGTAAACAAATTGGAAACAACCGGATTTCTGGTGAGTGAAAAAGGCAAAAGAAGAACAAGAAAGAAAGAAAGAGTGAGAGAGAGGGAGGGAGGGAAAGAGAGAGAGAGGGAGAGAGAAAGAGAGAGAAAGAGAGAAGGGAAGGAAGGGAGGAAGGTAGGGAGGGAGGAAGGGTGGGAGGGAGGAAGGAAGGGAGGAAGGGAGGGAGGGAGGAAGAAGGGAACAGTCGACTGAAAGTTCGATGTTTTAAACCATTTTTTCGCTTCTTTCTCTATGTAAAAATGGCTTAAGTTTACTCCACGCCATTTTTAAATGCACAGCATTTAAATACCCATTACATTTTGTTTTCATAAAACTAAACTTATCTTCACATAAAAAGTACCCTGCGATCCAGTTTTGGTCAAATTATAATAAAATTTGAAATATAAGCTCCGAAGTACCTTTATTTTATAATTTTGTGTGGTTTTTGTTTAGATATAGTTTGTTCAGCATGTAAGTGCCGGTAAACAGTGAAAGTATATTAGTTTTTAAAAAATTGCAAGTTGCAAATAGACAAGTTTCTTGTGCATTTTGCTTTCTTTACACGAACAAATCCAGGCAAAACTTTTTTTGCATTAGTATTAACAACATGCTTGCCGAATATTATATCTGAAAGACAAAAACTATTCGGCAAAGAGCACTTAATATTGTACTATAATTTGCTTGATTAAACAATTAATTAAATGGAAACTAATTGGAAGAGAAGCCTCAAATTTTGCAGAGAGACTATTCTTAATATAGCCAACAAACATCCAAAATTCGAAAGCCCCAACTTTAGAAAGTGCAATTTAGGATTTTTGCTTAACTGTCCCTCTAACAGACTCCAATATTTTTAGAAAACATTAATGATGAAATCTATTTACACCTTTAAATTCGGCAATTGTTTAGCATGGTCTGAAAGACAAAACTTCGATTCAACCGCTGCTGGGCGACCTCAATGTATTTAGCTATGTTCAGCTAGCACTATAGTAATATCTGATGCTATAGGGTCATTATAATATTTATGGTAGGTAACCCACACGTGGCTGTCTATGTGAGAGAATCGAGAGTAGCCGGGGGGATGGTGCCGGCAGAGGCGCACTAAAACCCTTATCTTATAGCACGTGCTGCAAATGTTGACCATCTGTTTTCAAACAAACAGCATATTTTTGAAGAGGTTCTCGCTTACTCGCCTAAGCTCAGCAGCAAGGTCCTTATGATTTCTTGGATGATATTATCACTACGTTCCTGTAGTGTACCAGTGTTAAATCCATACACTGTCTTTCACAGAACTCCATGAATAAAAATCGTTATTTAGCTTGTCAGCTATAAATCAACTGTTACAATTCTGTTACAAAGCACCGCTCTTATTTCATTTAATGGTTCTGTAGCTGTATGTGCTGTTGCAGCCATTGTTGGAGCCAACAATAAGATGTTTTTTCTTCCGTGAAGCGATCGAAGAATGACCCAATTATTTGTCTCCGACATCACTCTGCGTTAAATGTTTAACCAATGAAAATGAGTCATATTACTTTCTAGAACTTATCACACAGCACACTACAATTTTTTCGTCATAGGGAAAGATGTTTCATGCAACAGCACAAGGTTCTCTGAAGTTCATAATCGGCTGTTGTGAGTGTTCAGCGATTTTTGAGGCGATCTACACTCACCCCGAATTCATCTAGTTTATTTCCTATTAAAACTGATCTTCTTTTAGAATGTTTCTTGTCTAACACCAAACCCAAAGTTTTAAATTTATTCATGACTGAATGTATAGTTTTTCTTGCAGGTGGTACCAAGTTTGGAAACTTTCAACAAACTTGCTGAGCACACGACAAGCAGGAGAAGTAAACTTTGCAAACAGACACACGTTATTCCACAGATAAGCGACACACAATGTTTACTGTAGCGATAGAAGCACCTGCCTGTCTACTTACGGAGCAATAAGTGGGGCATAGTGCCAATGCACCTTCGAGCGAGAATTGGCGTTCTGAAGTCCCGTTGGATGGGGATGGAAGAGCGGAGGAGAGAGAGGCCGCCAGAGGGCTACCATATAATATAACAACCCTATTCTAATGCGTTTGATTAAGCGCTACATTTTTACTTTTTGCCTATTTTTGAATTAGTTTATTTACATATTCATAAGATGTGTATGTTTATGTGTGTGTATTATTTATATTTATTTTTGGTTGTCTGTAAATGCGTAATCCTTCATTACTGCGACTGAGTACTTTAGAACTTCGTACCAAGCACTTCAATTCATTTGCAATTCCTCCGCTGTTATTGCTACTCTCGTAAGTAGAAACACTTTAAGGTATTAATATAGGTTTGTTCTGTTCTGAAAAAAGATCAATATTATAAGAATGTGCGCTTATTTTCGCCGTTTTATTATTGGGACATCTGTTCCTGAAGCTGTGAACCACATATTAAGAGAAACATGCTTAGGCGCTATATGAAATCACTCCCTGAATGGGCACATTTAAATGGGTGCTCGCAAAAACTGGCTAACCTTCATTTTATCAGAAGAGAAAAGTCAGCCGTTGCAAATATCAAGGAAACAAACCGGATTCAGATTCTATCATGTAAAAGAATAAAATAGTAATACAGCCATCTTGCATACTTACGCCATCTTCGTGAGCTCCTGTGTAAAGTACCCAGTGAAGCTAACTTTTCTATAACAAAACAAAATTACATATTTACAAGAAAGTGCCATAAAATTATAAACTTTGTATCTCATCACACAGATTCTGTTGGGGTTAGCGGAACATAGGGAGGATGAATTACGGTTTCTGCAGTAGATAGAAGCATTTAAATATTTTTTAAACTGATGGTTAGTCTGTTTTTGTAAACTCATAGGATTATTACGCATCAGTTTTCTTAGGTTAGGACTCTTCCTTTGAAACTTGATGGCTTCATTCATGTTGAATAGAGATTTAAATTACTCATGGTTTGTGTTATTATTGGAAAAGTCGTAGTTTGAAAAAGAAATCGTTACCATGGCTTCCTTCGGCAAGGAAATAAAGCCGGTGGCCCCGTGTCATAGATTCAAAATAACGTCATTTTTTTTTTGTAATGTCATAACTGACGGTGAATGAATGAAACGGGTGAAATGATACTCAAATGAGCCCGAGGTCCATATAGCTTTAAGTTATCCGACATTCTTCTTCTCAGGATAAGGGAAAACCTCGGAAAAAGCCTTATCCGAATAACTTACCCTAAGCGAGATTCGGACTCGCGACCTCTTGAACGTGAGGCAGACACGCTATTCATCACGCTGCAGAGGCGGGCAAAAAATAACGTCAAGCATGACAAAGGGGCCTCTGAGCAAAATTAAGTGATCTTTCACGGCCAGTATAAAATGGGACGCTTGAGTACCATAGAAGTTAAGGAGCATCCAAAAATAAAAACGAAAATAAAATCGATGTGTGCCATGAAGTGCTGTATGACGTCACTTGTCTAGCCGCTGAAGCTAGAATTCCATACACCTAGTAGTTTCATAGAGAACGAGTCGTTTGTTGGAGAAGTTGCCTACAAAGAAGGTTCGATATCGGAGGTCCGTGAAAATAAGTAATCATCATTAGCCTAAGACAACGTGTATTTTTCAACAGTGTGTGTTCCGGCTCTATTTCGTGAATGTAAACAAAAATATTACTTGTGTTAAATGAATGGGCGTTGTTAGGGTAATACAAAAAGGATTAAGATGCACGATTGTTTTATTTTACGCAACTGAGTTTGATATTGTACGATATTTTATTTGGTCTACGATTTATCATTGATATGAGCCACTCTGCCTACTAAGGGAAAAGAGATGAGCTTACGTAATGAGTATGTATTCGGTGATCATGTTGTTCATTGAAGAGACGTAAGTAACTAATCGTCTTGAGACTCTCCCATTACTCCGGCAGAAAGGAGTCGCGGTGCTTCAAAGCAGTTCACATTTCAGTCACGACGGGAATTGTTACCGTATTACTCTCCAAACTGAGCATCGTGCTTGCTAGGTAACGTCTTCGACACACGTATACTACATTGGTTACACTTTCAACTTACAGCTGACACTTCAAAAAGTTAATTCAAGACAAAGACGTCATGACACACTTTGAAATGAAAAATCAACTAAAACCGCACTTTCTCCAAAAGTATCGAAATGGGGTTATAATGTACTTCAATATAGCATTTTCCGGAAAATGGTGAACTAGTCGAATAGGATCAACTGGATTTGTGTGCTTTGAATTCGGAGGTAAAGTTAGTCCTTTCTATGGTAGAAAGTGCAAAATTACTCCCAAGACATTTTCTATTCTCGGAATCCATTTATGAGACTATTTTATTGACTGTTACACATTTATATTCTGTATTGATAGCTGTGTAACTACCTTTGTATATAGTGATGTATTTTAATGTACTTTCGGATTGAAATGTTGTGTGCAGGTCGTAAGAATGGATGTAACTATTTCTCCTGAGAATGGAAAATGCCAGAAGGTTATTCCACATCCTGAAACCTGGAAGAAGGATATTCTTAAAACCAACAGGTTGGTGATCTTAGCGAGTGTCATAGAAATTACTAGAAATAATTCAAAGTATATTGAGGCTATTTTCATACATAAAAATTAATAAGTAAATAAATAAATTCATCAGATATATCAAATTAGCTTTAAGTTGCATTACGACACTGCAATGTTTACAAGTTAATTTATCTTGTATAGGTTAAGAGCCAGCATATTAATTAGATCAGTTTTATAACTGTAAAGTCTATTCTTGTAGGTATAAATCCAGCAAGTATGCCAGTTTGTGCTCATTGCAATCATCAAGATCACAGGCTGTATGGCTGAAAATCACTAAGGATCTGTGACATGAAATAGTTTATGTAATATTTTATCAGAAGCCCAAGAAATAATGTAGGGCTCACTTTATTGTCAGACACACAAGAATGTGCAATGTTAAGTGAAGACAAGCAGTGAAAAGGACCTATTCTGAGAACGATACAACAGCCAAGTATTTACTTAGAGACAGAGCTCACAATTTAGTTCAAGTTTACAGAGCGGTATTGTTTACCATCTCTGGTATATTGGTTAGACGTGCAAATGCTCTACTTGAGAAATATAAGCATACTGGGAGTATTGATTAAAGGAGGGATGGTTTTCGTAAGAATTCCAAACTCTAGGACAAGAAACAATATGTAATGCAGTTCATAAATTCTCTCAGGTGTGTGGAATCACAGTAATTAATGCAAGTGTAGCAAAATTTACGTAATTATAAATGTATTTTCGCGTGTTTTTAAATGTAAATTATGATCTAGAATTTGGATCTCCTCCGTCAGATATGTGCTTGCGTGTCTACAAATTAAGCGGAGAATTTCTTCAGCTAAAAGCTAAGCAAAACAAGCAGCCCTGACAGTAGCTCTACGTGCTCATAAAGAAAGCTTTTTTCGAAGTTTTGCCTCGATTGTGATTACCAAATCAGAGTTTAAATGATCAAGGTAGTTTTACATGGGAACAATAAAATTAATATTGGCCCGGGAAAGAGAATGAGTTGCAGATGAATGCTGACATGATTGGTGACCATCTTATTCTTTGGATATGCCATACTACACCACTCTTTCTCTGGTCGCAGAAGGGTGTGATAGTCGAAATAAAAATGCTATGATAGTATACATGCACAGTTACTTTGGTTTCAGGGAAAGGAAAATCAAGAAACATGAAGTGACTCAACTCGCGGAAAACGAAATATACGAACTGGTTTAAAATCCATCAACTATCAAGAATGTTCGTGATCCAGAGAACCTTTTTGCACCACATGCGACACAACCGGCCACTACACCGGTCAAGTTAAATGCCCCAGATACCCCCGCCAACCCCCGATATCGGTCAGCGAAGTCAGCGACATCAGAATCTTCCCCCACAACAACCCGCCAACACCCACTCTTAAAAAACCGAAGAATGGCCGCAGCTGCACATAAGCCACATACAGGAGGACAAGAAAAAACTCACGTCTGAAGAAACGACACAGAAACTAAAAGAATTAAACACGCATTCCAGAAAACCTCGTAAAAATACAACAAGTCCAAAAAATCCAAAACGAGTTATCAGAGTATATTGAAAACATCATCGACAATGTCGCAGAGGGGCTCCTAAAAGTCATAACAATGTTCATCTACGAAATAATCCCACCTCAACTCCGCCAAAAATGCACAAGCAACTGTGCGACACAACCAAAAAACCATGAATAAAAGTATAAACACTTGCAGACTGGGAGGGCAACTCGCAATCCTAATCAGCAACATAGCACACACCCAAGGAGCAACAGAGCAACAAACAGTACCTTAACAATACACAAGGAAAATCCGGAGCACTGAGAGTACACTACAATCCAAAACACACACACCGCAATGGCTAACGTCACAAACGAAGCACACCACAACCTCAAACTGCTATAGCTAAACATTAATGGCTTAGAAACAAAAAGACCAGAATTACAACAACTAATCCACGAAATAAAACCTGATGTCATAGCGCTGAATGAAACCAAACTTAAACCACACAAAAAATATGAGCTACATCCATACACGTGCTATAGGAGAGACAGACACGATGCACCCGGAGGAGGCGTGGCCATCCTTGCGAGACCCGAGCTCAAACCAAAACTAATCAACCTACCCCAAAACTACGCCCAAGAAGAAGCCCTAGTCATCCAGATTACAATTCAAAGAATTACACACCACATAGCCACAATATACACGAATGACCAACTACAATGCGACCTCATTAAGTACCTAAACCAACAATACAGCAAGCTTATAATCATCGGAGACCTCAATGCAAATCATAAAGACCTATTAGACGAAATCACAAACCGAAATGGCAAACTACTCAAAACACTATTGAACGAGACATCACTAAGACTACTGTACCTACCTGGGCCAACAAGAATCGGCTGGAGAGGCGAGCAACCGACTTCACCAGACAAAGTACTGATCACGCCAAGGCTACTGAACAAAATTCAGAAAGTCGAAATAAACCCCCCTATCACCACCTGCCAATAATCGCCACAATATCAACTAGGCCATGGATCACCGAGAAAATACACCCCGTTAAAATCTTCGACTACACAAACGCTGACTGGAAACAGTTCACTAATTACATTGGAAAAAACATGACCAATTTCGAAGCAACAAACATAACCACCACACAACAAATATACGATCTCACAACGGAAATAACCAACGAAATAGTCCAATCCAGAAACGCCACCATACCACAAAAAACCAGAACATTCAACAGCCTCAGCAAACCATTACCAAAAGAAATATTACAACTGATAAAGAGAAAACGACACGCCTATAGGCAATACATCAAGACGAACGACGCACACGACAAACTCATACTAAACCACCTCCGCAACCAGATAAAAACTGCAATAAGAGAACACAACGATACCACGTGGAAAAATACCATAAAAACCATCACAACAGCCAGGACTGCAGAACCCCGTAAATTCTGGCATTTCATCAAAGCAGTAAGAAAAAAAAAAAAAAAAACGCAATTCACATACCCTCTCAAAATAAACAATAGTACAAATAACTCCACAGAAGAAAAACTAAAAATTTTCTATAGACACTACTCAAACATTTTCACAACACCAGACGCACCAAATTTTCACAAAACCCATTTCAACCATGTCAATACGCACATCAGGAACAACCCGGAACTATACCAACCACAGATCCAAACTACAGAATTAAACCCCGACGATAAGATTGAGAGACTCATCACAAAAAACGAGTTCAGGAACACAATAAAACATCAAGGAAACACTGCCCCAGGAGCCGACACCATAACATATCAAATGCTGAAAAACCTACCCCAGAAAATGATTGAAAAAATAATCCACCTATATAACCTGCTGCTAAATCACGGCTACCACCCGAAAACCTCGAAAGAGACACAAATGATCCTACTGGAGAAACCCGGCAAACCCAACACAAACCACGAAAACTATCGCCCCAATCACTCACAGCAACACTATCAAAAATACTAGAAAAAATCATAGTAAAAGGCTACAAAATTTCATCGAAGAACATATCATCATACCGACCACCCAAGCAGGCTACAGATCGACTATCACCATCCAGGACCAACAAGTTAGAGTTCTATCTGAGATATAAAACAATATCAACAAAGGCTAGACAACAATTGGACTATTCCTAGACATACAAGCAGCGTTCGACCGCTGCTGGACCAACGGACTGCTGTATAAGATGACAACGCTAGGAATCCCATCCAGGATAACACGCTGGACCGCAAGCTTCCTCTGCAACAGAACAGCAAAGATTAAAATCAACAATACACTCTCGGACACCATAACACTCCACGCAGGAACTCCACAAGGAAATGCCATTTCCGGGTTACTCCACATCATATACACTTCAGACACCCCACAGCCAATCTACCTGACCATAAAACTCGAACAATACGCTGATGACACCGCATACTTGAGCACTGCACCAAGAATCCGCAACGCAAAACCAAGACTGGAAAATCAACTTAAAATTTTCAACAGGTGGGCAGACAAGTGGAGGTTAACAGTTAACACAAACAAGACCCAAGCCATTATCTTCAGACGTAAAATATAAAGAAAACACCGGGAAGCCAAAATTAAATACAAAAATCTCTACATACCCACTAAAACCACAGTTAAATACCTGGGCATTACACTCCACGCTAAACTCCAAATGAAAAACCACTTTGAGGAAAAAATAAAACAAGCTAAAACTGCCATCTCCACCCTACACTACCTATCGAGAATTGGCAACGTCGGACTATCCACACCGATCCTTAATCAGCTTTATAAAACTATAATCAGACCGCATCTCACATACGCCGCCATCGCCAGCTATCCGCTAGCAACACCAACCACAGTGAACTGCCTACAAGAAATGGAGAGGAAATGCTTGAGGATCGCGAACAGACTCCCTTCATGGCACAGGACAGTCACATTACACGAAGATTGCAAAACGACCCCACTACACGAATACATAAACCAGCAGATGATAAAATACATAGCCAACGCAGCGACAAGGCCACAGCGACAACTACTAATACACAGCGCCAACAACTACAAAAAAGCGACAAGCGCAACACCACCCTTCTCCACGCTAATAAAAGCACATACAAAAGCCAAGGAAGATGAAGAACGACAACTCCAAGACCACCTTAACACAATCATAGGTTAAGGTTAGTTTTAAGTTACTACACTGATCTGTAACTCAAATGTACTTAAAAAAAAAAAAAAAAAAAAAAAAAAAAAAAAAACAGAAGCTCAGCACAAAGTGCTTATCAATTGTAATGGTTAAACAAACACTAACACCTGTAAGTTAAGATTAGCTTTAGCTTTAGTTAAGTAAGACAACTTGTATTGTATTCATTCAAACATACCACTGTAAATACTGTAAAAATCTAAACCAAACATGTAATAAAAATGCCCATTCAATAGCCCCAATAACTAACTCGAGCCTGAAGAGGGTACACCCCCGAAACAGCCTTAGGGTTAATAGGCCCTGGGTGAGATAAACCCAGGGTAACTTTAGCCCTTAAATACCCCTTAAAAAGAATGTTCGTAAAGAACAGAAGGCTTATGATTTTAAAGGGTCCATTAAAAGCAAAAAATGTAGTTAATGAGATTTCTAAACATTTAAAAAAGTCTTCATAAGACCATTAATAACCAATTTACCAATTTGGTGTGCGGTAAATCTCATTTCAAAATTGATGTCGGAAAAATACAAATATTGTTTCACGGTCACACAGCTACGATAACACTGAACTTCATGAACATTTCAAAAACAAAGTGAAGCACTATAGACAAGAATGGAGGAATATATCAACATAGAGGTTCTATGTTCGTGTAATGATAGTAGTGAGGCTTAAGAGGAGGTGACACAGACAGCCGCAGAAAGAAGAGCAAAACTTACTTGTACATCAATAAAATTTGTATACATAGTCAATGAATGAAGAATAAAGTAGTTAATATCTTCATTTGAAGTGTGTTAATAGTAGTTTAGTAGCAAGTACTACATACTACAAGCGCTCTAGTATTTTTATAAGAGGTAGATGTAGTTAATGATAGCAGTAATGCTGGTGGTAGTGGTAGTCTTGCTAACAGAGTAATATTGGTGTTAAAAGTGGTGGTGGCGTCGGCGGCGTCGGCGGCGGTGGTGGCCACCACCCCTATCATTACTGGGAACACCACTACCACCACATCCACTA
Source organism: Tenodera sinensis (assembly GCA_030765045.1). NCBI lineage: Eukaryota > Metazoa > Arthropoda > Insecta > Mantodea > Mantidae > Tenodera > Tenodera sinensis. The sequence continues at coordinate 142,986,776 of CM060964.1, read as the reverse complement.
CCACACTATCCTCACCACCAGCATTACCGCTATCACCAGCAATACTACTAACACCTCAACCATGACCCTGCCACTACTACTGCTGCCGCTGCTACTGTTACTATTACACCCACTACCACCACAGCACTACTAATAGTATGACCTACTTATAATACTGCTACTACTACAACCGCTACCACCGGCGCCGTCACTACTAATACTATCATTACCACCACTGCTACCGCTACCACCACTGCTACCTTTATTAACACCAGTACTACATATCACCAACTATACTACTACCATCACCACCAGCAGAGCAGTATTACCACCATCAACACCACTACTAATTAGGGGCTATAAGCCCTTCAGCCTCTTCCTTGGTTCGCCCATGCAGGCATTTATTTCATTACATTTCACTATACAAATATCTTGACAGTAATGCCCACCACAGTTTGAAATTTTTAAAAGTAAAATGACCGTCACCGCAAGGAATTGTGATAGGTTGTCCATATCTGTTGCCTTTGGATCTTAAGACATCAGGTTAAACAGGCTTACATCGTGAGAGATGTATGGATTGTTATTACCACTTGCGATCGTGACGTTATTAACGCGTTGAAACATGCAGATGGATGCTATGTATATAAGAGTTAGCTCCTAACGTTTGTTACTAAGGTGAGTTATTTTGGTGCACTTGGACAGGCTTGCGTTGCCTCAACGGGGTGATTTTTGGAGTGGTATGTGGAGGGGAATCACTGCACCACATGTATTAGCGCACGGAGAGCTGTAATGGCGACATACACTTAATTAGTTGCATTACGCCTACTCATACACTTAATTGTATGTACCAAACCATCGTATCACTATCAGACATCTTCATTGGCTTAATGCACGGAGAATTCTGAGATTTATCAAAGAGAGAAATTGTAAGTAACAAAGTATTATATTCTCTTCTCAGTGTTACTTAGGCTTGTTGGGTAAAAAAAAATGTAATACGCAAATTTTCTTCTTTCAGGAAAGATCCTGTGTAGAAGGAATGTCTGTCTGATTTTTAAATAGCCGACTCCACTGCTGAGTGTAATGGCGCATCATTCCAAGTACATATTGTAATAGTTACAGGCATAGGACATTGTATATTAACCCATTACACTATGATCATCTCTTATATCCTTATTTTACTTATGCAATGTCAATTATGATGTCTAAAAGTGGCGGAAGAGTAAGCAATAACATTAAAATTACTATATACATATTGTTCTAATATTATTAATGAATATTTAATTAGGAAAAATTATTTTCCAAAAACCGAATGACAAAACCGGCCCCAGATCCAGAGCAGGCATTAAGGGTACAATCAGAACCTTGTAAAGCAACGAAATGAATACACAGGGAGGCCCAAAAACATTCGAACCGCTAAGCGGTGTTCTTCCACTGCACATACAGAAACACGATAACGCAGCTGCTGTACACAGGGTCATACGGTTGACTTGTTTTTCTCTGCTCTGAAAGTGCAGTATTGAGCTGACGTAACAATGTGTGATTTACTTAATACCAGTGTGCTTTATTATTTTATCTTGTACTTAGTCACAAAGTGTATTATGGCTCAGAATCTGTTTTCTACTGCACAGTATGTATTTATTTATGATTCGTATATGTTAACTCAGTCAGCCCGCCAAGTGAAAGTGCGATTTGCAGAAAGATTTCCAGGTGATCTGCGATTTCTATCTCTTGAGTAACTTAAAGCATATAGTGTACAAGACACACCCACGCACCCTAGAAGAATGAAAACAAAATATTCACCAGGAAATTGCCAGCATTTCTACACGTGAACTACGGCGAGTGATGGATAGTTTCCTAAAGAAATGCCAAAAATGTATGGACAACGACGGACGACGGCCAGTTTCAGCATCTCCTTTAATAACATTGGTAAGTAAAGCCTTTAAAAGTAGTTTTAAAAATGAATGGTTTCATCCGCGCTGTTCTAGAACAGGCATGTCAAACAGCACTCGCCAAGTGTGAAAATATTCCCCTATTTTCCCTCCCTTCAAATCAGAGAACGAGAAAAACAAAACGAAAACCGGTTCTACTAGCGCGTGCTACTGCAGTTAAGGAGGGGTGGACTCCTCTCTACACACCCTGGGAGTGATGTTTGACATGCCTGTTCTGGAACAGCGACAAGCGCCGAGGACGCGTACAGGCAAAATACAGCACAGCCGGTTCGGAGTCTTTTGGATCACCCTTTACGTTCTAATAAGAAACTTATTAATACAACGTTTTTGTTTCTTGTTTTCATATAAAGGAGCATTAAGATGGAATGAGGAGATCTGCCTAAAAAATATACTTATTTCAAGTGTATGTGTTAATTTATATCACACATCTACGATTACTTTAAATTTTTGTTATAGGGCTACAAGGAAGGTTAAGAAGAAAAAGGAGTCGGTAGAAAAAAGACAGATTCCAATATGCATGAGGCGGACTCTACTGCTATTTTCCCTCCCGTTAGATAAAATGTGTAATTGATAAATCACTTTTATATAGCACAAACCTACACTGGGAGAAATTGTATCTCGAATGCTTTTAGATTACCTGAATGAAGAAAAGTTAATATTCGTGGAATAAAGGGAAAGTGTAATTTGTGCATGCAATACTGTTGTATTCAGTAAGAAACTAATTACTTTGATATACTTGTTTTAAATCAACGAGTATATAGGACTTTACGCTTGTTTGAGCCGCACATCAACTGACATTTAAATAAAAGATATACCTGATACGCAGATTTATATGGCCCTTTGCGCCAGTCAATCGTCTGCTCATGACGTCAGTACTTCAAACCGGGTTTATCACCAATGCCTCTGGCAGAGGAATAGCGAAAGATGAGTGGAAAGGGTGGATCTCAACAGTTTCGAAGCCACCTTAATAAAATGGGACTGTCTTTCCAGTATTTACACTTGGAGCTTCTTTCGCACGCGTCTCGTAAACCCGAAATCTCAGCATGCAGTGATAGGTAAGCTAAATAATTGGAAGGTTTTTACAGCATGTAGTGTCTCGCTGGGCTTTAATGACATAAATTTTCCATTACAAACAGGCTTGTCCATACTCTCTACAGCAGTAAATGTAAACTGACACAGAATAAATTAAGAAAACAACACGCAAGAGCAAAATAACGGTATTATACAAAACAGCTGGAGTATCGTAGGAATATATAAACATTTAAGAATGTCAGATTGGTAACCTTAAATATGTGTAATCATTGGATATTTTTATCGTGTTTTCTCTAGGAACTTGATACAATTCTAGGCAAGAACGGAGAAAATAATTCACACAATGGTCAGTATCATGACTAGGGCTAGGGAGTTCATGCATTAACATGTTTTTTCATAGGGGTTAAAAATGTATGCTTTTACATTATGTGCACGAATTATGGAATTTTCAGTTGTTTGGACACGATTTTATAGTGCATATAAGTACATATTTTCTTGATTCTGATAAATACATAATTTTTCAATATTAAAGCCCCTATATTGCATATTTTAATGATTTTTATGGCGTTTTATTGTTTTTTTTTTTCCATCTGGATAATATTTTTCATATTGGTAGTATTGCACATGATGATGCGACTCATGAAGATTTCAATATTATAGCCCCTATATTGCATATTTTAATGACATTTATGGTTTTTTATTATTTTTTCCATCTGTATAATGTTTTTCATATTGGTAGTATTACACATGATGCAACTCGCGAGGTGGCGAGAACTAACGCTGACTCATGTTGTCAAGCAGTGAATCCCCTGTTTCCATCCTTTCATTATATGTATGTGCGTAGAGAATGATCAGTGCGTTACCTGAGAGGTTTATATTAACAAAGATAAAGTGCAAGTCAACGTTTTGAGCAGCACGATTACAGCATCGCTTGCCTGCCCACCAGTAGTTGTGTCGTGGTCTTCAAACGTAACAGCGTTGTGAACTGGTTCCCACCAAATTAAATTAGGCGTATAAAATGTTAAAGAGCCGAAATGCCGAAAATAAAACCAACTTCGAGTGCTAGATTAATTCATATACAGAAAGAGTTTTCGGGTGATTTAATATCTACAGATAAATAGGGTACTGTTTTGTGGAGCGTATGAGAAAAATGTAGGGAGTGAGAAAAGATTTCAAATAGTTCAGCACATAAACACAGCAAAACATAAAGAGAATTTAATCAGAAAACTCGCAAACAAAGAACCCGTTCAAAAACAGCTAGTAGAGTGTTTAGGAAGTAGGGTTACTGAATTTTCCTATGACTTGTGCCAAGCGTTTTTAGCTGCTGATGTTCCCTTGTTCAAAATCAATAAACCGGCATTTAAACATTTTCTTGCCAAGTACACTCGACAACATGTGCCTGAAGAAAGTACACTGCGTAAGACTTAGGTCGGCCATTCTTACAATAACGTATTGTTAAATATACAAAGTCAATTAGTGGATCAGTTTTTGTGGTTGTTGATGAAACCCGATTCTGAGCGCCGTTCTATTGTTAATGTTATCGTGGGTGCTTTAAATAATGAACAAAAGTCTACACCTTATCTTCTTAATGTGAGCGAATTGCCGGCCACTGGCAATGTAACTGTGACCCAGTTTGTGATGGACTCTTTGAAATTACTATGGCCATGTGGAATCAAATACGACCGGTTACTTCTATTTGTTACTGATGCCGGTCCTTATATGGTAAAATTAGGACAAACTCTAAAAGGTATTTTTGCTAACTTAATTCATATAACTTGTTTGGCACACGCTCTTCATCGCATTTCTGAGACAATGCGTGATTCTTTCCCATTGGTAAATAGATTTGTGTCCACTACAAAGAGAATTTTTGTTAAAGCTCCTGAAAGAGTTAAGTTGTTTAGATCAACAGCACCTAATATCCGACTTCCTCTTGCACCAGTGTTAACTCGATGGGGAACATGGGTCGATGCAGTTTTATATTATGCTGAGCACATAGAAATAGTCGAAGAGGTTGTTAATTCATTGGACTCGAAAGATGCTTCATCAATAGAAATTGCAAACTATTTTGTCAGGCATTGGGTTAATAGGGGATCTTAGTTTCGTATGTGCCCATCTTTCTTTCTTAGCAACAGCCATAACGGCATTGGAAGCTGTAGGATCTCCTTTGCATGAATCACTTACTGTCTTTGAAAAAACAATATGTAATTTAAGTTCGGTTCCTGGTAGTATAGGACAAAAAGTGAAAGAGAGAGTGAATTATGTAATTTCAAAAAAATTCTGGTTTTAAACAGATGTGCGATATTCGAGACATCCTCGAAAGAAAACCATCTGTCACATCAAGAGACTTGACTCTCTCTCTCTCTCTCTCTCTGTGAAGCAATTAACATCATTTAAATATGCCCTGATAACATCGTGTGACGTAGAGAGAAGCTTTTCACGTTACAAAAGTCTTTTGCGAGACAACAGACAATGTTTTACAGTTGAAAATTTGTGCAAAGTGTTGGTTGTGAACTGCAATTTAGCAGTTAATACTAGCAGCGGGACCACTTCTGCTTCAACCTCTAAGGAATAAGGTAGCTTTATTTATTATTTATACTAACTCGTCTTGTCTACTGTAAACGGACATTGTTTTAATTAAATAGTGTATATTTCTTGGCATATTTTCAAGTTTTTCAGAGCATATTTGCATGCATATTTCAGTGTTTTTAGGGCATGAGCTTCCGAGCCCTAATCATGGCGATAGATTCTCCCTCGCATCCTTCCGCAAGCAGCATTCAACCATGTAAATTCTGTGATCGGCGGTGACCTCTACCTCACGTCCAAAGAACGCATCAAATGTCCCAGTGAAGAGCAGTTTTACACCACTGCAGGACACCAACCTGTTTACGAAGTCGGAAACGCATGCAGTCCGAAGTTCACTTCTGCATCTCCTCTTTGAGACAAGAGACTTGCTGAGCTAAAATGACGTCATTTGCTTAAACTGACTGGTGGTAAAGACCAAGCAAGTCTGAAGACCTGATATATCACATAAATCAATGTGTTGTTACTAACGGGCGGAGGAATGTGCCAATGCGCATGATACAAGTTATCTCGGCATTGAATATGAACTTACGTCAGAAGGACAGTTGAAACATCGAATACGCACTACAGGAGGATGGCAGTATAAGGTTGACCATTAAGAACGTCAGTTTTTAATTGCTGTTGTTGTTTTATTGCTGTCATGGGAGCATTTTTACGTGTTTTATAATCAGTATTTCTTGCAGTTAATTATTATGGAACGCTTTACAACGGAACAACAAATACTGATTGTGAAAACATTACATTTCCTATGAATGTTATGCAGAAACTGTGCGGAAGCTTCATACGGCTCTCGGTCGTCATATTCCACTTAATGAGTCAACAGTTCGTAGGCTAATGACAAAATTTGAGAGAACAGGTTCGATTGCAGACATCAAAACTGCAGTACGCTCTCGTTCCAGCCGGTCTTATGAGAACATTGCAATTGTGCGCGATAATGTTACTGTAAGTCCACAAATGTCAATTCTTCGTCTTCACAACAGTTGGACATTGTGAACAGCTACCTCCGGCGAATTCTCACAAAGTATCTTCACATGCATGCCTACAAAATTCAGTTAACTCAACATCTGAAACCAACGAACCATTTGCAACGAAGACAAGTTGTTGAACAGATTTTGGGGAGACATCATAGGCGACAATAAAATTTTGCAAAGAAAATAATCTTTTCTGACGAGGGACATTTTCATTTATACGGGTACGTTAACAAACAGAATAGCCACATCTGGTGGACAGAAAATCCTTCTTAACCCATTCAAAGGTGATTTATCCGGAAAGGGCAACTTTGTGTTGTGGATTTTGGGTTGGTAGGTTCTTCGGGGCTTACCTTTTTAAAGATGAGAATGGAAGTGTTAGGACAGTGAAGGTACAACGCTACCGAATATGCTTCAAACATGTTATGGCCTTCACTTAATGATGTGAACATTGAGCAATTATGTTCCCAACAGGATGACGCTACCAGTCACACCTCATACGATGTTGATTCTGGGACAAAGGTATGCACACAGGCAATGTACACCCGAGAAATCACCAAATGAATCAGAGCTAAATAGTAAACAAAACTTCGTTTCCGTGACGTTGTTGCAACGAAAATAGAAATAAACTGTTGTGTGATTGACAAACTCGAAGTAACAAGCTTCCAAACTTTAATCTTTCTCTAAAAAGCAATATGCAATTACAGCAGATCCTCCAAAGCCCGCACTCTGTTCCACGAAGGACATTAGAAAATATGAGGCTTTACAACACCAATGTTTATGAAAATGAATTCTAGCTGTGTCGTAATGCTTAAAACAAATGTTTTGCTCATCTTTTTTCAAAAGAAAATAGAGTTGGAATTACAGCGGTTATGAAGATTTGAATAACATTTATAAGGGAGCAAAAAATACAACCGTTCTTGTAATTACATAATATGCGAAAAACAACTAAAAATGTTTCGAATAAATCCAGGAACAGGATTTTCATTGAATAATTAATGTGAGCTCTCTGTTGAACAGCATAATAAGAAGTGAAAAAGGACAGATCTTTACTTTCGCATTTTGTACGGCCTGTATGTTTTCTAGGGAAACAGGCACTTGCTTTTAATGGTCACAACGAGAATGAAGGATCTTCAAACAGAGGCAATTATATTGAAAATTTAAATGAATTGGGAATGTGTGACGCCTCTCTGAAAGCGCATTCGGAAAAATCGATTGTTTCTCGTGTAACTTCACCTAATATTTAGGATCACTTAATTTTAAGTGTGAGTGCGATCACGACACGTGGAATTAAGAAAGAAATTCCTGATGCCCTCTTTGTTTGATTAATATTAGATGAAACTCCTAACATCAGTAGTGATGAACAACTCTGTACCGTTCTTTACATTAATGTTGGCGGAAATATTGAAGAGAGATTTGTTTGCTTTACGGATGTAAGTTCTGACAGATAAGCAGATTATTTTGAATCATGCTCTCTGTACTTTCGAACATTTCTTTCAGAGAATGATAAAAGATGAAAAATCCGAAGGGCAATTCAGTTCAGGTTGGCTCATATTCCAACGAATTTTACAACATTCCTTGGGTTGCATACCCAAGTCTGATAGGCTACGCCACTGATAACCTCTCTTGCCCATGGACCTGCCAGAATGGCTGAACATATCCGCGCGTAATTCAATAATGTGGATAAATCTGCATATGTCTACTGTTAAGAAAATATTTGTTAAAGCCCCTTTGCAAATTGCAACATTTAGAGAAAGGACACCAGAAATTCCTCCCCCACCAAAGCCAGCACGTAACAGATGGGGTGCCTGGTTAGAAGCTGGCAGTTATTATGCAACACATTACAATACGATTATAACGTCACTAATGCTTTACATGACGGAGATACATCTGCTATTGCAAATGCAATATCACCACTAACTCGCCAACTGTTTGATAATTTACAGTTCATAACCATGAACTTTTCAGTCGTGTCAGATGCTATAAAACAGAACAATCGGGATTGGAAACGTCCAAAGGAACGCAAATAATACAGTTATTTAATACAATAACAAAGAACCCCAAGGATAAGATGACATGTGACACAAAAATTCCAAAAGGTTCTGCCAAAGATCTGGTTTTACAGCTCTGTTTAACTTTTGAGTGGAGAGAAAAACAATGGTACTAGGAGTTTTTTTTCCATTTTCACCTCTTGCATCAGTTTGAGCGAGACACATCGAACTTTCTCTTATTTACGGATACATACATATATCTAGTTTCAGTATAAAGCATCCTTTAAACACATAGGCAATGGCAGTTAACATTCGTCTTAGTTTTTAAATCATAACTATCTTATATTACAACTCCTGAATGGAGCAATGAGATTCATTATCTGGCTGTACCTTCCTGCAGCTGTTTCCGTTCACGCATGTAAACATCAAAGTCCATGCATACCTAACCAAACGGGAAACACACATTCCTACGCCCTTCAGTTATTACTCTTCAGAGGCTAAGATTGGGAAAAGCAAACGTTATACAAACTTGTGATATGTATATCCAATAAAGCTTTATTAATTCTGATTTAGTTTAAACAGTTGAATGCCTCGGAAAGCAAATTGCCTGGGTAAGATCGTGATCTATATTTCTTTGCTGTTGTTATATAATAAATTCAGTGACGCTGTGTTAATTTTAATATGTTTTTTAAAAAGTTGGATCTTTACATGGCAGCTTGCCCCGTATAGTACGTAAGTTGTTACAGTTTTGCACTGCAGTTTTCGTTTGTTTGCATTACATACATGGTGGAAGTGAAGCAATCCTGCAGTCATTAAGAGCGTATTTCTCTTATTGTGAATAACAAGGAAGTATAATACCAAGAAGCTGGAAAGTTTGTATGTTTTTATATCCTCCACACATACTCAAGCACACAAATCTTACCAGAAAGGTCAGTGTTGCAAATTTCACTAACTCGAGTTTTTTTGACACACGTTTTTTATTAAATCCTGTTGGAGTAATTGTTGAGAGTACTTCCAAAAACTTCTGCATTATGTTATACAAATTCCTCTTTTAAACTGGTAACTAGGTGCACGTGCTGGCATTGGTCCCATTTTAAAACGGGTCTTTTAAAAAATTAAATAGAATCGAGTACTTCCCAATTGGCCAAACCTATAAACAATTGCACATACATTTGTTTAAGCATATTTCCGTGTGTGGAATATAACATTCACATTATAAATTGCCCTTTCTTGAGCTTTAGCAATTGTTAGTATCACATTGTTAAATTTAATACAAAATAACGGTTCTGATAAGGTAAGAGATGTTTCACAAAAGAGTGACATAACTTTTGGAGTGCTCAATGCACATTTGTCAGTATGTGACAAGTGGGCGAGAAATAACCTGGCACTTGACATCTAGCTGATTCACTCATGGCGTAATTAAAGTGATCATTTACATATCGGAGTACTAAACATGCGGTCGACTATCGCAGCGAAAATATTCCGAGACCTCTGCAGTGAAGCAAACGGATCGATGGCACGGCACCATTCGTACTGCAACAGATTTAATTAACATGGGAGCAACTTAGGATTAATAATACGAGTCAGCACATGCACGCGTCTTTGGACCAGGGTTTTCAAGAAATGGCCTAGTTCAAATAAGCAAGAATAGAAGATGTGATATGTAGTGAAGATCCCTAAGACCACTCGTCACAGTAAATTTTAGTCCAGCCATTTCTGCATACTTATACTCAGCTTTTAAATCCATATACAACTGCAATCCTACTCCATTTATTGAAATATTTTGGAAGTGTGATATTACTAGGGCTAGGAAGTTCATGCATTTGCATGTTTTTTCATATGGGCTAAAAATGTATGCTTTTACGTTATGTGCACGAATTATGGAGTTCTCAGTTATTTGGACATGATTTTATGGTGCATATAACTGCATATTTTCTTGATTTTGATAAATGCATATTATTTCAATATTATAGCCCCTATATTGCATGTTTTAATGATTTTTGTGGTTTTTTATTATTTTTTCCATCTGGATAATATTTTTCATATTGGTAGTATTGCACATGATGACGCAACTCAAGAATATTTCAATATTATAGCCCCTATATTGCATATTTTAATGATTTTTATGGTTTTTTATTATTTTTTTTTTCAATCTGGACAATATTTTTCATATTGGTAGTATTGCACATGATGATGCAATTCGTTAGTTGGCGAAAACTAATGCTGAGTCATGTTGTCATGCAGGGAATCCCCTGTTTCTACCCTTTCATTATATGTTTGTGCGTAGAGAATAATCAGTGCGTTATCTGAGAGGTTTATATTAACAAATATAAAGTGCAGGTCAACGTTTTGAGCAGCACTTGCCCACCAGCAGTTGCATCTTGGTCTTCAAACGTAACAGTGTTGTGAACTGGTTGCCACCGAATAAAATTAGGCGTATAAAATGTCAAAAAGCTCTTCAAATACCGAAAATAAAACCAACTTCGAGTGCTAGATTAATTAGTTTACAGAAAGAGTTTTAGGGTGTCTTAATATCTACAGATAATAGGGTACTGTTTTGTGGAGCGTGTAAGAAAAATATAGGGAGTGAGAAAAGATTTCAAATAGTTCAGCACATAAACACAGCAAAACATAAAGAGGATTTAATAAGAAAACTCGCAAACAAAGAACCCGTTCAAAAACAGCTAGTAGAGTGTTTAAGAAGTAGGGTTACTGAATTTTCCTATGACTTGTGCCCAGCATTTTTAGCTGCTCATAATCCCTTGTTCAAAATTAATACTCCGACATTTAAAAACTTTCTTGCCAAGTACACTCGACAACATGTGCCTGAAGAAAGTACACTGCGTAAGATCTATGTAGGACATTGATACAATAACGTATTGTTAAATATACAAAATCAATTAGCGGATCAGTTTTTGTGGTTGTTGATGAAACCCGATTCTGAGCGCCGTTCTATTGTTAATATTATCGTGGGTGCTTTAAATAATGAACAAAAGTCTACAGCTTATCTTCTTAATGTGTGGGAATTGTCGGCCATTGACAATGTAACTGTGACTCAGTTTGTGATGGACTCTTTGAAATTACTATGGCCATGTGGAATCAAATACGACCGGTTACTTTTATTTGTTACTGATGCAGGTCATTATATGGTAAAATCAGGACAAACTCTAAAAGGTATTTTTGCTAACTTAATTCATATAACTTGTTAGGCACACGCTCTTCATCGCATTTCTGAGACAATGCGTGATTCTTTCCCATTGGTAAATAGATTTGTGTCCACTACAAAGAGAATTTTTGTTAAAGCTCCTGAAAGAGTTAGGTTGTTTAGATCAACAGCACCTAATATCCGACTTCCTCCTGCACCAGTGTTAACTCGATGGGGAACATGAGTCGTTGGAGTTTTATATTATGCTGAGCACATAGAAATAGTCGAAGAGGTTGTTAATTCATTGGACTCGAAAGATGCTTCATCAATAGAAACTGCAAAATATTCTGTCAGGTACTGGGTTAAAAGAGGATTTTAGTTTCATATCTGCCCATTTTTCTTTCTTACCAACAGCCATAACGGCATTGGAAGCTGTAGGATATCTCTTGCATGAATCACCTACTGTCTTTGAAAAAATATATGTGATCTAAGTTAGGTTCCTGGTAGCATAGGACTAAAAGTGAAAGAGAAAGTGAATTATGTAATTTCAAAAAATTCTGGTTACAAACATGTGTGATATTCGAGACATCCTCGAATGAAAACCATCTGCCACACCAAGAGACTTCACTCTCTCTGTGAAGCAGTTAACATCATTTAAATATGCCCTTATAACATATTGTGACTTTTGGTGTGGGTGTAAAGTAAAGTAGACAGATGTAGTCGAGATAAAGAAACACTTTTATTTCCGTAAACAGTAACTTTGTACACTCGTTGCAACAACAAGAAAGTCTTTTTCGATTCTCCGACAGCACGGCTCCGAACTCGTAACACAAAGAACTAACTCCTCCGTCGGCACGACTCCTCAACCTTCACATACGTCTGAATGGCTCTTCTGTCGCACTTTACCGCTATTTATATCTCCCAGGCACTATTCTGGAAGCTTCAGGAACGTTCAGTTATTGCGGTGAGATACAAAGCAGAGAAGATTCTCGAAGTATCTATCCTTTTCTCTCTTTCGGCAAGCGCCCCAACAATGCGGCCATGCTCTGTCTCTTTCCTTCGGCTCCTTTGCGGTAGTGCCGACAATAATGCGATGGGTGACACTGCTGTTGTCGGCAATTAGATGCGGCGGGCGCGGTGACACTGCTCCCTCCTCAGAGCTGGTCGTCCCGACCAGCACTATCACTGCGGCATCTCCCTTGCGCCCCGGTGGACTAACCCATCAAACCTCTTCTCCAGGAGGCACGATCCTAGGTATCGCTGTTGGATAGTGTCCCTTGGTCCGGGTAGGACGATGTATGCCATCCTGCTTCGAAATTCTGCAACAGTACCGCCGGTCTTGACGGCCCCTCGTCCAGTTGCCCTTCTTCCTGGTGTGTTGACGGGCCATCCTGCGCACTTGGAAACAGCTCACTAGGTACCATGTCCGCCGACCTCTCTGGCGCACCTTCGCAGGCACCTTGCTTCCGATGGGTCCGGCAACAAACCCCACCACATCCGCACGAGTCGCGTCCACCGCTGCACTCGTGTTCACTCGTGCTCGGCACGGCCTCTCCTGTATCCTGCCGTCCACGATGATGTCCGCCATTCTTCCGTTCACGGCACTATGCGTCAGGTGATTGGATGGCTCCGACGGTCCCCCCATGTCACACGCCAAGTCGGTTCTCGCGTGTTGCTCGTTTGCTTGTGCGCTTCCCTGCTGATCGTCCTTCACGTCATATCCTGGTTGGTTACGTACCCGACACACTCCTCCAGGGGATCCTCGACGACGTCCCTGAACTGGCCCTTTGTCTTCCCCGAGACGTACACTTTCGTTATCTGAAACGGGCGCAACTGTTGCCTCGGCCACTAGGTGCTCCCTCCCCGGGTCCGCGCTATTCCGTCTGCCCCTGGCATCCAGTACTTTGACGCTCTCGTCAACTCTTACTACCAGGGCGCCAAGACGTTCCCCGTCGTCCTCCACGACGTCCACATGCTGGCAGAGGTCTTCCACCTTTTCGCCGAGTTCTTCCACGTCTTCCGTCATGCCAATCAGTTCGCCGAGTTGTTCCACGTCTTCCGTCACGCCAATCAGTTCGCCGAGTTGTTCCACGTCTTCCGTCACGCCAATCAGTTCGCCGAGTTGTTCCACGTCTTCCCTCATATCATCTGAAACGGGCGCAACTGTCGCCTCGGCCACTAGGTGCTCCCTCCCCGGCTCCGCGCTATTCCGTCTGCCCCCGGCATCCAGTACTTTGACGCTCTCGTCAACTCTTACTACCAGGGCGCCAAGACGTTCCCCGTCGTCCTCCACGACGTCCACATGCTGGCAGAGGTCTTCCACCTTTTCGCCGAGTTCTTCCACGTCTTCCGTCACGCCAATCAGTTCGCCGTCAATTTTCGCCGATAGCTCCGTCTTCATCTCTTTCAGCTCGGCAGCGAGGTTGTCGTTTCTCGTCTTCATTTTGGCAGCGAGGTTGTCGTTTGCCGCCTTCATTTCGGCGACGAGGTTGTTGTTTGCCGTCTTCATCTTGGACATTTCTGTCTTCATTTCGGCGAATAATTCTTTCATCATTGCCATCATCCTGGTTTCCGAATCTCCCTCCATCTTGGTTCTAACGTTGCAACTTCTAACGACGATGTAACGAAACTAGAAGCAATTCGACGAATCCCACTCCTGACACCAGTGTGACTTTTGGTGTGGGTGTAAAGTAAAGTAGACAGATGTAGTCGAGATAAAGAAACACTTTTATTTCCGTAAACAGTAACTTTGTACACTCGTTGCAACAACAAGAAAGTCTTTTTCGATTCTCCAACAGCACGGCTCCGAACTCGTAACACAAAGAACTAACTCTTCTCCGTCGGCACGACTCCTCAACCTTCACATACGTCTGACTGGCTCTTCTGTCGCACTTTACCGCTATTTATATCTCCCAGGCACTATTCTGGAAGCTTCAGGAACGTTCAGTTATTGCGGTGAGACACAAAGCAGAGAAGATTCTCGAAGTATCTATCCTTTTCTCTCTTTCGGCAAGCGCCCCAACAATGCGGCCATGCTCTGTCTCTTTCCTTCGGCTCCTTTGCGGTAGTGCCGACAATAATGCGATGGGTGACACTGCTGTTGTCGGCAATTAGATGCGGCGGGCGCGGTGACAATATTGTGACGTGGAGAGAAGTTTTTTACGTTACAAAAGTGTTTTGCGAGACAACAGACGATGTTTTACATTTGAAAATGTGTGCAAAGTGTTGGTTGTGAACTGCAATTTAGCAGTTAATACTAGCAGCAGGACCACTTCTGCTTCACCCTATAAGGAATAGGGTAACATGATTTATTATTTATACTAACTCCTCTTGTCTACTGCAAAGGAACATTAATTGTTTTAGTTAAATAGTGCATATTTCTTGGCATATTTTCAAGTTTTTAAGAGCATATTGGCATGGATTTTCAGTGTTTTTAGGGCATGAACTTCCGAGCCCTAGAGATTACACTATACTATACTAGTATTATTATTACTAGTGTTTTTAACTATTTTTTCTCTTAGTATAAGTGCATGTAAAATTCAGTGTTGCACAGGGAAAGGATTCCTTTACCCATTACCATCAAACAAGGATTACAGACAATGCACGCGAAAACCGATTTCCGTCGGTAGTCAATGTTAATCACAATGCTCTGTGCATGTAAATTGTAGCAAATAATAATACTCAGACATATACAGAAACACACCTTGGAGTTAGAGGCAAAAGTAAATTCTTAATAAAGGAAATCAACGTGAGCGAAACAGAAAGAATCTGTAATATTAGATGATGCCCAGTTGTAATTCTTTAGATTCGTAGCAATATACTAACGTGAAGTATAATACTCGATATTATTCCGCTTCCCTCTACATGTTAGTCATTCAGCGTCAGACCTTATGAACAGCTCTCACATCCATTCCAAACCTACGTAATTATTGTAAATGCCTACGGTTACAGAGTGATTAAGGGATAGAAAATATGATGCCATATTATTTATGTTTCTAAAACTTATTCTTCTCTTCTGAATTCTGATACCATTATATGTATTTTGATTGAAATAAATTAGTGACTTTTTTTAAATATTTGACTGACTCTCCTATTTCATTAATATGCTGAAAGATATGTACTTGTCATTTATAGCTCACACGTTAAGTCCCATATTGATTTGTCGCGGAAAAGGGATTGCAGATCCTGTTGTTTACATTATTTACAACTCCTGTGAATTCCCAGCCTTTGTCATAAAAATACTTCTAGCTGACGAGAAGATAACGTAGAACCTGTTTGAGGTATGGTAGAATATAATAGGTGGTTAGAAGATCATTTTGTAAGGTTAGGTTAAATTATAATAGGTTAGGTTAGGTTAGGTTATGAAAGGCCAGGCCAGGCCAGGTCAGTCAGGTCAGGTCAGGTCAGGTCAGGTCAGGTCAGGTCAGGTTAGGTTAGGTTAATTTTAAAAAAAAGACAGAAATGATGCCTCAACTTTATTAACGGAATCAGTACACATTTGTTAATATTCTGAAGGTCCTGGAGTTGTTCCTAACAACTAACAGTTCTACAGTGCCAAATTTTCGACCGTGATCCGCGCAGCCTACTGAGGGTAGGTGGAGAGGTGGAGTCAACTATTCAGAGACCTTTACATTCAGGCGCATAGGTTTATCATGCAACTGATAATTGCAATAACCACATACATTTGTCACAGGAGGTGTTGGAAATGATGTTCCTGTGTCGCCACACATTCACTGGCATTAATTCATCTTCTGAAATTCCGGAAATTTCTCTTCGTATATTGTCTTTCAGTTCTTCCAATATATGAGGGTTGTTCCGATACACTTTGTTCCTTAAGTTCCTCCATAAATAAAAATCACATAGGGTAAGATCTAGGGATCGCGCTGGCCATATTCCTTTGCTGGTGACTATCTTCAAAAACTTATTCAATTAATTGCAACGAGAGATCAGCTGTATGTGCTGTAGCCGAATCATGTGGAAAATATGCGTGTTTACATTCAATGTCACACAACTCTTCCAGGAATGGTGTGATAATGTTCTCCCTGTATCTCTGCCAATTAACTGTTTCTTGAAAGAATATAGGCCCTATAATATCGTATGCATTCACAGCACACCAAACACCAGCTTTCTGTCCACACAATGGCATTTGGTGCACAAGATCTTGTTCCTCTGTACTCCAGTATGTTTTTTGTCCATATATGGCCATTTAAATAAAACCATGCTTCGTCTGTAAAGGAAATTAAATGTGGGTCAATTGTGCGATCACTAACTTTATTTAACACTCAATTCACTCCAATGACATTTCATGTGGTTGTAATTCCTAAACCACAGTTATCCTACAGGGATTTAAATTTAACAGTTTAGTGGCTTTCCAAGCCGAGAATTGTGGACCCCCCCCCCCCCCCCCCCATTCCTGCACTAGACTACTTAAAGATTTTCTTGCACTTCGTTGTAACTTTTATACTATTTCCTCGAGTTTGTCCTCTGTAAGAGAAACTCCCCCCCCCATTTTTAAATCTGTCCACACGATTCCGAACCGTGCTTCTGTGAGGCTCACGGAAATCAGGGAATCTGTCTCTAAATAACCGTGTAACTTGTCTACAAGAGTTTGTTTCCACATACGAATCATACATGCATATTCTGTGTTCTAAAGTAAACTCACTTTTTGGAATTATTACAGCCTTAACACCCTTTTAACACTGGAACACATGAACTCACAATACACCAACTCGCACAACTGGCAGGGGATATGCATCTGTGAAATTTTGAAAATCCACAGTTTTGGTTCAATTTATTTGAAAATTTTATGCAATGATTAGAGTATATTGCATAGTATTTATACTAAGTTTCATACATGTATCTAATTTAGTTCCTTAGATATTAATTTTTTTATTCAACTTTTAAACTGTTTTGAAAAATCATTCCATACGATGCACTTATTTTTTAAAAAATTTGTAATTTTATAATTAAGTGCATTAATAGTGTATTAATAAATTGCTAAGATGAATTTTTATTTTTACTGCTGGTTTGGTTGTAAAAAATTGTTGAACATGAGAAATAAATATTTTTCTTAAAATATTTCATTACACAAACCTTATTAATTTCATTACATACAAAATATTAAGTTTATCAAAAAATCATCTTAGCATTATCTTTTTTAGTTAATTATGAGGAGGTACACAAAATTTCATACATTTATAAGAAAAACTGCATCGTGCAGAGCAAATTAAATCTGAAGAAATGCTGAAAAACTGAAATACGATAAAAAGAGGTTTTAAAATTGCATCACAAAAAATAGCAGGTTTCTGACCTTTTAGCTGTTTAAAAAGATGGCCTGTTAGACTCAGCTGTGTGTACTCTAGGACTTGTATAGTTTTGACTTAAAACTGTGTCACAATCATTGCATTTAACAACTATTTTAGATGCAAATCCCAAAAAACTTGTAAGTTTTACATCTAGACTAGCACTGTCACATTCACCACATTAGGTGCCCCTGAAAATATTCTGCCATAAGCTTGAGTGTACCAAGGTGAA
Source organism: Tenodera sinensis (assembly GCA_030765045.1). Classification (NCBI taxonomy): domain Eukaryota; kingdom Metazoa; phylum Arthropoda; class Insecta; order Mantodea; family Mantidae; genus Tenodera; species Tenodera sinensis. The sequence continues at coordinate 142,968,598 of CM060964.1, read as the reverse complement.
GTCATGGTAGGATTCTGAAATATGTGTTTCATCTCTTGTAAACATTGAGAGTTTAGTGTGACTTGTTGAAAAATGAGTCTGTGAGCTTGAGTCTTGAGAAGCAGAGAGAAGTGGGGGTTCTTGAAATGAACATGAAGGTAGTGAAATTGTTGTGCTTTGGCTTGTATTTACTAAACTTGTGTCTCCAATTGTATGTAAGTTTGTGGAATTACCTTTACTCCACCTGGTACCTATAACATTATTCCTGTTTCCAAGCTTCTTTCCTGTATTTCGATGATCTTTCAACCTATTCATGATGACTGAAGATTCACTAACACAAAACAGTAACCTAAACTTGGTATAAGCTAACCTACGAGTATTATAAGCACTACGAATGAATTTAAAATGAAACAAAGAACACTGATACGCCTAAAGTATAACTATAATGCAGGTATTACACACGAGAAGTATTAGACACTGCTCTTCACAAAAATACAAGAACTTCGCCTCTAAACACTTTTGTTTCCTTCATCTATAACATCAAAACAAACATTTAGGATGGAATCAGAGCGCAAATCTACCGTCAAATGTTTTGAAGTGCAGCCAACACACGTTATGATAAACAAACTACCCTGCCTTCCGCGAAATTCAAATAAGAAAAATGAAAACCACTAAGTCACGCTCAAAATCTTCGATTTTAGTGGGTACGCCCACCTGCAGGGAGCCATTTAAATGACCACGTGACATGGTTTAAAGGGCCGTAGGGGTATAAAAAGCACAGAAAACAAAACTAGAAGAATCATAGTATTTAATAACACCAAAATCAGTTTTTGTGATTTTTGACAGATTTTGGGCTATTTTCACAGATGCATATCCTTAACACCCTTTTAACACTGGAACACATGAACTCACAATACACCAACTCGCACAACTGGCAGGCAGCAGGTGAAATAGGGGTTCCTATTTGAAATGCATGGTTTGGAGGCTGTAGCGCATCGAAGTTTGAGAACGAGCGGTTGTGACAATTTGTTAACATTCGTTTTGGTACCTTAATACGGAAGGTATACAACCCTATAGTCATCTGTGTACTAGGATGAATGACGTGAGCATAATACTATTCCTGCGCATTCCTCCATAGGTTCCTTGGTGCGCATTCTACTGCGTTAGTTGTGTAGTTTTCAGTATAGAAACGGTTTTGACAGCAGTCTGACACGTTCCAGTATACAGCTGCTAAACTGCCCGACTTGAGCTTCAGCACACTTTGATGTAAATATGTGGACTCACCTCAACGTCGCATATTCAATTCGATGGATTGGTAGAGGTAAACCAGTTCCATGGCCAGCATGGTCGCTAGATCTGACACCTCACGACTATTTTCTGTGGAGTTGTATGAAGAATATGGCGTAGGGCACTCCTGTAACGTCAGCGGAGGACCTTATTGTTCGAGTTCACGGAGCGATGAAAATCTTCAAAGACAACCGCACGTATTGGGTCATATGCATGGGCCTTGTGGCTCGAGTTCACGGAGCGATGAAAATCTTCAAAGACAACCGCACGTATTGGGTCATATGCATGGACCTTATGGCTCGAGTTCACGGAGCGATGAAAACCTTCAAAGACAACCGCACGTATTGGGTCATGTGCATGGACCTTGTGGCTCGAGTTCACGGAGCGATGAAAATCTTCAAAGACAACCGCACGTATTGGGTCATGTGCATGGACCTTGGGGCTTGAGTTCACGGAGCGATGAAAATCTTCAAAGACAACCGCACGTATTGGGTCATGTGTATGGACCTTATGGCTTGAGTTCACGGAGCGATAAAAATCTTCAAAGACAACCGCACGTATTGGGTCATGTGCATGAGGCTCACCACCGCCAAATGACGTAGAAGGTACACAGTTCGAAGCCCGTTTGTAATGTAGACAGCTCGATGTTGCGTTTATTGACGAAATGTGAACGTACACCCACCTCACACTTCCATACGCTACAGTGTCCAAACCCTACATTTCCGGACAGGGGTTTCTATTTGAAAACCGAACAGTTTGCTGTCCCGCACAGCATACAAAGCGTTGTCGGTGTTTTTTTTTTTTTTTTTTTTTGGGGGGGGGGAGGGAGGATACCTGTATATAGAATCAAATCTGATTTTTATAGACAGAGCTAGAGAAAGGAATGTAGGCACCTCTCTACGTATTTTTCTAAGACGGGGTCATAATAAAAACCACTCCTAATTGGGCTCTGGTGATCATTGAACATATTGGAAATTCACCTTTGAATGCCCGAAATATTATATTTGGAAATTTCTTACAGTACAAGTAGCATTATTTTAATCGTTTATATCCACTTGTTCTTCATGTGTAAGCTTCACAGGGTTGACGCACGTGTGAATATACCGTTGATTTTACGAGGCGCGTCCATAAAGTAAGCTTCCCACTCATCCCATAGCTAGCAAACCGCAAATTGCGTAAAATAACTGTGTTTACTTGAGAGTAATGATGTGGCATGGCACATGTGCTGGCAGAATTTCCGAGTTTCCACAGGAGCATTGTTGCAGTGGTTGAAGTTGGGTGTTCTGTTACCAGCTCCCACCAAGTATGAAGAGAAGTTTGTGATAAAGTTTTTGAATACACAGAGAGCTCCATTCAGAACAAGCGGCACGGGATGCTTAGTGCTAGTGTTGTCTTGCTGAACGATAACACTCAACTACACAAAGCTCGAGGACAGATCTCCTGCACAAGTTCTGCTGGCAGTCATTTAATCATCCACCCTACAGTAAGAACCTTGCTTCCAGTGATTTTCATCTTTTCCCACACCTCCAGAAACTCTGTCCGGGCAGCGTCACCAGTTTCAGAATGACAGATACAGGCTCTCATATAGTAGTTCCAGTCCCGACGGCAGTCTTGTACGGTACAGAGATACAAAATTTAGTCTCACGGTATATATCTTAATTTCATTGGTGAATAGGTTCAAAAATAGCCCAACATTTTCTGCATCTGTTCCAATAAATCGTTCCATTAAATTGCGTTTTGTTTCAGAAAACGCCCCCAGGGAATCTTAATTTATGGATGCGCTTCGTCTTAACTTATGGATGCGCTTCGTATTCGCAAGAGAATTTGGTATCGCTTAAAATTCTCGATTGCATGTATAAGTACGATATTCATAGGGCTGGTGGGAAGATCGGCTTCTATAGCTTGTCTCTCCCTTAGATGACAGTATGGAGTTAAATGGGATATATCTGTCTCTATCTAGCGCATACAAGTTGCCATTAGCCTCGTCCTTTTCTACCCTCGCGCTGTTGCCAGGTTCCTAATAGCATGGTATAAATATTGAGTTATTATAAATTTCAGGTTTGAACGCATTATCCGACGCATAATTTTTTTTTCTCTATCAGGTTATATCCTTTTTAGAGTCATTATACATTTTTATAGGCCCATATTTCTCCAGAAAACGTTCTTTTCAATACAAGTCCGATATTTGCTGTGAGGCTGTCGGTTGGGCGCCGATTATGATGCAGCCCGTTGTTACTGAGTCACCCCCTCAGCACCTCACAATTTATGTAGAATCGAAGGGTGAAGTCGAGGTTTTCCTTGGGCCGCTCTTGCATGTAGACTCTTATCTATATCAGGGTGTGGGGACGTCCTGGATATGTTTCTTTTAGGAAAACACACGACTGCGTATTTTAATATCTTTATTCTCAAAACTATCAAAGTTCACTCGCTACTGGCTTTACGTGTATACTAGAAGTTGTTTGTAGTAGCACACCGAAAAATATTGTTTATTCTGCACTGTCTCCTCACACACCAGTCTTCAGCGACGTCCAAGTGAGTTGTGTGTCTTTCTGCTGTTATATCCGCTTACCCGGAAACTTACCCCCTTTTTCCTGAAGTCATTCACCTAACGGTACCGTTAACTGAGCCTGTGCTAATGGTGTGGGGTGAAAGAATCCTACCCTCACTTTGTACGGACAGTTTCAGCTGTTTCTATGCTCATCAAGCACTAACAAAATAATTGCTAGAATAAGTGTATGTTTTTTCTTAGCTAGAGTAAACTATAGTGCTACTACCTGCCTACTTTGAATTCTCTATGTTTACTCAGTTAAGTGTTACAATTTTTTAAATTAAATGTTTTCGGATAATGTTATATCTGTGCACTGCAAAAGTTACGCAGTGTGAAACTTTTTTGTTATTGAGTTTACATCGGGGACCAAGCGAGAGCAAAACGTTGAGGAGGGTTGGAGAAAGTTTTTAAAATAAACCAAAAGGCTGTAACCTCTTTCTTTCGTCGCGTAAGGCAAACAAAAGGTATTCATCTATTCAGCGTATTCTCGCGCCAGGCCTGACACAGAAGATAGTATAAGGAGCAGCACAAACTTTAGTTCGAAAGAAGTCGTGTTTGTGTATACTGTGTGGAATCTGTGAGCTGTTATTGCGTTATTTATTTAATATCTTCCGTAAATATTTGTAGTTATGGAGGAGGAAGCTAGGAAGAGACAATACACCGGTAAATTAATAAGTAAGGAACGCCAAATAATTATGAATGTGTTAGATTATTTTTCAAGTGAAATGACTGTTAGTCAGGCAGTAAAAGAAACAGCTAAGGCTATCGGGTGTTCGAAGCAGTAGTGTATAGGATTAAAAATGAAGTAATGAAAGGACCTCTAAGAATGCCATCGAAAAAGAAAGCAAAACGGGCGGTAAAAAACGCTAGGTTAACGCAATATGATGGAATGGTGTAAAGTGGAGTGCGGCGAATTGTTCATTCTTTACTGTTTGCAAATATTCCACCCATGCTGAATATAATTTTGTCACGGGTCAACAGTGATGAGACCCTACCAAATTTCTCAAGGGCCACTCTTAGTCGGTTCTTACATGATTTGGGGTTCGAATATGAAAGAAGGAGTAACAAGTGCATATTAATAGAAAGAGACGATATCATCAGATGACGACATAAATATCTAAAAGATATAAAAATGTTTAGGGACCAGGGGAAATCAATTGTTTATACAGACGAGTCATTTGTAAATTTAGGCCATACAGTGACAAAGGCGTGGAGGGATACCAAAGTTAAAAGTGTCTGTCAAGCAGCAATCGAAGGACTAAGTACAGGACTCCGGCCACCTCGGGGTCGCGCGTGGAGAAAGATTCGCAACTAATACATGTTGCAACACTGCGCTCCATTTAACGTGTACTGTCTTCCAAGGGTGAGATGCGCTATAGATGTAGAACACTAGATGATGATTTAACACAAAGACAAAAGCTCATCACAGTATGCCTCTGGTATGGAATTGTATAACTTGTTTCAGAATTAGCAATGCATTCATGACAAGGAGTATGAGGGATCTCAAAGTCAGCGTAGATACGTAAACCAATTTCAGCATCCGTTCAAAATTCTTGAATGTAATGATGGATCTCCCTTTGCAGGGATAGCACTCCTAGCAATAGAATACCGCCGGCAAACAGTAGCACGTTCCTCCTGTATTTCCATTCCAATTGACCCATTTTGATCATAAAAATGAGAGAAGTAGCATTTAACATAAAAATATTTCCCTGATGTCCAATTTATTTCTAAAGAATAAGCTTCTCGAAATTCCTTTTATATATATACTAACATAATTATGCCTACCACTCTCACCACATAATAGGAGTTCGCGGCGGTCAGGAGGCTCCTTATTTAGAATCTTCTTGGGAGATCCTTCAAGTATTTCATCCAGTCCAAACACATTCTCTGATAGCTTATAACTTTCTGTAAATTTCCAGATTTCAGTCAAGGTGGTCAGAAATGAGATGCCGGCGAAGTGATACTGCGCTTATTATTTCTATTATAATCATCATCATCATCATCATCATCATCATCATCATCATCATCATCATCATCATCATTTTACAGCCCGCCTCGATAGCGTGATGGTTAGCGTGCCTGCCTCACGTTCAAGAGGTCGCGAGTTCGAATCTCGCTTAGGGTAAGTTATCCGGATAAGGTTTTTTCCGAGGTTTTCCCTACCCTGAGAAGACGAATGTCGGGTAACTTAAAGCTCTATGGACCTCGGACACATTTGAGCACCATTTCACCCATTTCATTCATCGTCCGAAATGACGCAATGTTGGAGGACGTTAATTTAAAAAAGAAATCATCATTTTACTATTATTGTTGTTAATATTATTATCGTTATTATTATTATTATTATTATTATTATTATTATTATTATTATTATTATTATTATTATTATTATTATTATTATTATTATTATTATTATTATTATTATTATTATTATTATTATTATTATTATTATTATTATTATTATTATTATTATTATTATTATTATTATTATTATTATTATTATTATTATTATTATTATTATTATTATTATTATTATTATTATTATTATTATTATTATTATTATTATTATTATTATTATTATTATTATTATTAATTATTATTTATTATTATTAATTATTATTTATTATTATTATTAATTATTATTTATTATTATTATTATTATTATTAATTATTATTTATTATTATTATTAATTATTATTTATTATTATTATAATTATTATTATTGACCGCCTCCGTAGCGCAGTGGTAGCGCGCCTGCCTATGGCGCGGAGGACCCGGGTTCGATCCCCGGTACCGGCATGGGATTTTTCCCCCGCTGGGAGGTCTGGTACGGGGTGCACTCAGCCTTGTTAGGTCCCTGGGGGGGCCAATTGAGGAGCTATCCTGATAGAAAGGTAGCGTCCCTAAAAGGTCAAAGTAGTCGCCTTACGGTCGGGGGAGTCGGCGTGCTGACCCCCGCCATCCCCAACCTGCACTCCTCCGTGGCCTTGGCTGCGGCTGGAGGACGCAGCGGCCGGGCGATGAGGGTAACCTCTGAATAAGGGGAAGACGCCCTAGGGAAAATTTATTATTATTAATTATTATTATCATTATTATTATTATTATTATTATTATTATTATTATTATTATTATTATTATTATTATTATTATTATTATTATTATTATTATTATTATTATTATTATTATTATTATTATTATTATTATTATTATTATTATTATTATTATTATTATTATTATTATTATTATTATTATTATTATTATTATTATTATTATTATTATTATTATTATTATTATTACTATTATTACTATTATTATTATTATTACTATTATTATTATTATTATTATTACTATTATTACTATTATTATTACTATTATTACTATTATTATTACTATTATTATTACTATTATTATTACTATTATTACTATTGTTATTGTTATTGTTGTTATTATTATTAATTATACAGTGGCTTATTATACCAGGTGAGTCAGCTGCCCCTTATTCTCGAGTTTTATGCAATCTGCATTTTATACTCCAACATGAAAACATCGACCCCATTACTAGGTTCTACCCTCGTATTTAACATGGATGTTAAACACTCGATGAAATTAGTACTAATATAGATTATAATATTATTATTATGATTATGATTATTATTATTAATTATCATTATCATTATCGTTATCATTATCATTATCATTATTATTATTATTATTATTATACAGTGGCTTATTATACCAGGTGAGTCAGCTGCCCCTTATTCTCGAGTTTTATGCAATCCGCATTTTATACTCCAACATGAAAACATCGACCCCATTACTACGTTCTACCCTCGTATTTAACATGGATGTTAAACACTCGATGAAATTAGTACTAATATAGATGTTATCACACCGCCTTTTAATATATTCGTAATTAGAAGCTGACGTTTGCGCTTCTGTAAATGTTTACTGGAACCAGCGAATATTACATCTTAAACGGAATGTTTACCTTACACGTTACTAGGTAGCTCAGTTGGAACGAGCGCAAGACTCCGAAGTAATCTGTCTGCTGTGAAGGTGGTTCGAATCACCTGCATGTACTAATTTTTTTACCGTGCAATCCTCACAATTTACAAATTATTATTCTGAAAATTGTTATTGTATTCATTTTTATTGTTTTATTTATGTTTTATGGCAGTGTTTGATGTTTCTTTATTGGTGAACTACAATTATGCATATTGTGCTATTAAAATGTTTCATAGTGGTATGTTTTGCGGCGCTGGAATGATCCTTGTTCTATTCCTGGAACGCGACTCCTCTAACGAAGCAAGTGCTCGAACTGGTGACCTTCGTGGGTAATGCACGCCTGAGCACGGTGTTGGATGGAGCCCCTGACTTGGGGTAGCATGGTGGGTTGAACATTTCTACAAGTCACTGTAATACGCTGACGAAGGGTTTCTAGATTGCTCAGCTCCTCTGCATAAATGCGTTCTTTTAAATAATCCCAGAGAAAGAAGTCAAGGGGTGTCAGATCAGGTGATCTGGCAGGCCAGGAGACTAGTCCTTGTCTTCCTATCCAATGACCAGGATGTGCAGCATTCAAATGATTGCAGACGATCCTCGACCGATACGGAGGAGCGCCATCGTGTTGAAACCACATCGTCATTCGCTCCTGCAGTGGCACATTCCCTAATAATAAGGGGTGAGCTACTGAGAAATTCCAGGTAGCGTGCTCCTGTTAGATACCCCTTGAAGAATAATGGTCCAACAAGGTGGTCTCCCAAGATTCCACACCAGACATTTACACCCCACTGCTCTTGGAATGCTGCCTCCCTTACCCAATGAGGATTATCAACACTCCTATAGCGTATATCGTGACGATTTCCAGTTCCATTGTTGTGGAATCTTGATTCGTCAGAAAACAATATCCTGGATGCGAATCCCACATCACTTGCTACTCGCTACAGCAACCATTCACAAAAGTACTCGAGCTTCGAAATCTCTCCCGTGAAGTGCTTGGTGTAGGTGCAAACGATAAGTATGGAACTTATTAGTGTTCAATATTCGCACTACAGAACATTGGCAGATGTTCACCTATTGAGCAACTGACCGTGTACTAGTATGCGGATTGTTCTGGGTGGCGTTCGAAACTGCTTCTGCGTTAGCACCCGATGTTGCTGGTGCGTGTCTATGAGGAGGCATTCTTGCAAGTGATGCTGTTACACGCAGACGCCTTTCAACATTCCGGAAGGTGTTTGCTGTTGTTTGTCGTCTATTCGGATATATCTCCCGAGATATTTTCTCCGGTGTATTTGTTCTTACTTATCCGTAGATCAAAAGCATATCTACATACTCGTCTGTCAAATACATAATGAAAGACTGGCACAAAATATCGTGCGACAGCATACGTTTGGAGAACGCAGGGGTCGGCATTCACAACACAGTACATCATGCCACTCCAATGGCGCAGAAGTCATTACACCTGTTCAATTACAAAATGCAGACAACCAAAAAGGATTTAAATTATGTCCTAAACGCTCAGGGACTTTATAATTAGATTATTGTGAATTCGGTTTCCAAGTTTTGATGAACATAAAAAAAAATTTACACTACTGAGATTCGAACCTATGACATTTGGGCTTAGCGCAGCGGCCCGTCAGAATCCTATTCAGCTATTTCGAGATTTAACTCGTGAGTTTTCGGGCTTGATTTAGGCTTTTAAGACAGTTTTAATCATTTGCTGGGCATTTTAATATTATTACCTAAATGGCAAAAGCTGTTATGCATATTAATTGAGATGCACGAGGCGTAGTTCACGCAAAAATATAAATAAACTGTTATTTAATAATATGTCCGTTTTGACTGTACGGGTCCATGTTGGATGAGGCGTGTCTCTAAATTGTTCCTAATTTTTGCCAGCCAACCCCTGCTCTAAGTACAAGAGTCCATCATTTTCTTTTTAGCTGGCGTTGTTAGCGTACCCATATGATAGGTCCAATTTTTCCGAGGCGTTTACTGAATTACGTTGCTATGTATACTCTAATAAAAAGTTTGTAAAATCGGCTGGAAACCTGAATTCGCTCTCAGTAAACGAGTCGTATGTTTTTGAGGAGGAGTACGTTCTGTCCCTTAAACCGCTGTTGCTCTCAATTTTGCGCATTCCTCTCTTAAGAACGTTAAGCAATACATTTTAGTAAGCGCAAAACTGGACTATGGCGCACATACCGTTAGAGGGGTGGCCTACCTTCCAAAAAAATAAGGCGCGGCTGACTCACCTGGTACAGTGGCTTATTTTCGACCGTGATCCTTGGGGGGGGGGGGGGGCGGTACAGTGCCTACCGGCAGCATAACGGTTCTTTCACCCTTTCTACGGGGAAGATGTAAGGATTCGAGCATGTCAAAAGTGGTTTAGCCGATTTCGAGCTGGGAATTTCTCCCTAAAACCGAAATTTTGGCAACTACTCTGTCGTAGCTGTGCTGTGGGTGAGATGTGTTCCCAGGCATTCTTAGTGATTGTAACGTAACGAGAAACGAAGAAACTTATGAGACCAGCTTATACATTTTGCTCACTCTCGGTGAAGGAGCAATCAGTTGGACCTACAAGAACTAGTGATAATGGACTTTTTTTGATTCCAGCGTGATATGTGAGAGGATGGGGTAAGGGGGAAACCCGAAGTGTGATCAGATTCGGAAGACGATATGCACTAGCAAGGGCGGGTCACATGGCTCACGCCTTGGACACGCTCCACCTGTAGGACCCGGGAATAGACGAGACAGTCTCTGGAAGAAAGGGGTTCCAGTAGTACCGCCAAGCGCCATAGTATTAAGTCCACCGTACTGCCGCAACACTTTAACCTCCATTGCCTGATGCTATAACCCTTGGTGGTAGACGGAGAACCATACCAGCATTCCCCTATCACCCCCGCGAAAACCCGTGATCAAAGTGGCCAGCTCGACCAGCTGGGGACGAAAAGGAGCCATACTATCTCGCTCGGTTAGCTGATAAAGCGCTGCATTAGGAGACTGCTCCTTATTCGTCTCATCTATCGCTTTACAAATCTGAAGAGCACTGTGTGGTTCTACCGCTTCGAGGAATTCTCAATTCTTCCTTTCCCGTTTTTCAATTAAGGGTTTAGTCGGACAAATGAAACTGTCAGAACAGTTTAACAGAGTAACTTCAGATGTGAAACAAGGACAAGAAAATTCACTTCAATATTTTGCCATTAATATTATTCTTAGCTCTCTATTTCTAATTTCACTGGAGAATCAACCGAATGAAACCGCCAGAAGTGTGAAACTCCACTGGTATTTGCACTAAACGATCCGTTCAATTTCTATGAACCTAATAAATATTGTTTCAAAATAATAAAACTCTTATGCGCTCATGGTTTAGGTAGAACGGCCCATGGCGTGATAATTATCTAAGTGTTATATTATTATTATTATTATTATTATTATTATTATTATTATTATTATTATTATTATTATTATTATTATTATTATTATTATTATTATTATTATTATTATTGTTGTTGTTGTTGTTGTTGTTGTTGTTGTTGTTGTTGTTGTTGTTGTTGTTGTTGTTGTTGTTGTTGTTGTTGTTGTTGTTGTTGTTGTCGTCGTCGTCGTCGTCGTCGTCGTCGTCGTCGTCGTTACTGTTACTGTTACTGTTACTGTTACTGTTACTGTTACTGTTACTGTTACTGTTACTGTTACTGTTACTGTTACTGTTACTGTTACTGTTACTGTTACTGTTACTGTTACTGTTACTGTTACTGTTACTGTTACTGTTACTGTTACTGTTACTGTTACTGTTACTGTTACTGTTACTGTTACTGTTACTGTTACTGTTACTGTTACTGTTACTGTTACTGTTACTGTTACCGTTACCGTTACTGTTACTGTTGTCGTTGCCGTCGTCACCATCACCGTCACCATCATCATTTGTACTACTACTATTATTAATACAGCTACCTACAGCAAACGTTAAACACAGGATATACATTAAGTTTGTTGTTTCCTATGAAATCTACGGTAAGAAGCATCTTCAGTCATTACCACTAGCTTGCGTAGTGCAACATTAGCTTTGTATAAGTTAGTAAATTGTAAATTGTTTGCTGTGGATAGGCTTAAGTGGAGGTACTAGGTTCCTTCCGTCCTTCTTGTCAGAGGGCTATCCTGCTGCTGTCTCCCGCACGTCGCCGTGTTATAATGTACATCAATGTAAATGTAACGTTTGGGATGACACCAGTGTAAGCTATTGGTTAGACCAGTGCTATTCAACCTTTTTTTTCTCCGTGTATCCCCAAGGAAATTTTCCATTCTAGCCTGTACTCCTAAGAATGCAAAAATGGAACAATAAAAAAGAACATTAGTCAATGTAATTAAAATTAAACAAATCCCACCAAAAGCTAAAATCGAACGCAAATCCAATTTAAACTATTTTGCAAAGCTTTGATTTACTTACTGCATCTTTATCTGCAACTACATAGTTCCATTTTGGCCTAGAATTATCCTTAATTCAAATTAGACGTAAACATATCTAAAATAGAGTGAGATTGTATAACGTATTAAATACTATGAAAAGGAAGATTATGCAATAAATGTATAAAATAAACACGGAACTACGTCACAGATAGCACTTGCACAAACATTAAGTGAATTTGTACACCTTTCTGACGTGCTGATGACATTACTGACCTTGTTTTCTGGACGAATCTTCGTTATAGTGACTATCAATGGTGATTCTCGATTCAAGCGACTTCTTTGTTTGGTTTTGATCGCTGTCAATGTAGAGAAATCCTGCTCACCTCACACAAGTAAATAGAAGGGAATGCAAGAAGTTATGTAATGGCAGTATCGCTAGCTCAGTGCATCACACCAGAAATCACAAATTGACTTGATTGGAAAGGGTTGAATGGGACGGAAAAATCAAATGCCATAACCAAGATTTGAACCACGGATCTGCCGGTTACCGTCCGACTGCACAAATTGACATGTTTTCGATTTTTATTTTCAGTGGACTGTCAACACATATTTCCAAAAGAGTTTCTGTTAATTTTATGGGAAAATCAGAGAAAATGATGACGGTAATGCAAAAGGAATTTGTAATCCATACTTGTATATTATCGTGTTTCTGAATTTCTGGAAAATATTTTAAAAACTATAACCTGAGATTTTTAGGTTGAATTTGATTACATATTTCCAAAAGCTCACCAGCATTACGAACTAACGGGTAAACTAAGCAAAATGATTTTTGGACAGAGGACAGTTCACATCTCACATCTCATTATTTGATATTATTCAGAAAATATATTACACAGACTGTATGTGTATTTTAATTTGTATTATTTTTCGTTATTTGTGATAATTCAGGAAATGTATTATGCAGACTGTGTGTGTATTTGAAATGTTGTGTACCCCCTAACAAGTCTTCGCGTACCCCACATTGAATATCTCTGGGTTAGATAAGCGAGACCAGTTGAGAAAAATCCCTTCCACCAGTTGCCCCCTTGGAGTCATCTGTACCAGCAGTTAGATAAGCGAGACCAATTGAGAAAACATCCCTTCCACCAGTTGCCCCCTTGGAGTCATCTGTACCAGCAGTTAGATAAGCGAGACCAATTGAGAAAACATCCCTTCCACCAGTTGCCCCATTGGAGTCATCTGTACCAGCAGTTAGATAAGCGAGACCAATTGAGAAAACATCCCTTCCACCAGTTGCCCCCTTGGAGTCATCTGTACCAGCAGTTAGATAAGCGAGACCAATTGAGAAAACATCCCCTCCACCAGTTCCCCCCTTGGAGTCATCTGTACCAGCAGTTAGATAAGCGAGACCAATTGAGAAAACATCCCTTCCACCAGTTGCCCCCTTGGAGTCATCTGTACCAGCAGTTAGATAAGCGAGACCAATTGAGAAAACATCCCTTCCACCAGTTGCCCCCTTGGAGTCATCTGTACCAGCAGTTAGATAAGCGAGACCAATTGAGAAAACATCCCTTCCACCAGTTGCCCCCTTGGAGTCATCTGTACCAGCAGTTAGATAAGCGAGACCAATTGAGAAAACATCCCCTTCACCATTTCCTCCCTTGGAGTCATCTGTACCAGCAGTTAGATAAGCGAGACCAATTGAGAAAACATCCCTTCCACCAGTTGCCCCCTTGGAGTCATCTGTACCAGCAGTTAGATAAGCGAGACCAATTGAGAAAACATCCCCTTCACCATTTCCCCCCTTGGAGTCATCTGTACCAGCAGTTAGATAAGCGAGACCAATTGAGAAAACATCCCTTCCACCAGTTGCCCCCTTGGAGTCATCTGTACCAGCAGTTAGATAAGCGAGACCAATTGAGAAAACATCCCTTCCACCAGTTCCCCCCTTGGAGTCATCTGTACCAGCAGTTAGATAAGCGAGACCAATTGAGAAAACATCCCTTCCACCAGTTCCCCCCTTGGAGTCATCTGTACCAAACAGTTAGATAAGCGAGACCAATTGAGAAAACATCCCTTCCACCAGTTCCCCCCTTGGAGTCATCTGCACCAGCAGTTAGATAAGCGAGACCAATTGAGAAAACATCCCTTCCACCAGTTCCCCCCTTGGAGTCATCTGTACCAGGAGTTAGATAAGCGAGACCAATTGAGAAAACATCCCTTCCACCAGTTGCCCCCTTGGAGTCATCTGTACCAGCAGTTAGATAAGCGAGACCAATTGAGAAAACATCCCTTCCACCAGTTGCCCCCTTGGAGTCATCTGTACCAGCAGTTAGATAAGCGAGACCAATTGAGAAAACATCCCTTCCACCAGTTGCCCCCTTGGAGTCATCTGTACCAGCAGTTAGATAAGCGAGACCAATTGAGAAAACATCCCTTCCACCAGTTGCCCCCTTGGAGTCATCTGTACCAGCAGTTAGATAAGCGAGACCAATTGAGAAAACATCCCTTCCACCAGTTGCCCCCTTGGAGTCATCTGTACCAGCAGTTAGATAAGCGAGACCAATTGAGAAAACATCCCTTCCACCAGTTCCCCCCTTGGAGTCATCTGTACCAAGCAGTACCTACACGTCGCATGCGTTGTACCAACTCCGGTCTAAGATTATATGGCGATGTAAGCAAAGTGGCAAAAAATAGTGCTCCATCGGCACCTCTGATTGGAGAGAATGGTCGCGCTATTCTTAGCGGCCACGTGATCAACATGTGTGGCTTGTCTAGAATAAGAGCATTTTGCTTTTGGCGTTTATCGAAATTTCCACACTTTAATCTTGCAGCGCTTTTATTGTTGGGTTCCATGCTAGAGAGTTACACTTTGTCATGCCACAGATAAAGTGATACAATAGATACCATTTTATTATTTTCTCTACCTCTTAGTTGGCAGCTGACATTGTGTTACACCTCCTCCCTAAAATAGATACAGAGAATTTCCTGAGGCACCTGTATAAAATGCTGTTTTTCTGTTTCCTCTCACAAATTCAAAAGTCATATCACTTGGAAGTTCGTTTTCCTAAAGTTTGGCAAATCAGGATCACTATTTACAGCTTATGTCATAACTGAGATTGCTGGGAGCCCATTTTTTGTTTCTTTTTCTTTCTTTCTTTCTTTTTTTTTTTTTTCTTTTCTTTTACTTTACTTTATTTACTTCAGACTGTCTGTCCTTGTCTTCTTAACTGCATAAGCGCATTATAATATACTCGCTATAATTCATACGGTTACTTTTAATATTTATGGAAATAATAAAGTTCGAGACTATTTGACTGTTGCATTTGTAATAGAGCGGTATTTCTATATTTTGTGCAATCAACATAAGAACTTCAAGGAATTATATTTACCTGCCTTCCGAAACGATTACAATTCTGAGTCAACCAGTGGTGTCGCACTTATACACGTGGTTTTGTTTGCATCGCCACACATCCTTAGAACGGAGCCCGTATGATAGATAGGGTTATTTGTACTTTCCTTTTCATACACATACTTTACATATTTATTTTCTCCTTAATCTAGGTACAAATATGAGCCTTTGCCATTTCTTTCCGTTTGACCTCTCTATTACCTGGCACCCTGGCCTTCCGGCTTCTCGAGATGTCTCCTCGTAATGTTGTAGCTCCCGCGTTACCATTTTTGTTTCCCCTTTCATTTTATTTTTCTATTCAATTTTTCTTTTGCTTTTCTTAGGAAATCTCTCATACTTTTATTTTTATTTTCCTTATTTCTGGCCAACATTTTCTCTACTACTTCTTTAACTAATGTTATTACATTTCCTTTCGCATACTTCTTTCCTCCATTTATCAAACCCTTTACATTCTGTCATATAATATTTTGCGCTTTCTTATTTTCCGGATAATTTACATATACGTTTTTTGCTCCTCTTAGATCCTTTAGATCAGGAGTCAGCAAAAGTCGGACTTACGACGTCGGAGCAGCCGAACGCCAACAGAGCACTGCATGAGGAGCAGTAGACAGGAATAGTGCACATCAATTAGCGGGAAGCACGTGTAGTGTCTTATAGTTCATTGTGTCAACGTGTTTGCTTATTGACTTACACGTTGAAGTACATGTACACCTTCTAGCTCACGTAGCAGAATGCAGTAGTAAAACATCATCAACACCTAGTACATTTGTATTCATGTGAGAAACTTTACAGAGTATGGGGTTGTGGCTAAATGTTTAGTTTGTCATAAGGTATTATAATATGTTAAAAAGTTCAGTTTGAGTGTCATTATTCATCATGTTATATGTCGCCATTTTCAGTTGATGTAGATAGTGCTCCAATGACATTATAATTATAAATTATCGATCTCCAAAACGACATGGCAATGAAAGACACATTCAAAATAAGCAGATGCGTGTATCTTTTACAAAAGCTTTGCAACCACATAATTTCCTCGCTTGCATAGATTTGCTTGTAGGCTGTTCAGTTGTTCGGTTCTATCTATAGGTATAGCCTCACGACAGGAACCGCATTTTAGTTGTGAACTTAGCAAATGTTCTTCGTTCGTCTATTATTCAATTACCCCGAACATGGACAAATTAGTGAAGGAGAAAGGAGAGAAAAGATCCTGAAAAACTGTACGCTTGGAAAATAAAGTGTTCTAAACATACTCAGACCGTATTAAATGTTCTATATTCACATTAGCTTACTTAATCCCAGTAGCTGTTATTCTGTTTTGAACCTGACAAATTATTAGGCAGAATAAGTTGTGCCACAATTTTGCCTTTGTAATAATGAGTCGTTTTACTGACAAACTGAATAAACGTTTGATTGAAAGCTTTATTTATGGTATAGGCGCATGCGATAAACTATATTTATGTAAAATCTATTTGTTGTTATATCGTATTCACAATACTTCAGTTGCCATTTACCATTCAGGGTAGAAATGCTACCGAAATTGTAGTTGGAATGTTTTGTTATACTTACTTCATATTACTGTGAATTAAACTTAATTATGAAATTCAGTTACTTTATTTATTGCTGACAGTAATCTAATTCAGATTATTCGGATTCCAGTATGTACTATTAGTTTTTGATGAATTAGAATTTATATTACTTTTGTTAATACTACACGCAAACACATTTACTGAGGGTTGGTCCAGTGACGTAGCAAGGGGAACTTGGCGTTAAACCTCCCGTGAGTCCTAGAGAGAAGCTGCTATATTATATCGTATTTATTGAGCGTCTTTATTAAGTTTGTGTTACATTATTATATATTGTAATATTAGCATGCCTGTCGTGTTTCGGATAGCAGAATAGAAGACTCCATTGCCATAAATAAACGAACTAAGCAATTTTAAGTTTCCCAACAAAGATAACAAATCCTGGTTGCGCTACCGCTTAGTCACGTGCAATGCACAGGCCGCCAACGCTCAGTGGAAGGTTTTTGTGCGACCATCACTCCGAATGCTCTTAGAAGTAGCTCTACTGAGAAAAGAGAGGCATTGCTCGGCGAAATGACGTCACAGAGCAGGCGACCTGCCAATCCCTGCTTTAGATATACTGCACCTGTTTTCATCCATGGAATTCCTTTATTGCGTTGGTCTACGTATTTCTCCATATCCGACTTCCTTTTAATTTCTCTATTAAAGGTGAGTATTTTTTTCTCCAAACTACCCCATATCTCTTGTTTACTATGTCTTCCACTCTACTTCTCACCTTCTTCCAGAAACCATCTTCATTTCCTTCCCCCTTTGTCTATAATGCCTCCCATCCCTATTTTTTTCCATTTTTACTTCAATCCCCGCCCACCATCTGTTTTTAGTTTTGATTGTTGCATCATACATATCTTTAATATCTCCTTATCCTCCATTTTATGCGGATACACCAGAATGTTAGCAATGTTTCCCTTAGTAGCCCATTTCTTCTTGTTCTTCCCAGTTTCATCACAGCCACTTTGGAGCCCATGTCATAGTTAAGAGATGCTTACCAGCTGCACTGCAACAGGAGCTATGTGATGCCCAGCAGTCCTTCACCATAGTGTTTACGGTATTATGTTTTTGAGCAGTTTCATTGTTTATAGTGTTCATTTGTGTGACATCGTCAAATGAGAATGAGCAATGACGATCTTGTGCACAACTAGAGAGTACAGCGAGATGTTCCTCATCTACAGGGAAGCCCGAGAGGCTTGCCGTGTCTATCGAGAACGTTATCCCGGTCCACATCATCTTTCCAAGATTGTAGAGGCGCTGAAGGGAAATAGGCAGCTTACGTGTTAACATACACTCCTGTGGACAACTACACACACGCTGCGCATCAGAGTTTGAACTCTTTCCAAGAGTTCGACAGGCTCGAAACGTATCCAAGTTCGAGGAAGCCATTTTGCTCACCTTTAGTAGTTGATTAAAATGCTTGTCCGTGTATTTAGTATATTTCAGTTTTATTTTTCTCTCCTTCCCTATATTTTGTGATCCGTACTGTCTACCTCTTGCGTGTTTCAGAGACCTTAGCAAATAAAAAAAGCATATCAGGACATGGGTTTCTTCACAATATATAGTCACTCACCCACCATTGAGCTTTGTAACATATCATTACTTACAATCCATATGTAGGTAAAAGTTACCATGAGAATTAATATGAATGCACTCATGCAAAAACAT
The DNA here is from genome assembly GCA_030765045.1 of Tenodera sinensis. Lineage (NCBI taxonomy): Eukaryota > Metazoa > Arthropoda > Insecta > Mantodea > Mantidae > Tenodera > Tenodera sinensis. The sequence goes on along the minus strand of CM060964.1, from coordinate 142,949,727 downwards.
GTAACAAAGCACATTTTCTGTATTACTTCTACTTAACTTTTCTTAAACACCCCAAAAGTAAAACCGCGTTATTACTAATTTTCAAAACATTATTACATGTATTTTCTAAATAGAGAGGAAGAAACAGTGCAAGATCACGGCGGTGGGAGGGTGGGACAGGAAGAATACGCAGAAACGAAAAGAAATGGTGGTATAGAATCGAAATAGAGAGAGAGAGAGAGAGAGAGAGATAAAGTAGCGCAAGAGGGAAAGACGAAGGAGAGAGAGAGGTTAGAAGCCAGTGCCTAGGATCAGACGCCTGTCGGGGAGCACAGGAACCTATGGGTCGGACAGAGTGGAGACCTGGAAGCGGGTGGTCAGCCAAGCACTAGGTATGATATGAAATTCTGCGAAACCGATGAATGGAAAGGTGATGATGGAGCAATTGGTGGAATTAGTGGCGGGGGAAACCGGATAACCTGGAAAAACCTGCTCAGGCGCCGCTTCGTCCACCACCAATACAACACCACTCGGTGATAGATGAACGGTCTAAACGCTCGGCCACGGCGCCGCCACGTCCATAATTTTATGTTCCCAAATTAATATTCAGTGACTTATTTGAATTGGATGTGCACATGATCCTTTTTTCACTTAATATCTTCCACTAATGTCATATTTAACATTAGAAGAAGAGTTTCTCCGGAGGAAGCTCCTAGTTGATTTTGAGAACTTGTTATTGAAGAACAGAAAGAAATGGCATTATAGCCAGCCAGCTATGTAAATGAATCTTGGTCACAGTGTAGTTAAACTGTCATCTTGCAAAAGAACTGAGTGACTACTAATTCAGTGCACCCTGTCATATTTGACGGTGTCTGACATTTGGCGCTCAGAGCTGTTGTACGTATCTCCCTTGATAAACTTAATCCTGTGTAACTGGCCATTATGCATTACAGCAAATAATGGAGATCAAAGGCTTATAGACTATTGTATCTGGAACAGTTTTCCACAGCTTTCGACGTTCATGTCCTGATAACGAATTACCATCACCGGAGCAAATCCTTCCTAAGCCTTTACGAGAATTATACCGACCCATGTTTGCTTTTGTTTTTATTTACCCATTTCTGTTCATGGAACACCATGTATTTGCTTTCTCGCTATTTTTGTTGGGACATAAGTAATTTATTTGCCCTACACAAGGGTGTTTTTTATGATTGGTGTGATGTATAGCGTCCATAAAGTGGTCAGCTTGTATCCCTTTCGGGTAAAATAAGCCTAGGGTTTTTAATTACTTTCTGGGTTACCAACTTTGAAAAGTTGAACGAAATAAACATTGTTGTAGCAATAATGCAGTGTTTACTTATTCGGGATCTATACCAGCGGTGTCCAAGTTTTGCGAAAGAGGGGAGGTTGTATTTACCTCCTTGTACTGCATGTGGTCTGTGCCACTCAGAAGTGGAGTGTGTTGCAGTGGGCGGTTGGTTACATGTACATTCCGGTGCACGGAAACTTTCCGATATGAGGAACAGCTGTTTCGGTTGGTAGTGAATGGCATCACGCCCCCAGTTCGAACCCCTGTCAGCGATAGGAAGGAGTGCGCCTGCCCTTCGTTTCGCAATGGCGGAGGTGAACCAGAAGCCCAGACAGTTTAAAATACATTGAAATTCAAAATGTGTCTCATCGGACTTTTGATTATTTTAGCAGCGGTTATTGAGGATAGGAGAAAACGCCGGATTGCCAATCCTTTTCGAATAATGAACCTTCTCAGGTTTGTGTAGTTTTCTTGGGAAGGGAATGGGGGATGAGGCAGATTTATCTGTTTTATTATACGATACGTATGTGTATTAACTTGAACTTAACATTGCGCATATTTATTTCGAATCATGTACAAAATAATTTAAAAATATAACTTAAGCTCTATCTATACAAACTACACCGAGCATGCAAAAGCACGTTTTCCTCACGTAGACAAACATAAGGGGAAAACACAAGACGATAATGTTCTAATAATTAATTTACGTGTCCATTACCCCCGTTCTCGGTATTTCTTCCACCAGTTTGAGACAGTTCATTCCATATAGTTCCGCAGCCCTTGCAGGGTTATATCCTTGTTAAAGAAGCGCAATTACGTTCGGCTTGTTATCCATATCGTTTGCTCACTTCAAATGGCACGCATAGAGTAGAGGACAATATATTTAACAAAGCTGTTTCGTGCGACCCACCCCTTGTACTTCTCCCTGGTTCCCGAAACCGAATCCCAGAGTTATGATATCAAACCAATGAGCGACGGACACAGCGAGGAGATGATGGTGACAATCGTTCCACTTGGGTTAAATTCCTCCTTACCCCTCCCCTTGCATTACGCACCTCGGTCAGGCCCCTTGTTCATCGGTCATTGCTTGTGTTATTGGACTTGGATACAAACCAATAAGAGATTGGCACAGCTGTGGAACATGACTGGTGAAAAGGTTATGACAACATTAAATAAAGTAACACACCAAAAGACACTAACAGCATCGGACAATTTCCGTGCACCGGGCTGTACATTATGTTTGATTTACGAAAGTACTTTCAAATCTTCTGCGATAAACATATGTTCATTAGCGACTTCTTTGGTACTGCTTACGTTTAAGAGGTCTTAGCAGTTTCAGGCGGCCAAGTCCAAGTGCATAGCCTTAGGAGATATACCAAGTGATCGCGTAACATATTGCACTACAGACTTTTAACATAGTTCAATTTGGAGAAACTCTATTCGCAGATATATGTAGAGCTATACTCACTCTTATACGCGCTATTCTTGCAAATGCTTATTTATTTCTCTACCTCATTTTAATGGACATAAACATTTTCAGAAACTATCTTATTGCTAATTTTCTCATAGGTACAAGGGGAATATGGGAATACAGTAGGCTTTAAGCGATAGTGAAATGTTTTAAGAGCTGGTTGCTATGCGATGCCTTTACACGGTGAAGAGATAAAAAAGAATAACTTTCCTGTTTGAGAAAAGTGTAAGTAATGGCAAACTCAAACAAATATTGTGTTTTAACGAGATCCATATTTTTTATTTAGTAACACTTTGTCTCTTACTATTTATCATTTATGCAAAAGTCGTCCAGAATGAAGAGGTCTTCTGAGAACATTCCCAGAAAATTCAAGTTACAACTTAGAAGGTGCCATGGAGTCACCTGTTTTTGTCCATCACTGAATGACAGAAGCTCGGAGGTGGGGTTGTAGCCGCTAATTGCGTAAGGGTCTCCAAAGAGACAGGATTGGACATAGCTGATCTACACTAAGCAGGAAAAACAAATGAAAGGCTATGTAATGTTGGCAGTCACTGTGCAGTGCATACAGTTCTTGGCTCTTACACCACAGTAGTGTATTTCAACCATGTTTTGCAGCGTATCCGTACCTTTAAAAATAAATGTTTCCAGTTTTAAGTACATGTTTATTTTTAACACTACATTCGATATAAAGTGTGGTGCATGTGTGTAGACATTTATGCTGCATCAAAGCAGCGGAGATGGCTGAGTAATGCAGCAAAGTTAAACACACGCTGTTTGAATTATGAGTAACTATCATTACACAACTTATTAGTACATACTGAATTGTGATAAGAGCCTCCGAAATCCCTTTACATTCATCTGTAAAGGGAACGCTATGTTATTGTGGATGTTAAAGCTTGTTATTAACACCTCGTGTGAACATACAACATTGCGTGTTTAGTTTAAATAAAATGTAAAAATAGTGCTAGCGATTTTTTCAATTAACAACTTCAGTTCCCATGCCCATTACAATGGCCATTAGTTTATTCCCCAGTCTGCTGGAAAGCAATTATGGTTGCAGGAACATTTTGTATTAATTCTGTATCTTTACTGCTATATGGACTGTAGAGGATACTATCGTCCTCTTAGAAAATGAGTGCGAAATTAAAATACCAAATAGGTTTCGAACACTTATTTCAGCAAAATTAAATATGTTTTACAAACTTAATTAAAACACGGAACGATTAGGGAGAATGTCACTAAATTATGTGACAGAAGAATACTTTATATTCATTTTTAAATATAACTTTCTTCTTAATTTGTCATTTTTGCATAAATCATAATTTTTGTTAATGATAAGGGGTTGCAACCACGAATCCAGATAGATGTGACTCCTACCGACGCAACTGTTACTGTGTGTAACTCATGCATCTGTATTTTCTTTATTTGTAAGATTGTAATAAAAATAATCTAGGATTACTCTTAGTCTCCTCTCGTAAATTTTTAAACACAGTTATTTGTGTTTACCGTGTTTTATCTAAATTTCGAAATAAAATGCTTTGCCTTTATTCTTATTAATTGCCTAGCTAAGAATACGGGCATTTTGTTTCTTCTATCTGAAGCAGAAACTGCACATTACGTACATTATACAATAATTCTGATTATTAATAATTGGGGTTAGAACATTTGTACACCTATCACGAAATGAGGTGATTGCAAGTTACCTCCACAAGGGCAGAGCGTGACGGCATTGTGCGGTTACAGTGCCAGCACAAAACACACTGCCTCAGCGCATAGTGTCTCTCGGATGTGTTCATGAGTTCCACGCAGTAAAATGCCTGCGTCACGAAAATCGAAATACTCACGTATTGCTGAACTTGTACAAGAACTTGGGAGTTAATATTTTACTGCAAATGGTGACACGTTGAATGTAAGTTATGCAAAAACGTTATCTACAACATTCCTACACCGACTGTGGCTTGCCTCCTCTGTGTTGTGATCAAACCCCGCAAGCTTTTGTTTCCTGTATGAAGGTACGGGCCCTATTAATAATATATATTTCTCAGAACAATTTGATATTAATTTTAGAAGTGTATACCCTGGTCGAGGAAACCACATAACGGACCGGGGCGTTGACCACGTCCACCCTCCAGTATTGCATCCCACTCATGTCGCCTGTGGTGGGCAGAGGTGGCGGACCCAGCGATCGGGTGGTAAGCCTTGGCCCGAATGGGTTGTTGTGCCATGGGGTTACGTTTTATACAGGCTGGAAGGAGCTGCTTCGGCTAGAATAACCTGCCTAATAGAGGCAATGTAAGAAATACAGATTACTAAGTTTCGTTTCGGTAGGCTTAATTATTTTGTAAACATTTCATTTTTTGGCAATGTAAATATCAACGCTGTGCTGTCCCCGCACGTGCCAGTGACCTGTGTTGAACCCGGTCGGTGTGTGCACTGTCCTCAGATGTTAACAAAATAACCAACCGCTTTGTGCAAGCACTGCCCTAAGACAAACGAAACACTCGCCCAGTTCATAATATTAGTTCCCGCACACCCCAGCGGCCTGTGCTGTACCCGACCGGCTTGTGCCATCTGATGTAAACAAAACACCCGTCCAGTGCGTGTAGCGTACCACTGAGGTGGGCAAATCGACATGAATCAAAATTTTATACCTGAAAGGAGTGAATATAACTGAAATTATGCATTCGTTCAAGTAATAAGGAAGATTCGCTTTTCCATAGTTAAGAAAGCAGAAAAATGAATCAATCGCAACTACTTATTTTTCGGCTAAACCAATGCTGTCATAAAGGAATACAGATTTTCCTAATAATGGTCATTATTTTTCTCTTCTTCTTCTCCTTCTTCTTCCTCTTCTTCTTCTTTTTTTAGGATGATGACGACGACGACGATGATGACCACCACCGCCACCACCAGCACCAGCACCACCACCACCACCACCACCACCACCACCACCACCACCACCACCACCACCACCACCACCACCACCACCACCACCACCTCCACCACCACTACCACCACCACCACCACCAGCACTACTACCACCACCCCACTACCACTATCACCATCGTCATCATGGGGCTCTAATGACCTAGCTGTCGACGGGCCTTTAAACATTAATCACTCATCATCATCATCATCATCATCATCATCATCATCATCATCACTGCTATTATTACTATTACTATTGTTATTGTAGTTATTTTTGTAATTATACGTTAGAACTAAAACAATAGTAATTGCCTTTAATACGCAAATAGTAAAAGTCTTCCTCTTCATTTTCGTAAAACAATTGCGCTCGTTTGTAGATTACCTTATTGAAGTAAAAGTAATGATCTTGTCATAAATGACAGCTAAAGTTGCCACCCCATTGTCAGCCAAATAGATACTGTAAACAAAATTCGCGATCATGTGGCATAATAAGGACGATATTGCAACGCCAACATTTTAACTGCTCACGTCCGGCACACAGTCACTGTGCACCTTATCTGACATAGCGGGAGGGTCAGGGTACCCTAACTTCTTCCCCCTCCTTCAAGCCCTGGCCGAAAAGAATAAGAATGGACAGCTCCTCCAATTGTGCATCTAGTTGAGAAACTTACCACGTGGGGAAGGCACCTAACTGTTTGTAAACTCACCCATAGCTCGCCATGTCTCGCACATCACACACGATTACTATACACACAATAATTGCGTATTAAATAATCATTAGTGAAAAGTTTTTGATAAAGAACAATAAATCGCGAGTTGCATAGTCGCCCAGAAACAGAAGTAAGTTCAGCGTCACTCGCGTGAGTACTGAATTACAATATTCGCAGCAATAACTTGAGATATAATTGTGCATAAGAATATTGATTTATATGACAAACTAAAAAAAATATTATTTAGTGTAAAACTTATTTATTTCCTTCAAAAGGAACGTAAAACAAAAGAATTACATATGATAAACATACCCCATATTGTAAATAATTGTGTCAATTTTTACTGAGAGTTAAACATTAGAAAATTGAAGTTTTTGGGGGGAAAATAAACCCATAGTGTTTTTCTTTCAGTTGAAAGCTCCCTGTCCTTGGCGGACACCACGAAAGCTAAACCAATAAATACTCACGTGTTCAAAGATAGCTAAGAAGTGAATGACGACACACGCATAAACTATTCCAAACATAAACTATTTTTTGATGCAGAGAATACAAATTATAGAAGTTAGCTAATCCTGCCCAGTAGGATGGCTCAGGTGGTAACGGTTGTAGCCCGCATGCGGGAGGTCGCAGGTTCCATCCCCGTGGTCGACGTTCCTGACTCATGGGGTTTCCCCAGACAGCCAGGCGAATGTTGGGAGATATTTCCATATCCTCCGAGTTTCCTGTCCCACCATTTCGTTACATAAATCATTACATTTCATCCTTCATCCCGTTAGATTTCTTTCGGGGTTGGAAGCATCGGCGAGTGTCGTGGCAGCAGTATGGCAGGGGGAACAAACGCGCTCTGGAAATCTCGTCCCCAGATTGGAAGGCTAGCCACTGGTTTCCGGGCCCCCCATGGGAAGGTACAAGCCCGTCCAGATTGTCACGGCACTCCCCACTCCTGAAGCTTAGATGCGCAATGGCAGAGACTTGCCCACTTGCATAGTAGGAGAGGTGGGGATTAATTTATCACTTGCTCTGAATGTGATAACTACACAAAAGTCGTTCAGAATACACTGTTTGTGTATGTGAGTGCCTGAATTCGGACATCACTAGCTTGTTCTCCAGCACTCCAGTCACTTCTAATTTTTCCTCTCTTGCGTATACGGAGTGTCAGGACGTTCTGGACAAACTCTACAAGTCTGAGAGGGGGGGAGGGGAGGAGGTGACCCAAACCAGCCTCCGCCGAGGTGCTTCTAACTGGGAAAATGTGGGCAACCTGCCACCTGCTCTGTCGTGGCAACGTTCCGGCCGTCCTTTGGATCCATTCGCCTCCATCCTCCCGGGGGTACCCCGTTAGGGGCATAGGCACATAAGATCGCCTTTTGGTCGAGGTGCTACGTCCCCCTCCACAAGTTGTCATTGAATCATTGATTCAATCGTACAAAATTTGTTTAGCGTCTAGATCTGTAATTTCCCCCGCATTATTTAAATAAATCGCATTGTCATTCCTTTCATGATAAACTGTTGTCCAAAACCTACGCTTCTAAATGACTTGTCAGCTACTGCGCTTAAAGTATTACCGTAAGATAGGCACTTCAACGCGTCTATTTGTCCTTCCAAACCAAGGATTGAGGATAGGTAGATCGATCTGTTGTTTAGTTTATGTCGGGTCATCATCGCTGACAATGACTGTCTGTGCAACGCGGGGACGGCAGTGTTTCAACATAGTCACATGCATTGTAAAGAATCAGGTGAAATCTACTAATCAAAGGGCTCTACATATAACCGGGACATTCGGAAAGTCCCCCTTACAAATTCCGGGGGCCCACCAATCTGGGCTTTCTCGTGGTTTTCTTCAATCGCCAAACTAAAAGTCCGACTGGGTTTTTAATAGCATGACCCCAAGTTCCACCTTACTTTAAAGAATAAGAAAAACAATAAAAATGAAGATAGACGGCAATAGCGAGTAACTATTCATAGATAATTAAAGGAGGTAGACTGACCGGCACCCTAATGTTATCTGCAAAAAACGGAGGTGTTAAGGCTTCTGTGAACACACTTGAAGTTATTATCTGCCGTCACGAATAGAAGCAGAGGTGCAGTTCCCTAGCGATAAAGTCTCTATGGAAACGTAGGGGAACTGAGCCTAATATGGGGAGTGTTCCAAATATGGGGAGGGGTGGAACATGTGGTAAGGAGGTCTGCAGCCTAATGCTGATAAATGGTACTTAAAGCGACATCTGTGAAAGTGTTGTAGTTGTAAATTCTAACACAGGAGCCTTGCCTTCTACATGTCAGTCACTTGTTTGTATTTGTACGTATCCCAGAAGTTTTTCAGTCCTCTCATACATTTCATCATTATTTAAGAAAGGGGTGCTTTATTACTGAACTGAATCTTGTAATAGAATCAATTTTAGTTGAGCCTTCATCCCACATCTTCTTTATGTTGTGGATACCTTTACAAACGGGAAATAAATGTTTACAGACTAAGGCTACTCTGATCCTAATATGGGGAAGTTGTGTTAAGCCGAATATGGTCTCCCCATATTAGGAACACCAATTCTTCCCGGTGAAGAGCGTATTTTGAGTGGCTCGGAACAGACCAGGACCAGCTCTTCACACATACTAAAGATTGTCGAAAATATGGCGAACAAGAAGGAAGCTGAACGAGGAAAGTCATGAATGCCCAAAACGAAAGCAGAGAGGAAAAAACTCGGTAAAGAAGGAATTTCCCATGGGAAATGTTCCCAGTAGTTTTTAGAGCGCGTCAGGTAAAAAGACAATTTCTATTTGTAACCGATACTTCCGATTCCAAGGACGACACTGTTCAGCTTCAAGATTCGGATGAACACATGTCAGATATGAGGAAAATCTCTTGTTCTGTGCTAGACGGTTTTCAGAAGATGAAAGCAAAAATTGGATTCGTTTCTGCAAATGCTTCAAACGAAGTCAAACACTTTATGCAAGCTCGGATACAAGTTGCTTATTTTTGATTGATGTAAATGATTCGATTACACAAAACCTCCAGTTATTATATAATAAAGCATTTTGTAATTTTCTATTTTTATATCGAGTATTCAAATTTGATATTGAAAGTCTATGACTCTGCTGTTTGAAGGATTATTTATATTGAAATGACGTTTCAAACCCAGATAACAGACCACTTTCACAAATATATATTATTTGTTTATTCGTAACATCTTCCCATAATAGGTACACTATCCTGATATGGGGAGAATGCTACTGTTTTCAAAAACCTGTTACAATTACCCTGACAAGTATTGTACCAAAAGTCATTACTGCAAATAAGATTCTTATAAGATGTATGAAGTTGCTATTCAAGATAAAACTATTGTTCGATATTTTGCAGCTCTATAAGAACTGCTAAGAACAGATGACTCTGAGTTGCCCCAATGAAGCAACATGGTATGGTATAGGGATGACACCTAGAGGGCTAACTGCCCGCCTCACACAGAACACGAGGTATCTCGTAGCTAGTAGTTAAACCAACATAAAATAAATGGAAGAAACAAAAGATATCCCGAGACTAAGAACTTGGACCTCGTTAGGCAGTAACATCTACAACCCAAAGTATAATGGATCAATGTTTAAATTAGTTGTTTATTTTGATATCTCAAACCAATTCCATAGCCCCTCAGGCCACGCCGTGGCCAAATGTTTAGACCATTCGCTTATCACCAGGTTCGATCCCAGGTGATTGCATGTGAGATTTTCGGTGGACGAAGCGGCGCAGGGACGTTTTTCCTCCAGGGTTCTTCGGTTTCCCAAAACCATCTAATTCCACCAGTGCTCCATATTCATTCCGTGTGTCACCAGTGCCACCGTCTGCGGTGCCGCATGTAGTAAAAGCGGGCGTTAAACACTACAAAAAAGAGAAAAAGAAAAAGAGAAAACGAATCACCCCAGGGCGATAGGTTCCTCGCATAGACCAGAATTAATCAGCCAGGTCAAAGTTTCAGGCATCTTTAAACAATCTCATAATATAGCAATGTGAGATGACTCCGAGGTAAAGTGCGAGGTTCGCATCCGGATGTTTTCGGCTTCGATTCCCGTTGGAGCAACCTCTCTGGCCCTGGATTTTTTCGCGGTTTTTTCTAATTGGTAAGAGAATGTTGGAGGTCACTAAGTAATGCTGCGAATTTTACTATCCATTTCCTGCTATTTTGTCCTTATGTTTCAGCGTCGAAGCATCATGCGAGTGGACGGTGGAGAGGCACGTGCCGGTTTGCTTAGAGGAACTATCTACCCTGGCGTTCGGTGTGTGCCGAACCCTCAGAAACACCTCTCCGTGGGAAAGGTAGGCCTGTAAAGGCTCCCGACGGCATAAAAAATTAGTAACATATGGAGATAAGCCTGCTGCCCATTGTATCCATTCTTCGCCCCTTCAGAAGCACAATACGCCTTAATTTGCTTTTGAGTGTTGGAATTTCCCTCCGCTTCCCGATAACCATAGGTAACCATTATACCAGATAATCGTATATCCAGTTAAAGAAAATAGACTCTACTAATGGGGACTCCTTTCCATATTTACCTCATACCTTTGTTGTATTTTGATAAATATCGGTGTTATGTAAAAAGAAATGAGCGAATGGAGACATTATTGCACAACGAAAGGAAAAATAGGGAGGATAGATATACGTCATGTGAGATTTGAGTATATATATATATATATATATATATATATATATATATATATATATATATATATATGCTTCTAGAGCTTCTGGGGGAAAAAGGAAGAAAAACGCTACGTATATTACT
>CM060964.1:142923563-142933563 GCA_030765045.1 Tenodera sinensis | reverse complement strand
CATAATGTTTCAGGTATTCCTTTGGCAACATTTATAAACTTCATTTGTTGCAAATAGCCTGTTAATCCCTCAACCAGGAAGCCGTAAAATAAATACAAAATATTAGATTTCTTCTGCTTTTTTATATTCCATTTTTTGCCAAATAACTTCCTTGCGTAGCATTATTCTTTTCAAAACAGGTTATTTATTTTGTCATGTGCTGCCTTTATTTGTTTGGCAATATACCTGAACACACGCAAAGACATTTCACACTAGATAAATCGATTTATGATCTGCTCTCCTTTAGCAAAAATAAATCGAAACGAAACGTCTTCTACTGTTTTAATCTTGTGAAACAGAATTGAATCTATGTGAACGGAAATGGGGTTTAAGCGCATTTATGGGAAAAGCTAAAGTATATGCACATTTTAACATGACAAGGTACACATGTATCCAGTGCACATTTCAGTTTACTGCTGCAAAATAGAATCGATTTGGCAGAATATTTTCGAGTGCACCAGATTTGCATCAGCTATTCTTTTTAATGGAAGCATCAGATATTTCTAAATCCGTTGACATTAAAATTGTTTAAAGTTAATTTCAATACTTGTTCACCCCACTTCAAAGGTTAATTCTGTTTCAAAGACCAATAAATAATTTAATGGGGAGAATGCATCATTATTAAAATGAATATTAATATGCATAATGTATTAGCTCCTAAACAATATTGATTTAAATGGTTTAGCTATGGCAGGAAGGGTAAGCTAGAAAGGTTGAAAGAATATAGGATGCTGATTTTTTAGTGAAAGACCACCTTAGACACAAAACAATGCTGATTGATTCAGTGGTTGATTCGTTTATTCATTCAGTGACAGGCAGGCAGACATGCGTGTATAGACGCCACTATCTTTACATCACTGTAAATAAAAGGATTTCAACAGCTACTGCAAACAAAGAATCTGTTACTCATAAGCATCAAGTGATAAGCCTTTCCAATAGTACTATATTAACGACGTACTATATTAATCCATGAAGGTGGACGTGTCGACAGTATACAAGAGTGAAGCGCAAGAACTATATTGCCTGAAATAAAGAAGTATTTACACAGTAATTGATGGTAAATTATGCAGAATTATAACTCCAAGTACACACAAAAGAGGATTCGTTCCAGTACTCGGAACACATGTGAACGCCTCCCTTGTAAATGGATGTCGTAGAGATGCAAGAATAAACCTTAGGATTGTTCTGTAGTCTTTCTTCATGTGTCGAATGTTTTTGACAGAATTGGCATGAACACATAAAACAGGCTCTCCACCATTTCAGAGTTCCTTAAAACTTACAGATACTAATTGAATCGTAACTAGCGAAAAACAATTCAAATGGATATAAATTTAAACAGACCAGGCACATAGAACTATCATCGGCGCCAATCGAGAAAGGGATTGGCAATTCACAGGAGAGGCGACCACGTGGAGAGCGCGTTAGGATTATATGCACAAAGGCGGTTGGATTGGACAGCGGGTATTATTTATATTCGTATTCGAAGACAATAAATAGTGAATCTACCTGCAAAGGTTAGAACATACAGGCATATATAAGTGTATAGGTTTACGTTAACAAAAGAGACGTACCTCTGCAATATTGGAAATGGAAAATGCCATTAATATTCGAATCTCCTGCATCATTGCTGTTGTTGCTGGAATTCCCCGCGAAAATGATAAGCTGTCCATCCTTTCTTTCAAATCTCCTTCACTTTCCCATGTTGTACTTATTACGCCCTTGATCTGAGTAACCACTTTTTCACAGCTTTCAGCTTTTACTTCGGCCCAAATTAATTCAATCGGATTAAACTAGCAAAGGGGAAACTCAAACTATTTTGTGACCATGTTCTGCAGCAATAACATCGATAGCATAATCCTTTAACTGGAATATGTACCTTTACCAAATATAACTTTATTCGCTTCCCAAGTAGACCTAGGTTTCCTTTGGTTGCACTATCTTTGTCAATATTTTTGGACAAGCATAGTTAAATATTCATTAAAAGTGTAAGACAGATTGCAAATGCTTAAAACTTACGCACAGATACACAGACTTGGACACACGTAGCTACAAGGCAAATAACCACATAAATAGAATAATGCAAACGAACTTGTCAGCACACAGGCTGTCTAACTGATGCAAGCATTGCAACCTGGCACTACAGGAAGGCATTGTATATATTGCAGAGAAAACAAGATAAGACACACAGTTTGTTACTGCTAAACTGTTCGTCAGGCACATGCTAATCACGTGTTAAATACTGGCAACATTGGTTTCGCGTCCACCGTTGCTATGGAAACGTCTTAGCTCTAATTGGTTCTGCTTTTCGTTCCTGTGACGACCGCTATGACGTATCCATCCCTACCGTTCATTTACACGTTTCCGCCATGTGGTTAGGAACTGTCAATCCCCTTCTTGGTTGGCGCCGGATATAGGTTCTTCTATGTCCCCTTAGAAATTAATCACGTTATGAAAAACAGTAAAAAAGAAATCTGATCCGTTAGCACTTCAAAATATTCCTTATCGGAAATACTCTTCAATCCCATCTGGAGCACGCATCCGGCGCTCACTTGTCCTGCTATTTCTGGAAAATCAAAGATAGTCTTTTGGCACCAATGGACAGTTAAGTCCATATCATAGCGTTTTACCAGTGTAAAATAGTGAGACACATAATCGCGTTGATTAAGTCAGCCATGTCAACGTTCCACGCAGTTCAGCTCACAGCTGCGTAAGTACTTACAAGTAGTACACACAAGTAGAGGTAACATATATCAACGCTAGAAGCGTTATCAGCTGTCACCTGTCTGTATACCTGCAGCTTGGCTGCGTCCACAGCTAAAACCTTACTTAGAGTACGTACACCTTATGTAATGTTTTCCTTCAGAATTGCCTAGTAAAGTAAAGATGCAGATTTGATGTCTGAAATGAACAGTGCTTCTTAGTGTGTCAGCCGTAAATTGAAAACTACTTATCAGTTTACGTAGTTATTCGAGCTGATTAAAATAACGAAGTGGTTATAACTTTCTGATGGTTTGGTGCACGTTATAAAGATTACTAAACCTGTCCTAGCCCTTAGGTTAGCATTTCCCAAATTGTGAAATTGAATCATTTAACACTTACCCACGTCTTAAAGAGAGATGTGTTGTAACAACAAAATCAGTCCGGTTAATTTTTTATCACTTTAGTGTCTTTAAAAGTTTACCACAAATACACAGTTTTCTTCTCGTGGTTAACACAGTCTACAGTCTTTCGTGCTATCACAAGTCACAACTTTTACTTCTCGTAACCTTGACCTAGCCCTTTAAGTATCTTTCTGCACTTTCTCTGTCTTCCATGCCCTAACTACGACACTCGTTAGTCTTCTTTACGACGACCGACACATATTTCGCGACGACACACAGTCACAGCTGCCTCGCACTCACTGAGACACTGCACGACTCATGTGTGTAATCGTAAACCCACTCACTGCCGCTCCTGGTCTCCTTATACCAGGTGAGTCAGCTGTCCCTTTTTTCCAGTTCTATGCAATCCGCATGTTATGTCTATGCTAGGTTCTATCCAAGTATTTAACATCTACATGTTAAACGGAATGCTTACTTCGGAACTTCTAGATAGCTCAGTTGGAACGAGCACACGATTCGTAAGTAATCTGCATGCTAAAGAGGTGGTTCAAATCTCCTACATGTAATAATTTTTCTACCGTGTAATATTCGGAAATAACATTGGTTGAACAATTATTGTGTTCATGCTGTTATTATTGTAATTCGTAATTGTTTTATTACCATTTTATGGCATTGTGGATTATATGAGGATATCTCTCCCGGTATAAATGCTGAGCTGCTTGTACTCTTGCTTCTCTGTAGATCAAACGCATATGAACATATTCGTATGTCGAATACATCATGAAGGAATGGCGCAAATTATTGTGCGACATATTACGCATGGAGAATGGAGGGATGCGGAATTCATAACAACACACAGTATCATTCCAGTCCAGTGGGACAGAAGTCATTATACCGATTCTGTTACAAAATGCAGACAACCAAGAACGGTTTAAATTATAATCTCCTAAACCTTCAGGGACTTTAAAATCAGACTATTGTGAATTCGGCTTCCAAGGTTTGATAAAAAATCTAGACGCGAACCTGTATCTCTGAGGTTTTTCGCACAGGACGCAGTTATAATTCTACTCAGCTATTTGGACGCTTGACTGAAAGCAAATTCCGAGTTCAACCCCAGAACGTGTACACCAGGCGCTATGCCATTGCCACCTCGCGACTTTTCGCGCCTAATTTAGCCTATTAAGGGACACTGGGAATGAAATTTTGGTCGAAAATTGTTTTTTTATCTTAAAATGTTCCTGGAACACCTGTGCATTTGGATCAGCTAACATTTTTCATATCCCCCACTCCATGTGATCATTACGACCCTTTCAAATAGCTCTCTTCCCTTAACGTACACAGAGTCCTCCTATATAAAAGCCTGTTTTTCTCAAAACTACATTTCTGCATATTCCAAAAGAAGGTCGCGCCTGAGTTTTACTTAAAATTCAATGAAAATGTTTCATAAATAGCAGCTAAACAAAACTATGATTCAATATTGATGTTATCATTAACATGAATTCCAAAAACTTTTTTTTGTATGAAAAAAATCAATAATTTTGAAGATTAAATTTTCTTTGTTACTAAAAAATAATATTTACAGCATAATCAGCAAACGTATTTGAAATATCTCTTCATACAATTGTTACCCATGTTTTAGAGTACCAGTTCTGCCAATATAAATGAATTTTGAAAAGTCAATAGACGCGAGCAACATTTTGAAAATGTGGCTATTAAATTCATAAAATAATTTATATATCATAAACGAATTATCGAATTTTAATGAAATTTGGTGTACTTCCTATTCTCATATAAATACAAACACAGTAAAACTTTCAGAAAAATCTATCAAAAAATGTGGAACTTTCAAATTTCACTCCCAGTGTCCCTTAAGACACCCTTAATCCTTTACTGAGCGTTTAAATGTTATCACTTAAATGACAAAAGCTATCATGCATGTTATTTGAGATGTATAAGACGCAGTTTACCCCAAAATTTAAATAAACCGTTATTTAATAATATGTGCGTTTTGACTGTACGGGTCTATGGTAGATAGGCGTGTCTCTTATTTCTTGCAACCAACCCAGCCTCTAAGTACATGAATCCGCCATTTTATTTTTAGTTTATGTTTTTAGTGCACTCATTTGATAGGTCCATTTTATCAGAGGCGTTTACGGAATTGCATTGCATGTATACTCTAATAAAAAGTTTGTAAAATCTGCTGGAAGCCCGAAATTCGCTCTCAGTAAACGAGTCGTGTGTTTTTGAGGTGTACTTTAGTCAGGAATAAGTTCTGTGCCTTAAATCGCTATTCCTCTAAATTTTGCGCATTCGCCTTTCTAAGAACGTCAAGTAATACATTTTAGTAAGCGCAAAACTGGACTAATGCGCATGTGCCGTTTGAAGGGTGGCCTACTTCCAAAAAGTAAGGGGCGGCTGACTCACCTGGTATAGTGGGGATGATGTCACACGGACCTTTCGCAAACTCCTTCAAGCACGCCAGCAGTGGCGCAGCTGGATATTTCTCGTAGCTACCAGACAAAACCCCTTTTGTGTAGCCGCTTCTAATTTTGTTAGTCACGTATACCCAACAGTGATGCGCGACTGGCGTGGAGAAGCTTAACCGTTAACCCTTTGATACGCGTTGCCCCTGGTATGTGTTGTGAAGTAGCTTGGCCCCGTCCGTCCTTTGCTGTGCGCCGAGCCCGGCGTCACATTATTTTATGACTCCTTAATCCGATAGGTAACAGGGTCAAAATCGAATATTCAAATAAATGAATATGTATTACCTAATGACAGCATTCTTGATATGAACTTACAGCAGATATATATTGATAGAAAATGTAATACGTAGCTTTCAAATCCTGCTATCCTTGAAGTGGAGATTCATAGCTTTTTGGAATTAAAAACAAGGGTATTATCTTGGATTATTTTCAAATAAGTGAAATAACAGAGCATAATTAGTGATAGGGGCTAGCGACATCCTCCAAAATTAAGGTCACCGCATACTTGCCTGATGTTTCAATTCATAATGTCTTTGTATGTTGTATTTTTTAGCATAACACATTGATTGCGCACTAGGCACTGAATATTACCGCCGACAACTTTACATAAGAATTGTTTTTGCCACTTGGATTCAAAAGACCTTCGCCGAATAGGCGAATCCGGGCTATTCATACCTGCAGTCTTCAACGCAGCCATTGCTCTGTGTGTATTACGCGAAAACCTGCACTGCACTGGTTTCCAACTATTTGGACCGCTATGTCCTGGGCATGGCTAATGATTGGCACTCAGGACCACGATTGACGCGAGCCGCAAATACGATGCAAAGTTTGGGAAAAGCAGCGACGGTAAAGCGCACTACATGACTCAATGTACATAATCCGTACACACCCACACTCACCAGCTCATGGTTCCTGGCAGGAATGTAACGAGTCAGCACGTCAGTAAACAGTTCTAGGTACACAGCGATATCTGAAGCTGGACTTGTGTCCTAGTTACATGAAGTGTATCACAATGAGAGGTGTTAGTCTGTCTTCAGATATCGCTGTGTATAGGTTGCGCGTTCGTTCTTGACGAATGACCTTGAGCAGAAATCCAATGAGTGAGCCTACCCTTAATAAACAGGTCAGCAAATGTTTATGCTACGATAACAGACACCTCTGTTTTCCTCTGTCACGTGTGTGTATACAGTCGACTGCAGAAGTTTTGTGCGGTACGGATGTATGTATGCATGCAACGAAAATAGCAATTCAGACGAGGGAGAGATGTCGGGAATAGAATAAATGCAAGAAAGTTAAGTGGAAACAGTTATAGAGGTATAGTGTATAATACGTGTGGCTGATATTACTGCAAGTGTCATAAATTGATTTGTAGTGTTGTACTACTTCAGCTCAGAAGCATGCGCGTCATCTCACTGCAGACTGTACCTCCTCTCTCTCGTTCCCGCAAAAGCTGAGTAGAGACTCGCATTCAACCTTTCATATAAAATTTTCATTCGTCAAGAAGTAACTCGCGACCTATACCTTCAATTATTTAATGATGTACTTACTCGATGCATTTCTGCCAGGGACCACGAGCTGGTGAACAAACTGTAGGATATACAACTTGCACATGAACATCCAGGTGATAAAATATGTATGTAAATGGCAAGCAGAGCGTATAGCGTGTATTTCTTTCTCTGAAAGTTTGTGAAATTAGATGAATATTCTATGATTACTTAGTGGATGCATAACTGATTAAATTAATAATCAGTGTTCAAAATATTAATTTCTGATGATTAAATTAATATTGGCCGAATACCTTATACTCTCTTAATTATCTCAATTCGAATAATTGGCCCATTATTGAAATCGTGTATATTTTTCTCTGAAATTACATTTTCAAAAACTTTTCTACAATTTAAGTTGTTCAATAGCGCTTAGTGAAGGTCGTGGTCGTAGGCAGAAAGTGCATTTGTGGAGTGCTGAAACAGGACAAGACTGCACCAACTCATCAGGCTAAACACGTGCTACTGTGACTTAAGGACAATGTTCTCCTATCTGTTATTGTATTCACTGTATTATAGTTAATAGATCGCATGAAAATATTTTGGATGTCATTCTTTGTTGTGGTACCCACATTTACAGTTGTGGCAGAACTTACGATATGACTAGGTAATAATCGTCTTCTATTGTACTACATAAATGGTCTTTCAAATCTACCCTCTTAAGATTTTGCCTTCTATGTCATAATTATTACTTTTCGAACAGTTTACTTTTCTATGACATTTAACGATTATTCCTTAATTAAGGATGAACATCATTGCTTACAGCGCCGTCAAACCATTGAAGCACGTTTAACTTCTTTAAGCATGTAAAATTTAAATTTGTGTAGCAATTTCAATTCCATTCCTCTAAAGCCCAAAAGCTGCTGTCAGCTGCCATGTCAGCTCTCTACTTAGGCCATACAATTACACACGTGCTGGGAGGAGCCTGTGTCACTCTGCAGTTTAAAGATCTCTCTGACCACCTTCCAGCATGGAACTTGGAACGCCAAGTATCTCCGTAAAGGTAACAGTAATTGTCCATCACTGACCACCCTTTTCCTCTTCTCATTGTTATGTAGATTAGATACCTTATTTATATCGAATAAAACCTTTCTTTGAAAAATAAGACCAGAGTTACATTTCTACTTCTGTGGGGCATATCCTACGCCAACCTCCCAGCCGTCCTTAGCAAGTACGCCTTTGGACTTCCCTTCCAGGGATGTGGAAGACGCCTTGGCGTCGTTAGGGTTTTAGAGTGATATGCGGCTGCGGTGCCAGTTGTCCTAAGCCTAAGTGACATGTAGCGATGTCGCTGTACCAAGACAGAGGTCTTCACATCGGATGGTAGATGCCTTTTGCCCTCACATCTAGCTGAGGCGCCACATGTGGCAGCAGGTACCGCTACGGTATCCTATGCTAATGAATGTGGCGGATATACCTACTCCATATAAGTTAAATGGTGACGGGCATTCTCGCGCACTTTGGAAAAACCATCAAAGATATATTTAAAGAGTCTTTATTTATTCGGATGTAGAAATAGATCACTCTTCTAAAAACTGTTGCTCAGAAATAAATAATTCCAGTGTTGCCTATGCCTTTAATAATTTTCATTAAAAATTGTGAACATAATCTAATATTGGGTTTTAGTTGTTACCATTCCCTTCCCTCTAGAAATTTACTATAAGTGACGATCATCTCAGCTCAGAATTAATGGTGTTTATTTATTGAGTTATATCAATGTGATTTTTACTCCTTACTTTCATTGTAACCTTAGTTCACAGCCGCAAAATGTTTTTCTACGTAAAAGGATTTACGAAGGAAGTATTTTAGGAGTAATTAACTACCATACTGAACCACATAACATTTATGAATGACCTAACCGTGTATCAAATAGTATTACTGGCAGTGTTTTAGTACTGAAGTTAGTGTGCTATGTTTTACGTTTTGTTTAAAGTTTCTTTTTCTTTTCTTTTTTTTTATCTTTTTTATTTTTTTTCTGTTTAGCTTTGCATTCCATCACACGGAGCTCAAAGGTGTTTATTTACATTTGAGACGAAGAACAGCAAATTGCGTGAATGTGAAAAATTCCACTCACCCTGACATTGATGTATTGGTTCTAATTTAGGAGAGAGTTGCCTAACTTGTACCAATTTACACATTTTATTTTTTCTAATTGTAAACGATAACTTTTGAATTATCTTAATTCCAAATATGTTAAAATTATTTGTCTTAAAAGAAAGGTGTATTTTAAGTTAAAATAAGGTCATTAGGTTCAACTCTCTGAATGTCTGCAATGGGTACAAATTAGGCATCTGGTTTCGTAAATTTTACCACTGAGTTCGTAAATTGTGCCACATATATTTTTTTGCCCAAACAATTTATTTTCCTTTGCAGTTAGTGCAGAAGTACATTTTTACAGATTTCCTTACTCCTGCACATTCGGCATGAAAAACCACGTCTTTGTTTTTAGCGTACCTTAGTATTGTAGGTTTTGGCACATTTTACAGTAGTGCACATTCATTTATTCCGTGATCGCCATTCATATATGCAGAGACAGCAAGACTTGGTTGATCCTGTGGCCATCTCTCGTGTTGCCGCTTAGTTGCCATGCTGCAATTAAATACATATAAATATGATTTTCTACAAAGTTATGCTATTTCATACAATTTTTATTATTTGTAATGAAACATTGACTAATATGTGTTGTATTGCGTTAAATGAAAACTGGTTTAGTATATTTATATTAAAATAGTTAGAAGTTAATAACTTATAATTGACAAATTGAATTATGTATATTTTGATACGTCACTATAATATAACCATGTGTGATGTAAATTCCATATATTGTACCAGT
>CM060964.1:142881063-142918563 GCA_030765045.1 Tenodera sinensis | reverse complement strand
AGAAATCCTATGGCTGAAGTGCCTTGCATCTTGGACGGAACATCAAATCAAATCCCCATTGAATCACTTATTACACCTGATAAAAGTGTTACACAGACGGCGTCAGTTCTGAGTAAACATATAAAGAGAAACTACTTTGTGCTTGCTGAGGAAGATCTCGATAAGATAACAGATAAGGTCAGAACATTCTTCTTGAAAATGTCTCTGTCGCCTTTCACAGTAAACGGTGTTTCGGATACTGCAGCATTTAAAACCACTAAACTTGTTAAATTTATGCTCCACAGAGTGGCAATAGTGCATGATTCGTTCGAATTGTAACTCAGTTTTACAAAGTGTTGCCAATGCTATTGCAGGTTCTAAGCGTATTCTTTTCACCGATGAAGCATGATTTCACGTGCACAGTCTTGTTATAAAGCAAATCAATAGGTGCTGGAGTATATAGAAAATCCTTATCTCATTCATGAAACTCCATTATATGATGAGAAAGCCGGGTATGGTGTGATATAAGAACACATAGGATTATAGCTGCATGTCTTCGACAGTCAATGGTGACAGATACAGAATAAAAATTCTCAACCCAATTTTACAACAATTATCCGATATTGAGTGTTAGGCTGCTTCTTTCAGGCAGATTTCAGTAACTACTCATACGGTACCCCCCCCCCCCCCCAAACAAAAATTGAATTTAATAAATACAATATTGGAGGGCCGGTTTATTAGCGGAGAATTGTGGCTCTCAATGTCCCCTTATTTGTTAACCTTCTATTTTTATGCATGGGGGAATCTAAAACATAAAGCGTAAAAGACAATACCCTAGCAATCTGTGAGTTAAAACTCAGTATTGTACCAGAAGCCGAGAGAGTTATAGTAAATTACTTGCACGTATAAATGCCAATTTGCTTCGGAGGTACCAGGAATTTAGTTCTCCAGTGTGACATCATTGTCAACATCTTCTATAGTGAAGCTCACTACACAAAATGAAAACTTTCATTTCAATAACCGACTCTAACCACTGCAGTACACAGACACAAATTTTTACATGTATTAGCATTACGTTTTAAATTGTGTTTACACTTGAGAAAAAGGAGTCTTATTACCGCCTTCAAAACATAACATCTTGCAATTTGCAAGTGGCAGGAAGAGGGAGCATAAATGGAGAGGCAAGTAAAAACGGCTCTAGAGGTAGAGAATGAGAGAGAGAGAGAGAGAGAGAGAGAGAGAGAGAGAGAGAGAAGAAAAGGGAAGAGTAAGAACGGATACGTCTGCGTTTCAACAGTAATGGAAGCGGAACTACAGTGTGCGCGCACGTGTGTGTGTGGTATTACCACTCGCTTTATTAACTGTTTTGACGAATCCAAATAAAATAGTCTGCTCACCCTTACTGGAAACGCTTGTCTATTGCTTCTATCATCAGCGCGCCTCTGTTGTGTGGTGGTAGCGTGTCTGCCTCACGTCCAAGAGGTCGCAAGTTCGAATCTCGCTTATGCTGAATTATCCGGATGGATAACACCAGTGTTCTTTCCTCATAATTACGCGCACATAACGAGCATGGCTTCGTTTTATCATACCTACTTCAATTTCCTGTGCAAGTATTTTATTGGTTATAGAGTTAGTATAAATCATACAAACATATTCTTAATTTCTGTTTATCATCTTGTCAAGTAACGTAGCTTTTCGTGTACAATTCACGTTAAGAATCTACTAAACGCTTCATTACCTTACAGATCTAATAGCTGATGAGGGCATTCGCAATTTCAACTCTTATGTTGAGAGCACCTACTGGAAGAAATTGCAAAAATAGCTTGGTCGCTTACCCAGGTTGGAATGCAGAGGCTGAAATGCATAGGAAGGGCTTAATGGATATACAGCAGACTCCGTGTAAAGCAGATAATATGTTTATTGAAATATAAACATGGCAGTATCGGAACGCTGCAAATATTACAGTACAACTAAAACCCAACGACAATGTTGAAAATATTGGATAAGGTGTCTTTAATTCGTGTCTGGTAAGTGAGTGAGTGAGTGGGTGTGTGAGTGAGTGAGTGTGAGTGAGTGTGAGTGAGTGAGTGGGTGTGTGAGTGAGTGGGTGGGTGAGTGTGAGTGAGTGAGTGTGAGTGAGTGTGTGGGTGGGTGTGAGTGAGTGTGAGTGAGTGGGTGTGTGAGTGAGTGGGTGGGTGTGAGTGAGTGAGTGTGAGTGAGTGAGTGTGAGTGAGTGTGAGTGAGTGAGTGGGTGTGTGAGTGAGTGGGTGGGTGGGTGATTGAGAGTGAGTGAGTGAGTGTGTGAGTGAGTGGGTGGGTGGGTGTGTGAGTGAGTGGGTGGGTGAGTGAGTGAAAGTGAGTGAGTGCGTGGGTGAGAGTGGGTGGGTGTGTGAGTGAGTGGGTGGGTGAGTGAGAGTGAGTGAGTGTGTGAGTGAGTGGGTGGGTGGGTGTGTGAGTGAGTGGGTGGGTGAGTGAGAGTGAGTGAGTGGGTGGGTGAGAGTGGGTGGGTGGGTGAGAGTGGGTGAGTGAGTCTGTGTGAGTCTGTTGAGTGTGTGTCTGAGTGAGTGTGTGTGTGAGTGTGAGTGAGTGAGTGTGAGTGAGTGTGAGTGAGTCTGAGTGAGTGTGTGTAAGTGTGAGTATGAGTGAGTGAGTGTGAGTGAGTCTGAGTGAGTGTGTGTGAGTGTGAGTATGAGTGAGTGAGTGTGAGTGAGTGAGTGGGTGAGTGAGTGAGTGCGTGAGTGAGAGTGAGTGTGAGTGAGTGAGTGTGAGTGAGTGTGAGTGAGTGAGAGTGGGTGAGTGAGTCTGAGTGAGTGTGTGTGAGTGTGTGTCTGAGTGAGTGTGTGTGTGTCTGAGTGAGTGTGTGTGAGTCTGAGTGAGTGTGTGAGTGAGAGTGAGTGAGTGTGAGTGAGTGAGTGTGAGTGAGTGAGTCTGGGTGAGTCTGAGTGAGTGAGTGGGTGTGTGAGTGAGTGAGTGGGTGGGTGGGTGTGAGTGAGTGTGAGTGAGTGTGTGGGTGGGTGTGAGTGAGTGTGAGTGAGTGTGAGTGAGTGGGTGTGTGAGTGAGTGGGTGGGTGTGAGTGAGTGAGTGTGAGTGAGTGTGAGTGAGTGAGTGGATGTGTGAGTGAGTGGGTGGGTGGGTGATTGAGAGTGAGTGAGTGTGAGTGAGTGGGTGGGTGGGTGGGTGGGTGAGTGAGAGTGAGTGAGTGTGTGAGTGAGTGGGTGGGTGTGTGAGTGAGTGGGTGGGTGAGTGAGTGAGAGTGAGTGAGTGGGTGGGTGAGAGTGGGTGGGTGTGTGAGTGAGTGGGTGGGTGAGTGAGAGTGAGTGAGTGTGTGAGTGAGTGGGTGGGTGAGTGTGTGAGTGAGTGGGTGGGTGAGTGAGAGTGAGTGAGTGGGTGGGTGAGAGTGGGTGGGTGGGTGGGTGAGAGTGGGTGAGTGAGTCTGTGTGAGTCTGTTGAGTGTGTGTCTGAGTGAGTGTGTGTGTGAGTGTGAGTGAGTGTGTGAGTGAGTGAGTGAGAGTGAGTGAGTGTGAGTGAGTGTGAGTGAGTGTGTGTGAGTGTGAGTATGAGTGAGTGAGTGTGAGTGAGTGTGAGTGAGTGTGTGTGAGTGTGAGTATGAGTATGAGTGAGTGTGAGTGAGTGAGTGGGTGAGTGAGTGCGTGAGTGAGAGTGAGTGTGAGTGAGTGAGTGTGAGTGAGTGTGAGTGAGTGAGAGTGGGTGAGTGAGTCTGTATGAGTGTGTGTGAGTGTGTGTCTGAGTGAGTGTGTGTGAGTCTGAGTGAGTGTGTGAGTGAGAGTGAGTGTGAGTGAGTGAGTCTGGGTGAGTCTGAGTGAGTGAGTGAGTTTGAGTGAGTATGAGTGAGTGAGTGTGAGTGAGTGTGAATGAGTGGAGTTTAAGGGCCCGTCGACAGGTGCAAGAAGCTTAATTAATATTTGTGCAGAGTATGAGAGTTAAGTAGCCAGACGCTACTCTCTAGGAACTGGAGCACAGCACAGCAAGTAGTGGATCCTTTGTGCTTCCAACGTGACATCTGGGAGGAAGGGTTGAAACGGCCTGGGACTCGCGGAATAGCCTGAGCAACCTTCACCCTTTTACCTGCTAAACATAAATATCACTGTAAGGCCCTGAGTGGGCTGCACTCAGAGTACCAGCTGTCCGGGCCTGGGGTGAAGGGATGAACGGGGGACCAAAACAATGGTGTACGTACGCTAGCAAGGAAGGGGTCCATAGCGATTTCAACATGGCGCTAATCCTCACTTCGGATAGCTCTACCTAACTCACCCGAAAAATGGAGGTCCTAGGGACAAATGAGACAGCTCTCAGGAAGGGAGAGAGTCCAAGAGGTCTTGCCAAGCGCTGAGAGAAACATTTCCAGAACATAAATTCCACCGTCATGTCACAACACACTAACCACTTTCATCTGATCCTATACAACTCTGAAAGGGATTAAAAGAAATGATGGGGGACAGGAAATGTTGGGCAGGAAATTCGTGATACAAGGGAAACCACCCCAGAATTCGCTTATCGACAAGGGAAAACCACAACAGAAATTGAACCCAGGACCTCTCAAATGTGAGCCTCACACATTACGGCGGAGCCGTCTCGCTCGCTGGTATAAAGTACAGTGATGTCCGTGGCCCGCCACATGCCAATACTGAAGGGTATACCAGACCATTTCACCCTCTCACAGAAAAGACAGAGAGAAAGAAAGAAACACAGATAAAAAAGAAGTGCTGAACTGGCCAACCAAAGCCGCGTATCACGAATCCCAGGAACATGCAATATTAACGAAAACAATGTGTGCACAACTTCACAGGAATGGCCAACCTTCGTCAAAACAGCTACATCGCTCTTTGTGTCCATTTTATCGCACCTCAATGTTTTCTTAATAAATAGCGTTGTTTTAACAGATTTAAAGAGCCGCGAAGGCATTGAAAACAAAACGTATATTTTTGCATTTTATATTCTTTAACTTCTCTAGACCTGGCTTTATTAAGTGTGATGTAGATAGTATAGGCCATTGAGAGGGTATATGTGCATAACGCACATATGCGTCAGTGGAGTGTGTGGCGCGCGCGTGCGTGTGTACGTGCGTGTATATGCCTGCGTGTGCGTGTGTGCGGCGTATGTGTGCGTGTATGTGCGTGCGTGTGTGTGCGTATGTGTGTATGTACGTGTGTGGTGTGTATGTGCGTGCGCGTGCGTGTGTGCGGCGTATGCGTGCGTGTATGTGCGTGTGTGCGGCGTGTGCATGTATAAACGTGTGCGTGTGTGCGTGCGTGTGTGTACATGTGTGTGCGTGCGTGTGGGTACATGCGGTGCGTGTGTGTACATGCGTGTGCGTGCGTGTGTGTACGTGCGTGTGTGCGGCGTATGCGTGCGTGTATGTCCGTGTGTTTGTGCGTGTGCGTGTGTGCGGCGTATGGGTGCGTGTATGTGCGTGTGTGATGTGTGTGCGTGCGCGTGCGTGTGTGCGGCGTGTGCATGTGTGAACGTGTGCGTGTGTGCGTGCATGTGTGCACATGCGTGTGCGTGCGTGTGTGTACATGCGTGCGCGTGCGTGTGTGCGGCGTATGCGTGCGTGTATGTGCGTGTGTGATGTGTGTGCGTGCGCGTGCGTGTGTGCGGCGTGTGCATGTGTGAACGTGTGCGTGTGTGCGTGCGTGTGTGTACATGCGTGTGCGTGCGTGTGTGTACATGCGTGCGCGTGCCTGTGTGCGGTGTGTGCATGTGTGTACTTGTGCGTGTGTGCGTGCGTGTGTGTCTGTGGTGAGAGCAGAGACTCTACTTAGGTATATATTTATTTAGCATTGAGAACAATATCTTGTATAGTGTCGTGGGGTAAATTAGAAAATAAGTCCATGTCTTTAACCTCTGCACGTCGCTTGGCTCATCGTGTCCGCCTAGAGGTGAGAGAGAGAGAGAGAGAGAGAAGAGAGAGAGAGAAAGAAAGAGAGATAGAGAGGGGGAGAGTGCAAAATCCTCCGAAGCAACAGTATGTCGGCTTTAACCTTTAACGTCAGAGTTTGGCCATCCTTGTTTTGATTTAGTCCACCATTGCTTATTAGTTATTTTATAAACAATAAATTTCCAGAGTTATAAATTACGGAACTTTTTAATTCCGTATGAATACTGCGCAGGCATTGCCAATTTGTATGACAGAAAGCAGAATTTGGAGAGGACCAAATGCTGATATGCGATATTTTTTAAATAAGTTCAAATTGTGCTTTAGTGGTTTCTCAGTGATGACATTGGTAGTGTCAGATATTCTCTCTCAATTCTAGCGTAGAATTGGAAATAATCCCCAGAATGTACACCTATGCAGATCATTCTGTCAGGAAGCTAACAGCATCAACATTGATCTCCGCAGAAGCTATACAGAAGTGAACCGCGTGGAGCACGAGTTGTTCCTAGCCCCTGTATTTGAAACGCAAGGTCAGGTAGTCTGCATATGCACAAACGCTGGAATGAGAGCCTTGGTCAGAGCCTAACAACATCCGTTGATGTACAGTTCGATAAGTAGGGCAGGACGCTTGTCGTCCGGAATGAAATTATCAGTGCAAGACTTCACACCAGAAGACGAAGAGAGAATACATTTTAAAAAGCAGAGCAATAGATCACATCTCTCTGGATTGACCCGCACTCTTGATTTCGGCCCACAAGGAGTTAACTTCATCTAATTGTAAGTTTTTCAACAGCCTAGGCTACATTGTACTATAATAGACTGGTATTTTGTTTGTGGGTAACCTTCCTAGCGAGTGAGAATGTATGTTTCTATCTTACAAGTTATTGATTCTATATTTCAATGATGAGATTGGTAATACATGCCAAATTGAAGCCTTCTGATTAGTAGAAGTTATTTTTACATAGCGTTCTATTACGAAGTCTGGTGTAGCGCCTACTGCTGCAAAACCTACCAATAATGCTGCTGCTAAGGCGTTTGCTAAAATTCCCATAGATTTGAATGACATGACCCCAGATATGACTTAAAATCGTGATATGTCATCGATTATGCAAAACTATACAGCCCCCTCAGTGCTGTAGTCCTCCGTGTTTAGGGGTAACATGCTAGTCTCTGGTTCCCTAGGTCGCGGATTCAAACTTGCAGGAGCGTGATGGATTTTTTTCCGGGTGAAAAAAAATCCTTAACTTGTCTTTCTTAGAAATAGAAGTAAAGCTGGTGGTCCATGTTGTACAGTTATATCACGCAGAGGAACCTAAAGCCTGATAAAGCGGCATTTGAGCAAAGTTAAGCCATTCACACTCAATACAGAATGAGACGCTCAAAAAACAGAAAGAGCGTCCATAAATACTTTGTATCAATAATGTATATTCCGAAATTGAACATTCTTGAGATTTCACAGTCTTTCCATACTTGTGTATTATTGTAATTATATTACTGTATCTAGTGTCAGATCATGCACGTCCTTTCCCGTTTTCCCCTAGAAGCCCTCCCAGATTTTAGTTTTCGTTCCAACTTAAGAAAAAGCAATTTCTCTGGGATTTACACAACAGTCGCTTGCCGGTAACGTAAAAAACTCGTATCCGTGTGGTAAAGCTACCTGGTCTCCAAAAATTGTGTTTTGTTTCCTTTAATTCTGATTAGGTGAAGTATCTGTAGATATCATTTTTGTGCTTAAGCTGTTGGATCGCTGTTTCACTAGATGTTTGTTAACCTATATTTTGACAAAGAAAACTGATCCATGGAACGCCAATACAATCCGATAAACTACTGTTCTAGTTGATCCCCGACCACCATCACTATCTTAAACTTTTTTTGCAGCCACTATACTGCTTCGTTCAAAAATAAAACATTCTATCATTTGATGGCAGGCAATATTTTGGAATTTTCGAAATAATTCTAGTCCTATTATCAGTATATCTTCAGCATCATCAGTAAAGACATTTACATCTAAAATAGAAAGTTCTACAATGCTTCAGTGAATAGAGGAGTGTTTGGGATTCAAGATACTACTTTCAGATGTATAATTTTCTTGGGATTTAGAATGCAATAGATCGTTTTGCAGGTAGAATTCAAGGTTTCTCTATCAATAATGTTACAATTTCTCTTTGTGCGAATCGGAATCGAGTTTTCTAAAGCCCATATCATGAATGAAGTTGTGATCAATACAGCGAATGGCGGTGTTAAAAACAACACACTAGAGCACCTACGGGTTGAGAAAACAATTACATCCTGAAAGGGGAGACCAATGTTCTACCTGTGCAAACAAATAAAAACGGGTACACACGAGTCTGCGCGTCTGACTGTCTCTGTGCCCCCCCTTCCTCTCTCTCTCTCTCTTTCCCTCTCTCTCTCTCTCTCTCTCTCTCTCTCTCTCTCTCTCTCTCTCCATGCACTCTGCTAAGGGCATGTACAGAAGCTTTAAGTCGCAATACTTAACTGTATCGCAATTTCCCTGCGATATTTCCAGTTCGAGTTACTATACGATTTAAGACTTATCGTAATGCCTACAAAAATGATTAATCCATAGGTACTAAATGCTAAGGCTTTCACTGCCGGCGTTGTTAGCCCCGTTATACAGAGGGGAGCAAAATGACACACACTTACAGTTCTTGTGCAGTAATGTAGTTTGGTGCCTTCTCAAGAGCTGTCACTCATTTACGCCAGCTATGGGCAGAACGCGTATTGTGATTACGACTGTAATCGTGGCCTTGATTTCACGTCTCCTATCCCAAGCGTGTGTTGTGTGTCAAGCAGGTTGCAGAACCTAATATGCTGAGGTTTGCCCACTGCTGTTTCATGTGGTCAAAGTGGCCACCATCAGCAGCTCTACAGCATACATGACAACTATTCAACTACTGAGCGAACTGTGGATATCATTGTGTCCTGTGTGATGGCTGCGCAGAATGCTTCAACGGATTCTTGTAGTGCATCTAGTATAGCTTTGTCCATAAATTTCATTCCTTCTTCAAGATAAAAGTCCAAAGATGTTAGGTTTGAAGATTGTAGTGGGTCCTAAGTGGCACCTCGTCAGCCTACCCATTTCCAGGTAAACTGTCATCCAAGTATGCTCTGACATCTCATTGTTAATGAGGTGGAGCGCCATCTTGCTGAAAGTAAAATTACTGCGCAAGAATCGTAAACGTGTGTAATTTTATTCCCAAGTTATCGATTATCAAAGAATGGGTAGGTACTTAGTTTTGAACCCCTCTGTATACTTTTTACGGACTTATAGGCCGTGGTCCAGTGTGTCCCTCTCCCATGTTTCGCCGAAAACTGCGCCCGGCAGCGAGAGTCGTCTCTGAACTTCGGGGTTGTGTGTTTGGCTGTGACCTCCCTGAAGGCCCTAGACGCAGCTTTCGGGGAAACGCCGGAGAAGGAATGAATTGGACCACGGCCTACAGTCCCGGTAATGGGGGGAACAAACCTTAATTTTACTAGCCTATGTGGCAGACTGTCAGGCTGGCAACCAAACAAGCAAGCATGCTATGCTACGTTACGCTACGGTGCACTACGCTATGCTAGTGGTATAAACTTTTTACTCCGCGTATCCCCGAAGACAATTTTCCATTTTCCATTGGCAAATTCAAAAAATTAAAGAATATCTCGGAAATGGTTCACTCAAAAGAAAAAAGAATTATTTGACAAAATCGTGTGTTTTAACGAGATCCACACTTTGTATTTAGTAAGCTTTAGTCCGTCTCTTACTGTTTACCATTTATGCAAAAATCATCCAGAATAAAGAGGTCTTCTGAGGACATTCCCAGAAAATTCAAGGTATGATTTAGAAACTGCCATGGAATTGCCTGTTTGTGTCCATCACTAGATACTGTCTGGCTGTGAGTTCTAAACGCCACAGACGAGAGCTGATTTATCCTCCGAACAAAAGAGGGGATGGGAATAGCCTCTAATTACGGAAGCGTCTCCAAAGAGACAAGGTTGTACATCCTTGAGTAAGACCGTAACGAAGAGGTGTGTCGCAAGGGTGTAGATTACTTACTGCAACGTTTAAATGATGGTGCCTCGTCGAAAGTCTGTAATACAGAACTTCAAAAATATTGGTTTACAACTTTTCAGGAATGACATAGGGGGTAAAACTATGTGTCACAAAACTGGCAGATATATCATTAGGGTAGGTCGATTGCGTGGGGTTACGAAAGTTTTTAAGAAGTTTCATGGTGATAGAGAACGTAAAAGTACGCATATGATTTACCCAGTGTGACAAAGACCTCCGGCTTTTCACATAGACGCTTCGCGTTCGTAAGTGCTGTTACAGATTAGCTATTGGACCGGACTCATGTTGCTTGAAAGCATGGTGAACGTCAACAATCGTTTACAAAATATGTTCAGATTACCTTACGTTTACTGAATGCACAAACTGTTACGGCTACTATAGTGTATCTGGTACACAAAAATGCCAAGGGTTGTCGAATTATCTCTGCAGCTACAACTGCCCCTGGCATTTTAAGCGTGTCAAAATCAGTATAGTGGTTTCACTCTGGCCAGTCCAGTCAAGGCCACGCACAGTAGTCCCCATTCTCGCCCTAATATACGTATTTCTACAGTTTGTCCGCTGCTCCCTCTCCTTCTCACAGCCTGACATCAGAGTAACAGTAATTCAACTGTTACCGCATAAGGGGAACAGAGTGGGGTGGGAGGACGGAAATTGCTTTGAGTGGATTGGGGAAAATGAGAAGAGTGTAGTACTGTAGGCCTCTTACAGTTCCATTCTGTGAGAGGAACGCAGGGCAAGAAAACTATTATCTGCTACATTGCGGTGGCAATTAGAAACAGACTATCGCACCGGGAGGACAAGAAAGAAGTACCTACATTAATAATCGTGATGCACACATTCCACACTGTATGTACGCGACAGTGCTGTCAGTCATCCAGTAAACGCTGCTCTTGGACGGTTACAGTATGGGCGAGCACACAACATGAAGAAAGTTCCCACTGATAGCACTTTATGTATTCGCGTGTACACAGGAATAAGTTATGCACTCAGTGAAATGTTAAGCAGTTTAAACATCTCTAAGCAACATTTGTTCAAAACCGTATACATTCATGTAATGGAAGTCCGAAGAGCATTAGCTAACACTAACAGAACGTGTGTAAATGATGAGGTCTAAAACGATTTTGTCACATACGGTGAAACAAATGTTTGATTTAACCTGCCTCCACAACTCCTGAATTTTTGTAAGCGAGGTTCTGTAACACCACACGAGTCGAGCAAACTACCCTTTAAAGACACCTAGTGGAAAAATGGTGTGCGCTAAAGTTTTGGTACATGAATGAAACTATTCTTTTCTTTTCTTTGTTTGTTTGTTTCTCTCTTTATTTCTTTCCTTCTTTCTTTCTTTCTTTCTTTCTTTCTTTCTTTCTTTCTTTCTTTCTTTCTTTCTTTCTTTCTTTCTTCCTTCCTTCCTTCCTTCCTTCCTTCCTTCCTTCCTTCCTTCCTTCCTTCCTTCCTTCCTTCCTTCCTTCCTTCCTTCCTTCCTTCCTTCCTTCCTTCCTTCCTTCCTTCCTTCCTTCCTTCCTTCCTTCCTTCCTTCCTTCCTTCCTTCCTTCCTTCCTTCCTTCCTTCCTTCCTTCCTTCCTTCCTTCCTTCCTTCCTCCCTCCCTCCCTCCCTCCCTCCCTCCCTCCCTCCCTCCCTCCCTCCCTCCCTCCCTCCCTCCCTCCCTCCCTCCCTCCCTCCCTCCCTGCCTCCCTCCCTCCCTTCCTTCCTTCCTTCCTTCCTTCCTCCCTCCCTCCCTCCCTCCCTTCCCTCCTTCCCTCCTTCCCTCCCTCCCTTCCCTCCTTCCCTCCTTCCCTCCTTCCCTCCTTCCCTCCTTCCCTCCCTCCTCCCTCTCTCCCTCCCTCCTGTCTGTCTGTCTGTCCGTCTGTCTTTCTTTTTTTCTGTCTTTCTATCTTTCTGTCCTTCTGTCTTTCTTTCTTTCTTTCTTTCTTTCTTTCCTTCCTTCCTTCCTGCCTTCTTTCTTTCATTTTCTGCAGTATTATTGTAATTTGTATCTTAACCAAACAACTAGTTGGTCTGGGTGGCTCAGTTGGCTAGACGCTGTCCTTCTGATCCCAAGGTGGCGGATTCAAATCCGGCCCAGACCGATGGTTTTTAAGTGTGCTTAAAAACGACCGCTCCGTGTCAGTAGATTTACTGGTATGTAACAGAACTCCTGCGGGACGAAATTCCGGCACACCGGCGACGGTTATGTGACCCTGGTAATGGACAGCGCCGTTAAACAACAAAATAATTTAATTTAATTACATAACTAGTGAAGCACGCGATAGTGTTTTTTATGGAAACAAATCCCGCGACCTCAACTTCCGCCTGCAAAGGTGCAATGTGCTAGCTATCCTTCTTTATATGCAGTCGTATTTGTTTCTATTCCAGTAATATCTGTCCATAGGTTCCTGCAAATTTACCTAGATCAGTCGAGAAAAGTGGACGAGCGATGGAATGAAGTTTTCAGTACCATGCTTACCACTCGCTTTTATTGTTTAAACGCTGAGACAACGTGATCAATGATGGCACACGTGAGTATAGATCACATAGCACCTAACTAGGTCAATAATTGCCCGCAGGGTGGAGGCAATATATTCATTCCCCTGCAGTCAAGAGAACAGATCTCTGTCACGGTTCACTAGGATAAGCAAAACCGTTTGTACATAAACGTGTTTTCCAAAACAGAAGCATACAAAACAATATTTTCATGGAAGAATTCCAAATATGCTCTTCTTCTCTGGTTTTAATCATCAACCTTTATCGTCCTCTCGTTTACAAGTATTGGAATACGCTTTTGAATGACATTTGGTGAGAAGAGGATTATCACTCATAATGTGGTTTGAATTTGAAGTTATTTGTTTTAACAGGGGAGCTCACAGAAACTTGAATGGTTAAGTTGTATTTCAGAAAATGCCATATGCTTTGTCAAAATGTGTGTGCACCTTCGAGTTATAGTCAGTTGTTTACTGTCTGAGTTCTCTAGCATGCATTATAGTTAAACCCACCTGAAAATAAGCCTACTAACAAATATTTTTGAGCGTTAAATCCTCTTAATTTAGGTATGCAATAACATAAGTGTTCTGCGTGTTCTAGTTTCTCTGCTCGTCACTTGTTGCCAAAGTATTATGACATTCAACCCAGCGTTTGTTTCTGGAGAAGAAACCAGAAATAAACCTTTTGAGGCCCTAAAGCAGAAAGTGAAAAGAAAGAATGCACCTTCTTATGCACCTTCATGCTTATCAACACCATAGCTCAAAATAATTTGTCATGTAATTACCAAATTAAACATTTATCTCTAGCATCATTTGAGGAATCAAGGAGAACATTTTTGGAGAGTTTCCCCCCATCCCACTTAAATCCTTTTTGGACTATATTTAGCTAGTTTGATATTCTTTAACTGACTACAATGATTTTGATTATGGCTGTGACATCGGTATTAAGGGAATAATCTGATATCCATTAGGTTCTTTTCATTACAGTGAAATAGCATGTAGCTCTTCAACCGCGAAACATTTTTTTTGGTAGTGTTTAATGCCCGCTTTTACTACCACGGCACCGCAGACGGTGACACTGATGATTAGGGCTCGGAAGTTCATGCCCTAAAAAACACTGAAATATGCATCCAAATATGCTCTTAAAAACTTGAAAATATGCCAAGAAATATGCACTATTTAATTAAAACAATTAATATCCCTTTGCGGTAGACAAGACGAGTTAGTGTAAGTAATAAATAAAGTTACCTATTCCTTAGACGTTGAAGCAGAAGTGGTCCCGCTGCTAGTATTAACTGCTAAATTGCAGTTCACAACCAACACTTTGCACAAATGTTCAACTGTGAAACATCGTCTGTTGTCTCGCAAAACACTTTTGTAACGTGAAAAACTTCTCTCCACGTCACAAGATGTTATCGGGGCATATTTAAATGATGCTAACTGCTTCACAGAGAGAGTCAAGTCACTTGGTGTGACATATAATTTTCTTTCGAGGATGTCTCGAATACCGCACATCTGTTTATAACCAGAATTTTTTGAAATTACATAATTCACTTTCTCTTTCACTTTTTGTCCTATTCTACCAGGAACCAAACTTAGATCACATAGTTTTTTCAAAGTCAGTAAGTGATTCGTGCAAAGGAGATCCTACAGCTTCCATTGCCGTTATGGCTGTTGGTAAGAAAGAAAAATGGGCAGATATGAAAATAAGATCCTCTTTTAACCCAGTGCCTGACAGAATATTTTGCACAGTTTCTATTGATGAAGCATCTTTCGAGTCCAATGAATTAACAACCTCTTCGACTATTTCTATGTTCTCATCATAATATAAAAATGCATCGATCCATGTTCCCCATCGAGTTAACACTGGTGCAGGAGGAAGTCGGATATTAGGTGCTGTTGATCTAAACAACTCTTTTAGGAGATTTAACAAATATTATCTTCGTACTGGACACAAATCTATCTACCAATGGGAAAAATCACGTATCAGAAGTGCTACCAATATGAAAAATGTTATACAGATGAAAAAAATAAAAAAGCATACAAATCATTAAAATATGCAATATTGGGACAATAATATTGAAATCTTCCTGAGTTGCATCATGTGCAATACTGCCAATATGAAACATATTATCCAGATAGAAAACAGTAATAAAAAACCATAAAAATCATTAAAATACGAGTGCAATATAGGGGCTATAATATAGAAATATTATACATTTTTCAAAAATCAAGAAAATATGCAGTTATATGCATCTTAAAATCATGTCCAAATAACTGAAAATTCCGTAAGTCGTACACATAATGTAAAAGCAATCATTTTTAACCCCTATGAAAAAACATGCAAATGCATGAACTTCCTAGCCCTACTGATGATACATGGAATGAAGATGGAGCTCCGGTGGAATGAGATTGCGGGGGAAACCGGAGGAAACCCGCCCCAGCGCCGCTTCGTCCACCACGAATCCCACATGGGTTGCCTGGGATCGAACCCGGACCGCTTTGGTGAGAAGCGAATGGTCTAACCACTCGGCTACGGCGCGGTTTAAGCGCGAATCAGATGCAGAACTGCAAAAGATGGTGTTCAGCTTTCCTTCCATTCTCACAAAGACTCGTATGTCGTCATTACCACCTTAAACAAGCAAGAAGTAGTTTAAAAATGCTATGAATTCTCTCACAATGGTAGGTATTCAATAAGGGAATAAATTCAGTAACTTAGAATTTAGAGCAGGACATAACCGTGTTATATCTCTGCATGCCTTTCGCAAAACATAAGGGAAATTTAATGCAGGATAAAATTAGATACCATTAAAACATGTATCTTGCACAAAGCAATTTTCATGAGGATTTCCGTGTTTTCAAAATGTTCCCTCTTGAACATCTAAAAGTTTCTAAATATTGAGCAGTGTATTTTGAAGCTTGAATTCCCCTTCGGTATGTTTCTTATTCTCACAAGAAATATACACTAGTGACTCCAAAAACGCACCATCTCCACATCCAAAAGTTCCTTCAGACAAATAAGAGATGAAAAACAAAATACCGAAAGAACAAATGAATTATGGTTTATGTGCTGTGGTGTTTTTCAACAATTGCCACCGATGTTTATACTTTATCGCGTGTAGTGTTTATACTCGCAAAGTTATTTTATATGGTTTGAGACGGGAACTTCTATGTATATATATTTGTAATTTTAGAATTAGAATGTAAATATAAGACTTTTAGGTATAAGTATAATTTTGTATTGTGTAAAGAAGCTGCCTCTTGAAAGTATGTTGACCTGAGCACCTTTCTGAAGGCCAGAGGACAAAACATCTTTTGTCATCTCGCGCCGAGGCACGTTTTGCCTAAAGTCCAAGGACACAGCTGGGGAAAATACACCCCTCCCCCATAACGGGACTAGAGAGACAGTGCGGGGGTGAGATATATAAATAGGAAAACTTGGAAGAGAACGGGGCTGACTGTCTGTTTGTTGCGATGTCGCTACGAGGGTGAACCTGTATCGCGAATATGTATAGTTTCGCGCCAAAAACGTAGATGTGTGAAAGGCGACAGTGATTAGCGCAAGGTGAAGTAAATAGCGATCGTACAACGAAACACCAGAAACTCGCTCAGGTCTGTACTTCGAGGCAATGATGTGGTGGAGAATAAAATTAGTAAACGTCTGTGCTGTGTCTGTCATCCAACCTCGCGCCTGAGAAATATCCTACTCATGCCTACCTAATCCCAAACAAGATCAACGCAGCTGCGCACAGCGGAGAGGCAGCTACTGCACCGGATGAGCTAGCAAGGCATTTCATGTGACAGAAAAGAATCCGTCACAAAAGTGGCACCCAACGTACCCTGTTACAAGTGGCTCCCAACCCCGTTACAAATGGCGTCCCAACGTGGCGGCTCGACAAAGGATGACAACCAGAGGATCGCCGATGGAAGCAGGTGACTCGGCGAGAATATAATCGACGCGTAGGAAGAGAGTTAACTTCAACCCAGGGACAGCAGTGGACGCCGGGGCGCGAAAAGGAGACGACGACCGCAAGGAACATCACGAGCACCAAGAAACGGCCTCAAGATCTAGGAGGAAAGGCGCATAAGGTGCTGTTTCAACAAGCGAGACAATCAACATCAGAGGACGACCACATCAACCCAGCAACGCAGGTCGCCGAAAGTTCATAGTTTAAAAAAAATCGTATGTAAAAACAATATATATATAATAGTTATAATTGTAGATGCATGAAAATAAATGTATGCAGGAATGAGAGGATATTATATACTGTATGACTGAGTGGGGAAGATAGAATAGGGTAATTTTAAATAGATGCTCCTTCGTAGCGGGAAGTTAAGTAGAAATACCAAAATGGAGTCGTTAGAACAGAATAAAGAAAACGGTGATGAGAGCAGCGACGCGGTAGGGAATATTTCGGGAGATTACTTTAAGATGCTCTTGGAAAAATTAAACGAAATGGGTGATAGGTTGGAGAGTAAAATTAGTGGTCAGGCTAAAGAACTAAACGAAATGGGTGGTAGATTAGAGAATATGGGTAGTAGGTTAGAGAATATGGGTGATAGGTTGGAGAGTAAAATTAGTGGCCAAGTTAAAGAACTCTTAGACGAAGGATTTAGGACCCAAGAATCAAAGTTGAAAGAACATTTAGATCTCAAGCACCAGGAATTTGAGGAGAGATTGAGGGAACAATTAAATATACAGTAGGTGAGCATTTCCGAAATCCAGAAAGGGTTAAATTCCTTTAGAGTTAATGTAGACGACAATTTAGAAGGTATGAAAGAGACGTGTGAAGGAAAAAAATGTAGAAACTATGAAAATGCTGACGGATGCGCAAATAGCTATTAAAAATGCAGTGCATGGGGAGGTAAATGAAACTTTACAAGTAGTACACGCTGAATTAGAAGCTGAGGGACTAGAAACTAGTGAACTTAAGGAAAAGAATGTGAGACAGGTATCAGCTCATCTAGAGGTAGATAACCGTTCAAAACAGAATGAGAAAAGGATAGTGGAACTTCAAGGATCTTTTGAGAGAATTGAGATACGATCAAGAAGTATAAATGATGGTAATGCGACTAGCGCAGTTGATAGTTTGGGAATGAAAGACGAAGCCTTATATAAAAAGCACGGAGCCACTAACCCAAAGTGGAAGACCTACATTCCTGGTAGCCTGGAAAAAGAAATTATTATGACGTTCCACAAAGCGTTATGTCATTCAGGGACGGACCGGACGACTGCTACTATTTTGGAAAATTTGTACATCCCTAAGCTAAGACGAAAGGTAAGGCATACGGTTACGGTGTGTGACGTATGTCAGAAAGCGAAGCCACTGCAAGTCGCGTATGATTACGAGACGAACGCCATCCTCCGAGACAAACCTAGATCCTTAGTTACGGTGGATTGTCATGGTGAGTTACCCCGAGGAGCGTTTGGATATAGATACGTCATAGTATTTGTAGACGTGTTCTCAAAGTTCGTTAAGATTTACCCGGTTAAAAAGATCGATAGTGCCACATGTTTGAATAAATTGCTAAAGCATTATATACCCCAGATCGGAAAAATGGACGCATTACTAGCAGATAATGCTACCATGTTTACAGGAAAGAAGTTCGTTAACACAATGAAAGAACAAGGTGTCAAACTTTACCACTGTTCGCGTTATCGGCCGAATAGCAACCCAACCGAGAGAACCATGAGAAATCTATCAGTGTATCTGCGGGTATCCTGTAGTAATCAACAGACGAAATGGCCAGAGATGATACCGACAATTGAAAAGATATTAAATGAATCGGTAAACCAAGTCACGGGATTCAAACCGGTAGAGTTAATGCAAGGCAAGCTCATCAACACGATGGGTGCGAACATACCGGAAGCCCTTGATGTGGAAGGCGCCGTGAGTACGTCGCAATTAGAAATGATGAAATTGGCCGCAGAGGGGATGAGAAAGAGGGCTGATAGACGTAAAGAAAAACATAAGGCCAGAAAGAGGAAAAAGTGGGAATTACACAAAGGCGATCTCATATTGGTAAGAAACAAGAGACTTTCTAGCGCCATAAACAAATATAACCAGCGTATGGGACTTTTATACAAGGGTCCGTATAAGGTAATGGAGGAATACGGAACTGACACGTACTTGCTTATGGACCTGAACAGCGGTAAACTAGGGGGAAAGTGGCATAAGCAGCTATTACGTCCGTATCTTCAGGATGATGTCAGAACCGGAAAATATATATATATTTTCCGGTTCTGACATCATCCATAAGCAAGTACGTGTCAGTTCCGTATTCCTCTATTACCTTATACGGACCCTTGTATAAAAGTCCCATACGCTGGTTATATTTGTTTATATATATATAAAGGAGGGAGCATGCAAAAGCACATAAAGAATAAGTATTCGAGGTAATATACGCCCGAGTCAGCCTATCAATTCGAGAACTATGGAAATACAGAATAAATGGTGTCAGAGGTCTAATTACGTATCAAAGGGAGATCGAAGATGCGGGAAACAGTAACGAGCAACGTTTGAAAAAAAAATTAATAATGGTTTTAAAACACGCGCGAAGCTGTATATGAGTTTAAAAACACAGATGAAGGAAAAATGGTAAACTTGGAAGGATATAGGTGAAGATAGGTAGAAATAAGTGTAAAATCAGTAGCTCGTAAGTGTGATTAGATTAGTAGTACAAAATGTCATTATGTGAAACATACTGGTTAAGAATTGAGGGACCCTGGAAGACATTGAACCCTTGTGTTTACGTTGGCCAGGTAGACAAGAAGAAGAACCTGTGTCAGTGACCTATATGTGTGATAGTGCAAGGGAGGAAAGTGCAAGTCCAAGACAGGTAGCTAACCTGAAAGTAAAGGGATGCTACGAGGAAGTGGAAATTCTCATTCGTAAGTTAATCTGAAGTCAGGACTTAGGAGGAAAAAAGAACTTGGTATCAATAAAAAAAGGAGAAGTCTCTCAAAGTTCTTCCTGTTTTTCTTGTTACAAAGTCCGGCGCATTTGAGACGGGAACTTCTATGTATATATATTTGTAATTTTAGAATCAGAATGTACATATATAAGACTTTTAGGTATAAGTACAATTTGTATTATAAACTGTGTAAAGAAGCTTCCTCTTGAAAGTATGTTGACCTGAGCACATTTCTGAAGGCCAGAGGACAAAACATCTTTTGTCATCTCGCGCCGAGGCACGTTTTGCCTAAAGTCCAAGGACACAGCTGGGGAAAATACACCCCTCCCCCCATAACGGGACTAGAGAGAAAGTGCGGGGGTGAGATATATAAACAGGAAAACTTGGAAGAGAACAGGGCTGACTGTTTGTTGCGATGTCGCTACGAGGGTGAACCTGTATCGCGAATATGTATAG
The DNA here is from genome assembly GCA_030765045.1 of Tenodera sinensis. Lineage (NCBI taxonomy): Eukaryota > Metazoa > Arthropoda > Insecta > Mantodea > Mantidae > Tenodera > Tenodera sinensis. The sequence continues at coordinate 142,898,766 of CM060964.1, read as the reverse complement.
TTTCGCGCCAAAAACGTAGATGTGTGAAAGGCGACAGTGATTAGCGCAAGGTGAAGTAAATAGCGATCGTACAACGAAACACCAGAAACTCGCTCAGGTCTGTACTTCGAGGCAATGATGTGGTGGAGAATAAAATTAGTAAATGTCTGTGCTGTGTCTGTCATCCAACCTCGCGCCTGAGAAATATCCTACTCATGCCTACCTAATCCCAAACAAGATCAACGCAGCGGCGCACAGCGGAGAGGCAGCTACTGCACCGGATGAGCTAGCGAGGCATTTCATGTGACAGAAAAGAATCTGTCGCAAAAGTGGCACCCAACGTACTCTGTTACAAGTGGCTACCCAACCCGTTAGAGGTTGTAGCAGAACACATTTGTGGAATGTGATCTTGCGGTGAAATGGGTTTTTACCTACGGAAGAAAAATGTAAAAATCAGGAATTATTAATGATTTTACCAAACTTCTTCGTTAACGCTTCAATTCTACGACTTCACAAATATATTTCTCCTTCAGTTTAAATCATATGTCAGTGAAACTGTCAGGTATCATACGAAATACTGCTCTGTACTAATTGTATGTAACATAGTTTTATAAACATCACACACAAAACAATTGAAAAATCATTCCAGTCTACAAAAAATTAAGTTAATAAAATGAAAAACGTGGAAAGACGCAAAAACACGTAACTGTAGTACTGCTTGTGCATATTAGCATGAGAGTGTTCTCTCCGTTAATTGTCTGCTAGAATTGTGGAATCGCTATCAGTTTCATCCTCCCTTAGTAGAAATTTGGAGTGCGGCACAAAGCATGCCGTCCTTCCGCCGCAGCCGTTTTCATTGAATTATCTTCAAGGCAGTAGAGAAGTCTGCAGACAATCGGAAGTGACGAATGGCACAATTACCGTTAAAAGAAGTATCGATTTCTCAATATTGAATCGTGCAGGACGGGAAAGAGTAAGTAAGCAGAGCAACTGGTGGTGGTACTGAATATGCCAGAAGTCAGAGAATCAAGGATTTGTAAAGCTGTAATATTCGTGCTTATTCAGCATCGACTGACTGAATTAATTGTTGATTAGTTTACGCTCCCAAGGGTTTCTTGCTACATGTAATTGAATAGATGCTCGCAGAAGCGGGCTAACCGTAATTTCATCACAAGAGAGAAAAGCCAACCTTGTCAAATGTCAATAAAACAAGTCGCCCATATATTCTAGCACACATAGGAGTAAAATATCAATACACACTCACACCAACTGCGCGGTCTCCTTCCTAAAGTGCTAAGTGAGCCTAATTTTGCTAAAATGGCATGTTTGCAGTAAACTGGCATAAAATTACGAGCTTTGTATCTCATCACAGAGATTTCCTTAATGTTCGCCGTAGTTAGAGAGATTTCTGCGGTAGATTGCATCATTCAACTTATTTTTTAAAATAATTATGGCTAGTTCCGTTTTTGTGAGCATCTATTCAACTTGGCACTGAAGACGTTGCTTCTGCATTCTAAACTACTCAACAGATACTTTAACCAGGTATTTCAATTTCGTTTCTAGGGTTTGCTACCTCCTGATTTCCTGATATCATGTCAGTTTACCACAGGGTTGGGGAACTGGTACTCACCGAACGCAGCCCGCTCACGGCCTTGCAGTGATAACTGTATACTTAGCAAGTAAGAAAATTAGGGTCACTTAAGCTATTCCGCGAGTTGCCCAGGCCTGGTTTACCAGAAATAATGCACATAACATACGTTGCAAAGTACATTATACCGAAATTCATGAAACACCTTCTGCGACAAGAGTCTGTAGCTATATAAAGCATTAACGTACACATAAACGTTATGGAACACATCTGTAATTCCTGACAAATTCTCTGACACTTGTTGCATGATTCTATGCTTATCAAGATATAACTTTTGTGGTATTAAAACTTACAACAACTGGTTTTACTTATTCTAAAATATTCTACGTGCTTGCAAAGACATCAGTTTCTCCAAACTTCGTGATAGGGCTAAATGTTATATTGTTTAAAGAAATTTACGTTTTTTGTGTGTATGCGCAGAATTGTTTCAAACAGAGCTTCTCCTTTTGTTTATTTTCCAAACTTCAGTATTCATTTATGTGTCGTTTTTGTTTCCAATCCTTTATCATAATGTTCAGTCAAGCATAATATTATGCTCAAATAGTTACCGCTACTGTGCAGGTGACAATTATCCTTAACTGTGATAAATATCCTCTATAAATTTGTGTGCCAACGACCTGGGAAAGCAAAATGGTTCGAAGAATGAATAATCCAATATTTAAGAATTACATATAGAGAAGTCGAACAAACTTAGAAATTATAAATAAACATAATGCTCCTGACATTGTGGCATCAATAAAATTGAGATAGCACCGATATGTGCAAAGAATGAACCAGGATAGGGCAGTAAAGATTTTGGAGGGAAAGACAAGAGGTGGCAGAAAAAGAAGGAGACCCAAACTTAGATGAAGTGATCACGTAGAAAATTATTTACGACAGCTGGGAGTAAACAGGAACACTTCAAAGCTACCAGTATTCTAGGCCTAGGGGGTTGTACGACACAGGTTTACTCAGGGAACTGGCCGCTACCTCACGCGAAGAAAATCAGTCGAGGTGACTGTCATTCGCCCCTCGTGTCATTCTAACCACTTGTTGAAATCACTCAAGTTGAAATGAATCCTCTGTTTGCAATGATCCGCTACAGTCTCGAACAGCGAATAATGTGATTTTCATCTGTGGAGGGAGGGGGGATTTAAAACAGAAAGTATATGTATACAATCCAAACTCCTCAAGAAGTTGAGAATTAAACCAGTTGAGTGCTCAGTGAAATTACAGACAGAGTTTAAGGTGTTTCAGAATTTACTGGGCCGTTGTGATCGTTGCATCCAAAAAGGTGGACGTTATTTCCAACATGTGCTTTAATAAATGGTACGATCAACGGCACGTTACCTCCTATTGGCACGTTATTTGCGTGGGACGATAGGCCTAATCTACGCCATTCATCGCACATAGGTTCACGTATCGTGCAAATGCACGCTCGCATCTCACCAGTAACCGCGCCCCAAACTGCCCGCAGGAACGCACGCAGCTTTCAAATGATCCGCTGTATACATATCTACAATATACTCAAGTTAAACATCATAAAATCAACTAAACGTTGTCAATCTGGGCTCCTTTTACTAATCATTTTTACTGTAAACTGATGCATCTAATGAGATGTAAGAAACTACTACAAAGGTTTCGAATGCAGAATCAAGAGATGACTAAAGGTATGAAAACATTTTGATTCAAAGGATCCGTCTTTAATAAAGATAGCAGAAATACAATGAGTACGCTTTAATCTACGGTAGCTGTCAGATAAACAATAGCCAGCTAATTCAATTAGGTTTATCTCATCACAAGTTAGCCAATGCTCTGTTATCAAACAGTATATATTTGCCATTCATTAAAAAGAGTTAAATATAATGAGATGTGTTAGAAATGCACTGAGCACCCCAATAAAGTATATTTATTTATACCACTGTCACCAGAGGTTTGAAAGCATGCAGACTTGCATTGGTACAACTTGCTAAATTTCTTTAAGGGACCAGGCTGCAGTTTTTATTGCCTTATCTGTACAGTAAACCCTCGTTTATCCAGACTAACTGGGACCAAGGGTAATCGGAAAATCGAAAATTCGAATAATCCGGGTTATATGGGTAATAATTAGGGCTAGGAAGTTCATGCATTTGCATGTTTTTTCATAGCGGTTAAAAACGTGTGATTTTACATTATGTGCACGAATTATGGAATTTTCAGTTATTTGGACATGATTTTATGGTGCATATCACTGTATATTTTCTTGATTTTGATAAATGCATACTATTTCAATATTATAGCCCCTACATTGCATATTTTAATGATTTTTATGGTTTTTTATCATTTTTTCCATCTGGATAATATTTTTCATATTGGTAGTATTGCGCATGATGATGCAACTCCCGAAGATTTCAATATTATAGCCCCTATATTGTATATTTTAATGATTTTTATGGTTTTATTATTTTTTCCATGTGTATAATACTTTTCATATTGGTAGTATTCCACATGTTGATGCAACTCGGGAGGTGAGTCATGTTGTCATGCAGTGAACCCTCTGTTTCCATCCCTTCATTATAAGTAATGTGCATAGAGAATAATCAGTGCGTTATCTGGGAGGTTTATATTAACAAAGATAAAGTGCAGGACAACGTTTTGAGCAGCATGATTATCGCAACGCTTGCCTTTCCTCCAATAGTTGTGCCACGGTTTCCAAACGTAACAGTGTTGTGAACTGGTTCCCACCAAATTAAATTAGGCGTATAAAATGTTAAAAAGCTCTTCAAACGCCGAAAATAAAACCAACTTCGAGTGCTAGATTAATTAGTTTACAGAAAGAGTTTTCGGGTGATTTTAATATCTACAGATAATAGGGTACTGTAATGTGGAGCGTATGAGAAAAATGTAGGGAGTGAGAAAAGATTTCAAATAGTTCAGCACATAAACACAGCAAAACATAAGGAGAATTTAATCAGAAAACTCGCAAACAGAGAACCTGTTCAAAAACAGCTAGTAGAGTGTTTAGGAAGTAGGGTTACTGAATTTTCCTATGACTTGTGCCCAGCATTTTTAGCTGCTCATATTCCCTTGTTCAAAGTTAATAATCCGACATTTAAAAACTTTCTTGCCAAGTACACTCGACAACATGTGCCTGAAGAAAGTACACTGCGCAAGACTTAGGTCGGACATTGTTACAATAACGTATTGTCAAATATACAAAAAGAATTAGCGGATCAGTTTGTGTGGTTGTCTGTTGATGAAACTCATGATTCTGAGCGCCGTTCTATTGCTAATATAAACGTGTGTGCTTTAAATAATGAACAAAAGACTACACCTTATCTTCTTTATGTGTGCGAATTGTCGGCCACTGACAATGTAATTGTGACCCAGTTTGTGATGGACTTTGACATTACTATGGCCATGTGGAATCAAATACAACTGGTTACTTTTATTTGTTACTGATGCAGGTCCTTATATGGTAAAACCAGGACAAACTCTGAAAGGTATTTTTCCTAACCTAATTCATATAACGTGTTTGGTACACACTCTTCATCGCATTTCTGAGACAATACGTAATTCTTTCCCATTGGTAGATAGATTTATATCTTGTACAAAGGAATTTTTGTTAAATCTCCTAAAAGAGCTAAGTTGTTTAGATCAACAGGACCTAATATCCGACTTCCTCCTGCACCAGTGTTAACTCCATGGGGAACATGGGTCGATGCAGTTTTATATTATGCTGAGCACATAGAAATAGTTGAAGAGGTTGTTAATGCATTGGACTCGAAAGATGCTTCATCAATAGAATCTGTGCAAAATATTCTGTCAGGCACTGGGTTGAAAGAGGATCTTAGTTTCATATCTGGCCATTTTTCTTTCTTACCAACAGCCATAAAGGCATTGGAAGCTGTAGGATCTCCTTCGCATGAATCACTTACTGTCTTTGAAAAAAAACAATATGTGATCTAAGTTCGGTTCCTGGTAGTATAGGACAAAAAGTAAAAGAAAAAGTGAATTATGTAATTTCAAAAAATTCTGGTTATAAACAGATGTGCGATATTCGAGACATCCTCGAAAGAAAATCATCTGTCACACCAAGAGACTGGACTCTCTCTGTGAAGCAGTTAACATCATTTAAATATGCTCCGATGATAGCATCTTGTGACTTGGAGAGAAGTTTTTCAGTTACAAAAGTGTTATGCGAGACAACAGACGATGTTTTACAGTTGAAAATGTGTGCAAAGTGTTGGTTGTGAACTGTAATTTAGCAGTTAATACTAACAGCGGGACCACTTCTGCTTCAACCTCTAAGGAATAAGGTAACTTTATTATTTATACTAACTCGCCTTGTCTACTGCAAAGGGGCATTGTTTTAATTCAATAGTGCATATTTCTTGGCATATTTTCAAGTTTTTAAGAGCATATTTGCATGCATATTTCAATGTTTTTAGGGCATGAACTTCCGAGCCCTAGTAATAATAAGCGAAACAAAATTCTTAAATCCTTAAATAAGCAGGCTTGCCGTTTATGACAATAAAAATTGTGTCTTATAACAACATTATGTACATTACATAGTATATATTGTTTACAAGACGTTAAACAGGGTAAACCTCTTGATCACATTTACGCAAGGTCACATACACGTTATTTATAGCTGATGAAATACATCGCGTCAGCACCGTGTGTCACACTATTAAATCCTTCTTAAACTCAACAGACAGCATTTTACAGTTCAGCAGAGTACAGTATGTATTACCACAATTTATTGTACAGTTTATATAGGAACCGTACAATTAATCAAAGGAAAAAAACGAATAGGTATTTCTCATACTTATAGTTAGCTCCTGTTATCATAGGTTAAACTAATAAAAAGATCTACAAATCTGATCCGGATAAACGAGGGCTGAATAAACTAAGTGTTTACTCTATGAGTATTAGGTAACTTTAAAGGATGCATAGTATGAATCAGAGTTTTAAGATTTCAGAGCCTTACAATTTGATTTAGAAAAATGTCCTATAGCATAGTGCTCTAATTGCGACACTGTCGTAGTTGTATCTAAACTTGAAACGAATAAAAGCCCTTCTTAGAAACATGTGCGTCGCGAAGGGGGAGCAGGGGGTGGGCTGCGGCCCACCCTTGGAAGTTAATCATATTAACCTGCAGTCAGTTACTGACTATTAGACTATTATTTTAATTTCGATGTAAAGAACAATTTTTATTTGGCACTAATTAATATGGTTATCCGCAACGTATGTAACTTTTGACAACAAAATAATTAATTAATATTGTTTGATTTCAAACTTCCAACATGCTGCTCCCTTGGAGTGAGTGAGTGAGTGGGTGAGTGAGTGAGTGAGTGAGTGAGCGAGTGAGTGAGTGAGTGAGTGAGTGAGTGAGTGAGTGAGTGAGTGAGTGAGTTTTGTTTAAGGGCCCGTCGACAACTAGGTCATTAGAGCCCGGCTCCCCTGGAAAAACGTCTGCCGACGCCCATGCTTGAAAATAGTATTTAGACTAGAAGGTGGATTGGAATTGCTAACACGTTTAATGCCTTGTTTCTCTGTGACTGTTATAGTTGGTTCACTTTGTTTATGTTCACTAAGGGGCCATTCACAATGAAAATGAAGCATTAGAGTAAGGACGTAAAATTTAACTAATGGAACATGTCATTCGCACCCATGGATTCAAACACAAGCAGTAGCCAATTGCAAGAGAGTGTTAAGCAGCTGGACCAATACGGCTGCCTACGATGCGGTCATTATGTACCTACACGTATCAAAATCAACAAGCGCCGGTTAAACTCAGAAAAAAGCCTCACATACAGTTACAATTTCTTTTGCTGTGGTTTTTAAAGGTGTCCAAGTGATTTCCTGGGCCGTGGTACCACACAGAAAGATTGTTAGCAAGTTAGCACATGCTGACGGAAAATCTGTTGTGAGATTGCAGAATGATCACTTGATGAGAACTGCTCTGTGATTGGCTAGTTTCTTATGTTTAACTGGAAAGCTTGGACCTTACAAACATCTAAGTTTATTTTTAATTCAGTATTCACTTTTATGTTTACGTGATTTATTGTGAATGGTTCGATTACAATAAATGTTATCTAGTTCTTAAGCTTTCGTTAACTTACGCTTAATCTTTGCTGAATGGTGCAAACACTGCCAGCGGTATTAGAAGAATTCATGTTAGCACATTCATTAATTCTTGGCACTTTTGTTTAAGCAATTAGCACTTCAGTTTTTTATTTATTTGTTAGTTGGAGTGCAGTTGCTGATTGGATTAGTCTTAAGTAAAGCATATTGTTTCACAAAATTGAATTACTCTGGCAATAGTCTTGCCTTCTCGTTCATTTCGGATATGAGAGGATGCACTAGGTATATAGTTCATAACCTGAGTACTGTTACATCCACAACACTTCACTGTGTTATCGTTTAAGATTTTCATGTTGCTTAACTTAGTACAGATGTCATGAAAGTAGTTTTTGCAAACGTTATACACATTTGAAACCACAAAACAACTTTGGCCTTGCATCAGTTATACTCCACCCATTCGGTTATGTAAACAAGCAAGGGCAAGAGCAGGAGCTTAGGCACGTACGCTCACTTCATAAGTAGCTAGATAAAATGTGTACAAACGTACTTTAGTATTGGGGTAGAACTCAGTACGGCTTTATGAATGAATATTATCTTACTCTCGTAACAGAGGCACACCAAAACACTTGGTTGGAACTGCCAATCTTTAATTTTACATACAGTGTGTACTGAATTTCACCAGCAATAGTCGATAAGTTCCTTCAGTATCTGGTAAAAGACCCAACGCCAACCATATACATAATGAGTATGCTGGTATACATGAATTGAAAACGTTCCCTAAATGGTTATTGCTTTTTTTTTTTTTTTTTGTTTTGTTTGTTTTTTGTCTTAGGGTGTATGTATGAACGAACGGACGTAGGAATGGATTACGAAAATTCAGATATGTAAGGTTGACTCTAGGAATATGTATGATAGTATTAAGAAGCAAAGGTTTTTATTTTTTTACTCGAAAAATAAAATGGACTTGCTGTGAAAATACAAAATAAATAAATGAATAAATAAATATACGTCCTGCAAGGTTAATTAGTGTATTTTCCATCCTCTGTTGTCTAGAGGTAATATGCTAGCCTCAGGTCCCCGAGGTCGCAGGCACAAACCCGGCTGAAGGCGATGGGTATTTTTTTGACGTAATCATCCTTAGCATAGTTTCCTTGAAAGGAAAGTAAAGTGGTGGTTCCGTGTTGTAGATTTACGACATGTAAAAGAAACTCAAGCCTGATAAAGAGAGTTCTCAGTAAACTTGAAGCGCTATTTCACCCTCAATATAGAACAGGACGCTGAGAACCATTGCAATCAGAGAGCGTCTTTAAGAAAAGCTCAGTTTTGGTGCATTTTCCTAAGTTAACCACTTAAAGACCTCCGCCACTTGCAACCCACTGCCATCTAACATGACGTTAGAAAACCATTAGAACGAAATTTCAAACCTCTAGATTCTGAAAGATTATATTCAAATTCATGTATTAGTAGACAATAAAGCAGATTAGTAATACTTGCAACTAGTAATGGGACGAGACCATTATTCTCGATACTCGATACTGATACTGATTTTTAAGCACCAATACTCGATACTGTATAAAAGCTGTAAAGGTGACAGTTGTTCACTGAATTATGTTCTTATCAGTGTTCGAATCAGACTTTCTGACGAGGGGGAAATTGAAGTTTGTGATGAGTGTTATGTACATAAAATGTACCGAGCGGGATGGCTCAGGCGTTAACGTCTGTGGCCCGCATTCGGGAGGTCGCGGGTTCGATCCCGTGGCCGCGCACTCTGACATGGATTTTTCCGTGGTTTCCCCATGTCACCTAGGCGAATGTTGGGGCGCTTTCATCTCTTCTCCACGACTTCCTTTCTGGACGCCAGATGCAAGGTCGCCATGTATGCTGACGACACTGCAATATACAACCACCATAGAAATCCACGTTTCGGCCTGGCAGAAATGCAACGTTATGTAAACAACTTCCTCTCATGGCAACATGAATGGAAAATCAAAATTAATCCCGACAAATGCCAGCTGATTCACTTCTCTAAGCGGCATCACACTTTGGGCAATGGACCTAACGGTCGGTGGTCAAATATTGCACTGTCGTCACCAGGTTAAATACTTAGGTGTCACCATGGACCGCACAATGTGTTGGTCCACCCACATAAAAAATAGCGCCAATAAAGGCAGACAGCGGCTAAAGTTGTGCGCCCCCATCTTCCGTAGTAAACAGTTGCGACTGAAGTCAAAACTGATACTATATAGGTCATTTATTCTCTCGGTGGTCCTGTATGCATGTGTGGCTGGGCCAATGCCTCCAAAACCGCCCTCAAACAACTCCAAACCCTCCAAAACCTCTCCCTCAGACGAATCCTCTCTGCTCCACTCCTCACCACTAACCAAACTCTTCACCTCGAAACCCGGATCCCGTTCATCCCGGAGGCAATAGAAAAACGAGCAGTGGCGGCATGGACGCGCATTAGAAACCACGAGAATGACGTGATCGCCAACATCGGCAAAGGCGAGCCGAAGCACCGCAAGCATACTAGGATCAAAATGTTCTAGAAGCGGCTCGGCTCGCCGACTAATGTGCGTCCACGCAGCCTCGTTCCTAGGCCACATGCATGTTCTGGCAGAGGCCCTCGCCTCGGAAAACATTCAGGAGCTGCCACCGTGGGACAGTGTATATACGAAGTGTAAATAGTACAGTGCGCTGGGACGCATATCTCTGGTGTGCGCAGTGAAGATGTATGTATGTGTGTGTGAGTGTGTGCGTGGGTGAATGCGTGCGTGTATGTGTCTGTAAATAATTTGTAAATATGTACATATGTGTATATATATAACACAAAGACGAAACAGAACTCAAAAAAGACAAAAGAAAACTATTCTCGGTGACCTACAGACGGTCACCGTATGGGTTTTTGTATATACCGAAAAAAGTGTAAATATGAACAAAGCCAACTGTAAAAAAATGTTAAATATAGCCTGTAAGCCGGGCCCACTGTACCGGCACCAGGCCAATACTTCTCTAATAAATAACTTGAACTTGAACTTGAACTTCCCTTCCTTTCTCATTTCATTTCATTGTCATCCATTAGGTTCGGTTGGTAGTGTGTTTGGTTCCGGCAGATGGCATAGTTGCTTGCTCATTGGAAACTCTCTCCCTGGCCCTCCTTGGAAGTTGCTGTCCAGGCCGCTAGGGTCGCCTTGTCGCCCTCTCCCTGGGTGGATGGTGTGCCTTAGGGTGTGCGCCGGGTGTCAATCTGGAACTATTAGGGAGTTCTATACGTTTCTGGGCTTCGCTGGTTCCGCTCTCCGACGTGCCTTCCGGTCTCACGTCGTCTCATCCCTTCCCCTTGGGGGTCTGGTAGCCCGCAATAGATCCACATCGGGGTCGCAGTGGGCGAGGTGTCCCCCTCCATTACACACATACACATACATAAAATGTAGCAGCAGTAATATGCATTTTACTGTCTTCAAGAGTATTTCAAAGCAGTACAGGCATACAACTCTCCTAAAACTGTTTGATGAAAGTCAAGGACGATTTGTTTTCCGTTTTTTCAAATCTAGTTTTGTCTACACATCCCCGGTTTACTGTAATGCACCTACTCACACTATTTTCGTTAACACATGTCACTTCCAACGCTACAGGTTTTACCCGAGAAACTTATATTAATATTACTCCAAGTTGATGCCTAAGATCCGAACTGGAATACATCACTGTCATTCAGTGCAACCCGAGTTTTGTAAACTTGGTAGATAACGATGCTGCTGATTAGGTTCCAACTTAACTCCAATGTTATTTCTTCTATATTTGCTCGCTAATATGCTAATATCTCTTAATTTCAGTTAAGGGTACATATGACTGAGTTTTGACGATTTTTGGTAAAAAATTGCATTTTTTTATTTTAGCGTTAAAAATATTACAATCTTTCCTCTATCATATGCATCCATTATTTTTTCAGTTCCGCCATTTTTAAAGCCAACAGAAGCCATACTTTAACTCCAAGTGTCCATATACGCCCACTTTTACGATATAATGTTATTGTGCACTGTTACCTTACCATTTCACTCCAATTTTGATTATGCCGCTTGAACAGGAACTTGCTAATCATTGGCTACTGCCATTTGTAATTTAATTGAAAATGTCATCTGAAGAAAGAAACAAGAGGTCTGAGGGGGAGACATATGGTCCAGGGCAATTCTGAGGTCAGTTTATTTTCTTTTGCCTTTTTCTCAGTTTGCAATTTTTCAGCATTTTGCTCTACACAAAATGTTCCTTGCGGAGCATTTCTTATCAGATTGGCTTGAAACTTGCACAGTATGTAGTAATATGTACTATAAATAAAACTTGTATTGGGTTTTGATATCAGATGGATTTTAATGTGTTTTTTATCCTTCAGAACAGGCTGTTACTCCCTATTTTTTAAAAATTATGAAATATAAATATTTACATTTTTCTGTAAGCCAAACAAATAACGGATATAAAAACCCAATACAATTCTAATTTATCCTTGTTTAAAGTGCATCTCTACAAAATGTTAGAATGATTGGATGAAAACTTTGTCGCAAGGGACTTTTTAAGTGCGACTACTAATTTATTTAAATAATTTGCAATATTTCTTAAACCAAGCAACATACAGAGTTGAAACTTTGCACAGCATAATATGGCTACAATATAAATATGCACGCAAAATTTCATCAAAATTGATTTAAAAATATAGAAGTTGAAAAATTCAGTCATATGTACCCTTAAAAACTGGACGAGTCACTAGTGTTATCTCGGAAGTAAAGAAAAATGAGCGTAGAAGTAGATAAATCCCCGCCTAGGAGTGCTGTGAATTCTGCTTTGATATTGTGGCTGCAGAGCAAAGGGTTTCAGAGTGCATGTCCCATGTGTAAAACAGATATTTGTAGGACGATGGAAACAAACAAACCTAAAGAGCCTTCTAAAGCGAACACATTTTGGGATTCATTGGAACACAGTATCGTTAGCTTGTCCCCGTACACGCGTGATCGCAATCCCATACAACTAGCTTGGGCCAAGGTAAAACGAATAGAGAAATGTAACAGGTGACTTATTCTTACGGGAATTGTGCGATATAATGCTCAAGGGCATATCACTTGTGACCGAAACAGGCTGGCAGGTTAATTAAATGGAAAAATGATTTCGTGATTTACAAGAACTAACATTTATTGGCCTACTTGACTCGAAAAGGTTTGAATCTTTCAAACTAGATTTCTATACATTTTGTTTATATCTCTTAAATTGGATTCAATTTTTTTTTTTTTCATTTCAAAATTTGCGAAGTGAATTAGGGTTGTTTATAGATAGTCAGACTTCTCAGGTATGACTGAGATTGCAAATTTTTTTAAAGACAACAAATTAGGATAATAACTATTTCCAGAGGGTTATAAATTATGCTGCTGTATGACTACAATTCCAGTGAGCATATCTACAGTGGAATGTACGTTTTCCTGTTGAAAACGCATAAAGAGTTGCGTACAGAACAGCCAGTGCGAAGACAAGCTTTCCCAACTTTCATTCTTATCAATCGAAAAGGGTCTATTGCACAAAATTCAAAGTCATATACATTTTTATGATCATGCCATAGAAAAGGAAAGAGAAGGATTCTATTGATGTACAGGTGAAGGAGGTAAACTTTATTTTCGTTCCAATACGTATTACCTATAACACATTTGTTTTTTTCCTGTGTAGATCCATTATTGTTGGTCCCCTCCGGCACACCGGTGGCGCTGATTTGATGCTGTAATAATAATAATAATAATAATAATAATAATAATAATAATAATAATAATAATAATAATAATAATAATAATAATAATAATAATAATAATAATAATAATAATAATAATAATAATAATAATAATAATAATAATAATAATAATAATAATAATAATAATAATAATAATAATAATAATAATAATAATAATAATAATAATAATAATAATAATAATAATAATAATAATAATAATAATAATAATAATAATAATAATAATAATAATGATAATAATAATGATAATAATAATGATAATAATAATGATAATAATAATGATAATAATAATGATAATAATAATGATAATAATAATGATAATAATAATGATAATAATAATGATAATAATAATGATAATAATAATGATAAGAATAATGATAAGAATAATGATAAGAATAATGATAATAATAATGATAATAATAATGATAATAATAATGATAATAATAATGATAATAATAATGATAATAATAATGATAATAATAATGATAATAATAATGATAATAATAATGATAATAATAATGATAATAATAATAATAATAATAATAATAATAATAATAATAATAATAATAATAATAATAATAATAATAATAATAATAATAATAATAATAATAATAATAATAATAATAATAATAATAATAATAATAATGGTGATAGTGGTGACAGTGGTGATAGTGATCAGGGAAGGGAATTATATGGACTAAGAATGTATGAAATATATAAATATATATGCAGTTATTTTTACCAAAATATGGAATTAAATATAGACTTATAATTATAAAACAAATGACTATGCTAAATATTGATATATTTTAATAAAACTAGCCAAAGAATATAATAATGGACTTTAAATTATTATGTGAACTTAAAAAAAAAAAAAGAACCAAAAAAAAACCACAATTTGTATTGCCTGTTATAATAGCAATGGGTTACAAACATTTCTTTCAAGTTCTGAAAAATGAATCTTCCTCTATTGTCTCTGAGGACAGATTTATACTGACCGAAACTGCGTCCAACATCAGGAGAAGTAACCGGTCATTCTTCAATTTCACGATATCTGCTGGGGATAAGTCCAAGTTTACCTTCACTGTTGAATCACCACTCATCACAGCAACCTTTCGTAGCTCTTCATATCCAGGGTTCTTTGAAAGTACAGTGTCCACCTTAGCTCTTACTGCGTCTGCAACTTCACCTCTACCACGATTCAATTGTTCCACAGTGCTATTTATAATTTCAAAGCTTTCAGGAAGTGAAAGGTGCCTATTTTGGAGACTTTTGAGTGTTTTTATGATACATGAAAATGTGTTCTTAATGTAAGTAAAGTCATTCCTCACACTTGTGTCACAGGCAACTGTTTTCGCAGTATCAATTGAGACTGCATCCTCAGAATCCAATGCAAGTAGAACATTCTTAATAGAGTCTAAATGTTTGGCGTAATATTCAACCTCTTCCAGCCAAGTACCCCATCTAGTTAAAATTGGTTTTGGTGGCAATGGAATATCAAGGCACATTTCTTTGAACGCATTAACTCTACTAGGAGCTTTGAGGAACACTTCTTTCACTGATGAAATCAACAAATCTACTTTAGGGTAATTGCCCCTTATCACTTCTGCGACACGATGAAATGCATGTGCCACACATGTTAAGTGAATCATTTTAGGATAAACTACAGATAATGCTTGTCCAGCTTTGAGCATATAAGGGGCAGCATCGCTAATAAAGAGTAACACATTATTGTACATAAATCCCTGTTGCCATAGGATACCCATAGCTTCGTTGAACAGTTTAACTACAGTTTTGTTATTGCACTTTTCTAGAACATCACAATGTAAAAGAATCCGTTGAGAATATTGTTCACTTAACAAACCAATAACTACATTGCCAACAAGCCTACCTTCTTTGTCGGTAGTTTCATCGATAGAAACCCAAATTGGACCATCTTTAATTTCATCTCTTATCTTCTGTATTGTCTCATGGTAGATGGTTGGAGCATATGGCTTCCTAAGCGTTGACTCATCCGGGATTGTATGTTTAGCATATTCCTGAAGGAATTCCCTGAAGATCTCATTTTTCAGTTTGTAGAGAGGAATGTCAGCAGAGACGACAGCACGGCACAGCTTGATGTTGAACTTGGACCTGCATTCGAAGTTGGTTCTGTTAAAAACAATTGTCTCTGCTTGGAGTTTCGTTGTTTGTTAGATTGATGTTTACTAGTTTGAATATGTTGTTGCACCAGGAACTTTTGAGTAGAAGATACTGCACACTGACAGAAATTACAAAATAATATTTTATTGTCTGTTGATAAACCATCATCTTTAAACTTTAAATTCTGAAATGTAACTTTTTAATTTTAAAGTGACTGGATGTGATACTTTTGGCATGTTTACCGTCTTTATAGAATGACCTCCACCAATGTGTATTGTGAATTTGTGGGTTCGTAGAATTAAAAGTCCAATTTGGAGCCCTTGGCAGCAAGATGACGTAACATAACAGCTGCAGGCACACGAATCAGTTCCGATTCGACTCTCCCTCACTGACGATTCGCGGTTTCTTTTATAGCTCCGCTCACTGTTCGAGAAATTACCGGTATTTTCGTGAACAAACAAGACGGCACTAGAACCTTCCAGTTATCTATCTTTATCTGTTTCGGCAAGCTTTTTATCTCCGCGCTGCACTGTCTCTTTGTGCACGTTGGCCGCCAGTCGCAACAGTGGGTTCGCAACAGTACTCTGACGCGTAATACAGTGTCTGACTTTCTTTCCTATTGTTGAGGACCGCTGACCTTGAGGACCGCTAATTTTCAAATAGCTCAGATTTGAAAGGAATGTTTGAAACTTCATTGTTGAAATGTATTTTAATGGAATTTTGTTTTATTTTATTGTTATGTTAGGCTGTTTTATATGAAATATAGAAAATATATCGAAATTAATTGAAATATGTACTAAATTGTAAAATATGGAGAAATATGGAAAATAAAAATAGCATTTTTCAACTCTACACATTGTGAAACATAATGGCAATGCAAAATATAAATGATATTAGCTTTATAAGTAAATATGTATTTACATATAAATTATAGTGATGATAGTGATGATAATGATGATAATGATGATGATAATGATAATGTAAATGATAATGATAATGATAACGATAACAATAACAATAACAATAATAGTAAAAATAAACAGCAGGTCCCCCATGCAAAATATCGCCATACACTACTGGACCAAGTCTAAGTGCACCCCTGACTAGGTCTCCCAGTGGGAGAAAATCCCCAGGCTGCCCGAGGATGGAACCCGATTTTCCTGCTTTGTAAGCAGCTGCTCTAACACCGCGCTAAGGAGACAACCGTAAAATATTCTGTACTATACAAATAATTGTATTATTCTTAAATTATTTAATTCGTCTTCTGCTGCTGCTTCTTCTTCTTCATCTTCTTCATCTTCTTCTTCTTCTTCTTCTTCTTCTTCTTCTTCTTCTTCTTCTTCTTCTTCTTCTTCTTCTTCTTATTATTATTATTATTATTATTATTATTATTATTATTATTATTATTATTATTATTATTATTATTATTATTATTATTATTATTATTATTATTATTATTATTATTATTATGATTATTATTATGATTATTATGATTATTATGATTATTATGATTATGATTATTATGATTATTATGATTATTATGATTATTATGATTATTATGATTATTATGATTATTATGATTATTATGATTATTATGATTATTATGATTATTATGATTATTATGATTATTATGATTATTATGATTATTATGATTATTATGATTATTATGATTATTATTATTATTATTATTATTATTATTATTATTATTATTATTATTATTATTATTATTATTATTATTATTATTATTATTATTATTATTATTATTATTATTATTATTATTATTATTATTATTATTATTATTATTATTATTATTATTATTATTATTATTATTATTATTATTATTATTATTATTATTATTATTATTGTCGTTGTCGTTGTCGTTGTCGTTGTACTTGTCCATGTCCTTGTCCTTGTCCTTGCCATTGCCATTGCCATTGCCGTTGCCGTTGCCGTTGCCGTTGCCGTTGCCGTTGCCGTTGCCGTTGCCGTTGCCGTTGCCGTTGCCGTTGCCGTTGCCGTTGCCGTTGCCGTTGCCGTTGCCGTTGCCGTTGCCGTTGCCGTTGCCGTTGCCGTTGCCGTTGCCGTTGCCGTTGCCGTTGCCGTTGCCGTT
>CM060964.1:142853563-142878563 GCA_030765045.1 Tenodera sinensis | reverse complement strand
AGTTATTCGTTGTATTATATAGTGCATGTGAACTATCCAACTGTGGCTGTAGCTTCATAAAATATTAAGTTTTACAATGACGGAAACCGCTAGTATAGTTGCGATAAACATTTATTTGGGTGCTTCATCTATTGTTTGACTCACGCGCTTATGCAGAGGTCAAGCACGATGTGATTTTTCATTCATATAAGTTCCTGAAGCGACCACTGGACAGAAAATCAGGGCAGTGCATCGGTGAAATTTGGCAAAATATCTGAACACTTCCTACCTTGTGTTGTTTGTATTTTTATTATATTTATAACTTGTGCTTTCATGCAAGGTTTTTAATATCAGGAAATTCAAACCCGCAAGTGAGTGGTAAATTAGTCCTGTGCCAGTTAACGCATTGAACTTTAAAATCCATTTTCTCAATTTCTATTTTTTCAGCATTTTTATTTTAAAAATCCTCTTTACATTACAGATTATGGCTTATTAGCTTGAACATGTCAAGAGTGCGCCGCCAATTGCCTATTTAAAAATTGTTTATATTAAATAGTTCGGTTGATATTCATTATTTTTCATGATTCACAATGGGAAAAGGTGGAACATGCAATAACGTTTATAAAAAGATGTTTTTCTTATACTAATTAAAATTAAGAAGCCCCTGCGTAAGAATTTATTTATGTTTGTACTCTAGGCATACATAAAAACATTTGAAAGAGATGCTATCAACTGTAGGGTCCAAAGAGCATTTCATATTACCACATCAAAAACTGATCGCATATTAATAACAAAATTAACATCTTAACAATATTTGAGACAGCTTGCTAAAATCCTGTGTGCTTTATACGCCTTATATTTCAAATATATGCTCAAAACGCCAACGCAACCGGAAGAAACGGTAATTTTTTGGATTTTCATAAACGCATTGCCTAGTCAAGATAAGACACTGGCAGTATGAAAGTTGAAATACTTACGTCATTAGGCGGCGTGTATCTGGTACAGTCATTTGCAGGATATATTTGAAACCAGGTTCCACAGAAGCATGTCATGCATGTTATGATAGATAAGATATACTCGTACAAGGCTCGGAGGGCAGCTTAGCACCTCGATCAATAAAATATTTTATGTTTATGCCCTTGACGGAGAGCTCCACGGGAGGGAGTGGTGAGGTGTGAGGATACGAAGGGTTGTCGGATCTGAGAGGAGATAACAGCGCCGACAGGGTCCCTAACGACAACAGATTTGAATTCCCTGGTGGCAGTTCTTACACCGGCTCCCTTGCCGCCTGTGAGCTCACAGGTCCCCTGAGTGGGCCGGGTCTCGGAAACCTTCCCCGATCTGGAGGACGAGGATTTACAAAGAGCAAGCACCTCCCATGCACGCCAGAACTCACACCGACACTTAGAACCCTGAAACAGCTAAGCAGATGAAAGGTGAAGTGAAATGAGAAGGTGAAATAGAGAGGCAGAAAATCCAGGAGATGTAAATATCCTTCCCAGCATTCCTTTAGCAACCCGGGAAAGCTCCCGAAAAGACCCATGGGAATCGAACCCACGACCTCCCGAACGCGGGTCTCACACGTTACAGTGGAACCACGTACAGCGTACATATTGCACGAAGCAGGAAGCTTCAGTTGTAGTGTACCAATCCCTGCAATGATGACGTGCTAATTGTGACATTTGCTAAATCTGCCTCCAACATCTGTGTACGTAAACGCTCTTTGATGGAGGCCAAATAGAGTACCAAGTGCGTGTTTATGGGACATTAAGAGAGTGAATGTGTGTTAAATTAGGTTAAATCGAACCTAAATATATAGCTACATTTTCCTCTTTGAGGCATTTTTCTCCTATAATCGAAATTTTCAGTGGTAAACTGCTGCCTTGTATAGAATATTTTTATTTTCCCTACTACGTAAGGGAAGTGTTGTATTCTACACAAAAACTCGATGTCGGGATTTCACCGGCAATACATGTTTTGAGGCCCCCTGAATCCAATAAAAATATTTTTGTTAAGATGTCCGTGTATATGTATGTGTGTACCTGTCTATGAACAGCGTAACTCAAAAACGAAAGTCGGTTAAAAACCAAAGTTGGCATTCAAGTTTAATTTCTTTCAAGGATGCGACACGAAGACTTTGAAGAAAATTCCTCCACTCTAAACTACTCTTTACATGGAAAATGTTTCGAAAATTTTTATTTTCTCAAAAATGGCTTTAACGATTTTGATTAAAGTACCATATGTTTAAGATATTTTTATGACCAATGGAATGTGTATTTTGAATTTTCTGTCTATAACCCTTGTAGTCCTGTTTACTCTTGATGACTTTTACGTAACTGATAAACCGTAAGAGATAGACCAAATCTTACCTATATAAAAATTCAGATCTCGTTAGAACATACAAGTTATGTCAAATGAATTTTTTTGTGGAGTGAACCATTTTGGAGATATTCCTTGTTATTTGTGTGAGTTTTGCAGTACTCACACTTTTCTCGTTATTCACTTTTTTATCTCTTAGCCGTGCAAAGAGAAGGAAATTTCAAAGCCTTCATATAGCAACCAGCTTTAAAAGAGTTGACTATCGCTCAAAGCCTACTGCGTTCCCATACTCCCCTTGAACCTACAAGAAAATTAGCAAAAAGATAATTTGTACAAACGTTTGTTTCGACTAACATGAAGAAGATAGAGGAAGAAGTAGGTATGTAGGAATAGTTGGCATATAGTTAGTATTAAGAGTAGAGAAAGTCATGTGAGTGCAACACATAAGATTTTTTATGTAAAACACTGAAGTTCTGACTGAAGGTAACGTGCAGGTAAAAGTTGTACATTATACAACTTTTATCTATCGTTATTTAACTTAAGAATCATAATATGCCTGTGGTAATACTTATGCTGGGCAATATCGCAATTATTTCCATTTGTAAATGAAGCGACCGTGCCTCATATCATTGTATTACGTAGCATTCGTTTAATTTCCCAGGAGACTCGCCACAGAGCTGTAATGGGCTATCGATCTCAACATTACCCTTTTCTAGCCTATCGCAACGATCGGGTTTCTCGCAAAACGGCTCAATTTTTCTCTTATATTTAACAAAACGCTTTTCATGAACATAAGAGAATTTGATAGTTTGCCTGAGGTGTAGATGTAGATGCTTGACGTCAACAGCAGTGTCAAGGCAAACGTGTCCCTTGTTACCTAACTGCTATTTTGATTGCATGTCATTAGTTCTTACAGCAGAGTTCAGTGTTTCAAACATAGATATCGTCAAACCCAAACAATACATAGACTTTGGATTTTACTATACAGCAAAATACACAACAGTTTAGTTCTAAACTGGAAGTAATGGAAAATATATTCACACTTCAACTTTCAAGTGGTGCATTGGTATATTACGTCACGGTGTGAGGCTGGAAAGGCAAGTCTGAAAATGAAGCAGGTTAGCATTAGAGGAAGACAAGGTCAGGCCATACTTGATATACAGAGTGTTTACAAAGGCACTTACCATTTTCCATTTACACATAATTTTATAGACTATAAACAACATGAACACATATTTAGACATTTTGAACACATATTCAATACATTTCAATGTGATGATGTTGCAAATCTAAGCACAGGTGCCACCGTTCCTCTGTAGCCCGAAACACCCTTGCCAACATATCGCGGGTTCAAATCCGGCCCAGACCGATGGTTTTTAAGTGTGCTTAAAAACGACAGCTCCATGTCAGTAGATTTACTGGCATGTTAAAGAACTCCTGCGGGACAAAATTCCGGCACACCGGCGACGCTGATGTGATCCTGGCAATTGACAGCGTCGTTAAAGAACAAAATAATTTAATTTCAACATATCGCTTATCTGTTCCGCAGCGGCAAACATACGGTTTTTCAATTATTCACGAGCATTAATTTTCACCTGATACACCTTGGACTTGATAAAGGCCCAGGCCAAAAGGTCCATCGGTGTCAAATAGGGCGAACGGGAGCCTAAAGTCTTGGCGATGCACGGCGAATCCATCTCCCAGGAAAAGTGTCATTCAGGTAGTCCCGGGGAGGTGTTCTATCTTGTTGGTGGACTATAGAATCCAAAATGCCATCTTGTATCAACTGTGGCTCCAAAAACTGTTGCAGTAAGTCAAGGTAGTGTTCGCTCAGCAAAAATGTAGAGCCCATACACTTTTGGTTTTATGGATCACATCCACATATTTAACTTTGGCGAGTACCTTTCGCATTCTTGTAACGCATTCGGCTGTTCGTCTGTCCAAATCCGGCAGTCATTTCTGTTCACATGTCCACAGGTGTGGATTGTTGCCTCGTCGCTGAACAGAACTTGCTGTATTCAGTTTTCTTTTCTAACAGCATCCAGTAAGTCATAGCACACAGCTAGTCTGGCGGTATAGTCATCTTCTTCAAGTTTATGAACAACTTTAATGTACTAGACATGTTTGTGCAATTTGAACCGCGGTGTTTTCCATACAGTGGTGTGTGCGATACCAAGTTCTCTGCTTGCTCTTCTGGTTGATGCTGAGGGGCTCCGAGTAATCGCTTCCTGAATCCTTTACACAGTTTCATCTGCTACAGCTGGTCTCCCAGTTCGCTGTTCGTCAGTAACATTACCAGTTCGCCTCAATTTGTTCACCATGTTCTTAATGCCGTGTCCGGTAGAAACTGGTTTGTGGAATTTGCATAGGAAATTTTCCTGAGCTTTATTATACATAATTCCAGGCAGTCGGTAGGAAACAACAGCTATTCTTTCTTCTATTGTGTATATTGTATTAGATTATCTGCAAAAAAGAATTTAAAATTTGTAGTGTTAAAACAGAAATTGTCTCTTTATAAACACCCTGTACTATGGGCGTGTTTTTATATTCAGTGCACACCCATACGCATGCATCGGAAATTCATCGCATCGTTCTTTAACTCATCGCTGAGATCCACCAGCTTCAGCGCTGAATGTAGCGCTTAACCATCAGTTCCATCGTCCCCGAGACTAGTCCCATAACCTAACTAAACCGTAAACAACTAGTCAGCTGACTGAAAATGAAAGCTGTAGCTTGCTTGATGTTAGTGACTAAATTAAGACACGAATCGCGTGGAAACAGGAGGTAAACAGCATGTTTGTCAGCAACATAAATCAAGATTTCATTCGTAGCATGTTCGCCATACTACACGAATCGTCGCACCGTTCTTCAGTTCAGCGGAAAACATATCCATTGTAATTCCATCGGTGAAATTCATTGCTTATCGTTCTGTTGAGCTAAAAAAGCTCGCCCTATGTTTACTCGGTTGTTTTTCAGTTGTTACTGTGCCTAAAGCAATGAGTATAAAAGTGTTTTTAAACTCAATAAGCGTTTGTGACATCTGACTTGGGTTGACAATTCAGTAAACTGAAATTAATACGGTAATATTGTAATTACCAATACTAAAATATTCCAGATTTGTCGAAAATTCTTCGAAAATGTATCGTTTTGTTTTATTATAACTACAAACTGTTAATCAAGGCACTTGTGCAGACACCCATAAAACTACTATTCAATATGAAGATACATTTATGGTAATGCACCTATCTTTGTTTCAGATAAAATTACTATTGGAGACCAAATGGAATGTTCATTTATCCTTATTTGATACATACTAACAATCCACATATCCATTGTTTTAGCATAGTGCAGTACCTGTTTTCTTAACAATGGCAAACTTCATCACTTCCATATCAGTCATATTAAGGAAGTGTGAATTATTTTGTGACCAAAATTTGTCTTTTTTATCAACAACGCAATCCAACTGGGCCCGTGAATAAGGTGATTTATTTGTAGAAGCACAACATATTTTAACATTTCGGATGTACAAATTCTTCTGCAGAGTATTCGATGCTTTTTACATCACCAAGCATTAGTTAATTACTAAACAAAAAATGAAAGGTGACATAGTTTCCCTGTTAGAGAAAATGATAAAATGCCCTTTTGACGTTTCATTTCACTAATTTATTTATTACTTTCTCTCTTACGTATAAGTAGGGGAATTATTGTATTCCACCCAACATTTCGATGTCGAGTTCACCGGAAATGTATGTTTTGAGGCCCATAAATAAAAAGAAAAGCATTTTTAGTAAAAGGTCCATATGTGTTTCTGTGAATAGCATAACTCAAAAACGAAAAGTTGGTATTTAAGTTTAATATTTTTCAAGGATGCAACACGAAGATTTGGAAGAAAATTCCTCCCACCTACACTACCCTTTACACGAAAAATGTTTCGAAAATTTCAATTATCTCAAAAATGCCTCTAACGATTTTGAGTAAATGCTGTACGTTTAAGATATTTTTGTAGCGAATGTAGATATATTTTGAATTTTCTAGCTATGCCTATGTAGTTCTGTTTACTCTTGATGAATTTTGCATAACTAGTAAGCTGTAAGATATAGACCAAATCTTACTATACAAAAAAATGTAGATCCCGCTAAAACACACAAGTTATGTCCAAATGCATTTTTTTCTTTTTTGTTGGGTGAACCATTTCGGAGATACTCATTGTTATTTGTGTGAGTTTTGCAATGCTTAAATTTTTCTCAAATGGAAGGTCATTCACTTTTTTATCTTTTGGCCGTGCAAAGAGAACGGAATTTCAAAGCTTTAAAACATCTGACTGTCACTCAAAGCCATTTCGCCCTTGCACCTACAAGGAAATCAGCAATAAGGTAATTTCTGCAGATGTTTCTCTATACTAACATGAAGATGGAATAAGAGTTTGTAAGAATAGTTAGTACAAGAGTAGCGAAAGTCATGTGAGTGCAACACATGAGATTTGTTTACGCAATTGATACTTTCCATAGGATTTCCTTTATTGACCATCGATTTTATTGCACTTACACTGTGTTGTCAGTGCATTCTTATAGACATATAGAGGCAGAACACTTCGCTAACCTGAGAAAATACGATTTATGTTAATATTCATTTGTTCACTCTGTTCATTCCGCCTATCATTCATTGTGTTGGAGACGAGCTAATCAGAGCGAGGGACCTCTATTCACTGGAGCAGAGAACCGCACATAGGCCCTTTATACTTCTAATTTAACCCCTCGGAGGAAGGGGCGAAGGGATGAAGGGAGGACCCGACTGTTGCAAGGAAACCTTTTTACTAGAGAAATAATTCAGTAAGCAAAGAAGGGACAAAAATGAAGAGCAAACAAGTACGTCATTTTCGGTGAAATATTCCCAGAAGACTCCGATAAGTGTGACCTTTTAATAAATCGAACTCGTGACGGTCACCATGGCCTCGGTCGCTAAAATGCCTAGCTTTTTCATTTGCGCAGGGGATTGAGGGTTCGAGTCCCGCCTTTGTATATGTAAACGTGATTGTGTGTGCGACAGTAAATGAACAAAATTAAATAAATCAACAGAGGTAAAAGAGAAAGAAAAATGGAAAAAATGACTAACAAAGACAAACTATAAAAAAGAAAAGAAAATATAGATCAGAGTGAGGTTAAAAAAGTCGTAAGAAGTGTGCTGATATTGATGTTAATAACAAGCTCATACAAGTGTAATGGGTAAAGATGAAACAATTCCTTCAATGGACGTGAGGTGGCTACACAAAAACCATACACTGTAACTGACTCTGAACTTTGCACCCGGTCAGAGGTGCACAAGACAATACAGAGAACATCCTCCTAATGACGTAATGTTTATATATGTAGTGCGCCATGACGTTACGCTGATATCTTGGTTACGAAGGACTTGTTTCATCTTTAGCAATGGGAATACTGCCTTTGTTTCTTCCTGTTGTATCGCTTTAGATTCTCTCCCATACTACCCGACAATTTGATTTGAAGGTTTTTGCTGGTACTCATTTTTTCCCTAAATAAAGAATATTTTTGTAAGAGAACATGTTGAGATATCAGTTAATAATGCACTATATGTGTTAATTCCTATTAGAATAAACGTTTTCATTTTAAGGTAGCACAAGTTTATGAAAGCTAAACATATATTGTTGTGTTTCCAAATATGAACCATAACATTAGACTTTCCCTAATTATTGAATTAAATTTACGAGTAGATTATTTCAGCTGAAAGGAGTAATAGTTATTCATAATGGTTAACATTTTATAAGAGGGCGGCGGAGTAGCTTAGTCGTTTATAACTTCTGTGCTAGGGGTCCATGGTTCAATTTGAAGTCTGCGCTATCGGAGCCTTCACCTCTTACTAACTCACTAGTTTACGGAAGTATTCCCAAGGTCCGATGTCTTTGGGAGTCCACGGTAAAAGCTGTAGAATTGTAGATACTCTCAGTCCACATCATATTCATTGTTGTTATATACCTATGTGCGCCATCACAAACTGGCTGATTGGCTAATTTTGGGCGATTCTCTTAGTGCACTTCAGAGCCCTCGTGAGCTGTACCGCGTATCCAGGTTGCCCTCCATGTTTACACGCTTCCACGTGTCACGTAGGTTTGCCGGGAAGTAAAATGGCGGATTTGGCAGCAAAGACAGCAACCACAGATCTCAGCATTACCATTTCTCGTATTACTTCGGAACACTAGGCTTGAAGTGCAGAGAGCGGTGCTGTCGTGCTAGCACGAAAAATGGTCAGCTCTCCGCGGTAATAAGCTCAGAGACGTGAAAGAACTTCCGATAAACTGGGTAACCTTCAGTGGCGTGCAGTGGTCACACCAATTACCACAGCTGTATAGGTTACGGAACTGAAAAATCGTCCTATACTTTAAAATAAGTAATCCTTATTCCAAAATGGTCAGGTTATAAGTAGTAGAGGTATTTGTTATCCTAAATACTTTTCTGATATCTACCATACTCTTAGCTCATTATAACCCATATAATTGTATAAAAATGGTCTCTTTTGCATATCGTCTATTACACAGTCACTTGCATTCATTTTCAGTGAATTCACCTGTCACATTTACTAAATGCTTTAAAAGAAACACGTATAAAACAATGCCTTTTAGTTTCCACTGGGCTCACACGAACTTTCAAGCTTGTGGCAACAACACCGTATAAGTCTCATCTGACCTGCGTGTTGACCAACTTATATTTTCCCCTGTTTATTTCCATTTTGTTAATGGGGGCACTTTCGTAAAAAACAAAACATTTAGGTCATTTCTTACTAACATTTTTAATGGTAGTTAACAATTTTAAATATATGCGCTTTTCATATCGTTTGCATTATTGTACTATGTCCTATAAAAAGACACCATTATTGTAGGGTTGCTACGCTTGCGTGTATCGCTATCTCTTATTCAAGCTTTCCATATCGATATGTAACCAATCGACTAGGCTCTGCTGTATGACGTCAAAGCTTAGCTAGCTGCAATGAAACTGAACTAACCAATCAAATACACAATTGTCTGCTGTTGGTTGGCAACCAGAGCTACGCTAGCTAGGTCTCTATACAAGACACGCATGCGTCAATACAGCTCTCGTAGGCTAGCTGGTATTGTAAGGAGTATTCCTTTGAAACAAGCCCAGTCGCCAAGAGCAACAGCCACCTAATGGCGGGGCGGGAGTTTGAATTTGAAGTACCGTAATGTGCAAGTTCGATGTGCGTATTTGATTGAGATACGACAAAATTATTTTAATTTCGAACGTGTAAATAAATCAGTTACCCCAGCACTGCTGGGTTAGCTGGGGTTGAATGCACGCCACTGGTAACCTCCTCTCGCGTATCTCGTCGCGAGGAGATAATCCTGGCTCGGATACGGATTGGCCACCGCAGTTTTATTCATGGTTAATTGGTTACCATTATTAAGGGGGAACCTTCTCTTTGCTGTGCGACATACTTTTGTCGGTCCGTCACGTTCTGCTAGAGTGTATTTCCCTAGCGCACCTTAGAGACTCTCTGCAACTGCTTGTCAGGCTTGCAGAAGTCATGGCCGTCCACTGGGTGTCTCCAAGTATAAATGGTTTAAGCCATCGCTTGGTGGAATGAGGTTTCGCCGACGATCTTAAGAAAACATATAGGAAGTTTGAAACTAACAAACCAACATTTTATAAGAAAGACCTTCTTTTATGTGTCTGCGGATCAATGTGCGTGGCACACAGTTCCCACATATAATGAGAGAGTTTCTGGGAGGACTTAGGTCATAGGGAGCTACGCGATCGAGGTATTTTTTTCTGGGAAACAACGCTACCGCCTGAGCCATCCCGCTCGGTTTGGTATTGTAAAGTTTTAAATGTAAACTACATTTGAACGCTATCATTGAAAAGATTCGTGTCAATGGGAAATGATCATATATAAAGTTTTTAATGTCAATTACGTTATACTATGTTTTGCTGTACAACATGCAATGTTTTATCACTAGCCAAACAATTTTTTTCGACTTGCGGATGACAGCAAATGCGTCAATGTCACACATAATGGCGTAAAAGCACTACGGTATAACTTAGCGACGTTTAACTGCTTTAAAGTAAGCTAACATTTAACGAGTGTGATGGGGGAAGGCACAACTGAAATTGCTATTTTCTAAACTATCTATCCAATCTGTCTGAAATTTGAACAATATATTTGTCTTGTAATGTTAAAACAGTTTTATGAATTTAAAAGCAAAATTTTCAGTAGTTTTTTTATTTATAAATTTTCAAAAATGCAAAATTATGGGTATAGGCAAAATGCAGTACACGATGCAATTTTTTAAAAACAAGAAAATTAAAAAATTGTTATTGCTTCTGAAGCATGAAACAACAAATTTGACATATAGTTTCTTTCTGACATTTTTAGTTTATGATAAAAAAAATTTTGAATTTTTATGACTGTATTTTTTTTCAATTTTAGGATGAATTGTCATATTAAAAAAATTGTAAATCAAAAACTTTTTATGATACAGGAAAATTATATGACAGTTTTGTTTACTTAGGTTTTTAAAATAAGCATGCAAATTTTTAAACTGATTGGATGAAAATTGCATCGTGGCATACATTTTCAATATGCAGAAATGCTAAAAAATTTAAATGCCTGAAATTTAAGTTTTAAAATTATAATCATATTTTGGTTATGTTTCATACCTTGAAACTGGTTAAAATCCCACAGGCTCATATGTTGGACCTTCTTGCCTCCTTTTCCTTAGTTCTGCAACACTTTTCTTCAATTTTAGCTTCCTCCTAAATGTTTTGGCTGATTTCTTTGTCGAAGCAGAAGCATGTTGCAAACGTCTAACATCCCTCCCATGGGTTATCTTCAGAGAAGCAGATGAAATTGAAGTGCCTTTGACTTCTGATGACAACTTCAATGAAGATTAACTACCAAAGTTGAATTCAGCAACTACCTTAGGCACAGCAATTTGAAGTCTCTTCAATGAAACAAAAACTTCCTTAGGACACTTTCGCCACACGACACTATGCAGGCTTTCATTTGCATTTTGTGTCTTACCAAAAGTGCACCGTTTTAAAATCTCATCAGAGGCTAGCCTTTGATACACTGGCATTATTTTTGAGATAACATCTTGCCTCAAAAATGTTCTCATTGTTCTGGCATCATGATTTGGAATTTTTTCTTTCTTCGCTATAGCTCTGTTATAAAAGCACCATGAGGTAACTCCAGTAGGACAATTTGAGTGCTGGGGATTACTGTCTGTAGAACTACAGTGATGCAATGTAGCAAAAATACCCCTCTTCATATCCTGTACATTGGGAATGTTGTCCAGTATGGCAATTCTATAATAAATTTGCAGGCGAGGTATAATATCTTCTGTCAGACTTCCAGGCTTTTTTCCTCCCAGTGTTACACCTTTCTTCTTCCATTCTTCAACAACTGCTTTCAGACCCTTGCTAAGCCTTTTAGAAACATGATTTATACATTCTTCTTTTTGAAGAGGCACATCATCTCCATAAACCTTAATATTTTGTAGATGTTTAAAAGTTTTAGCATCTCCATCAGACAGAATGGTGGTGTACCTAAATTTAGTAAAGTATGTCGACCTCTCCCATAGGATTTCAGCAGCTTTTGCTTCCATTGCATTTGAGGAGCCATCATAATTCTTTTCACATGTGCCACTTAGTTTCTGTTCTTCTAGCCATATTTTAAATTCTTCCTCATTTAATTTTACTTGATTCGTTGAGCAATATGGACAAAATTTTGACAATATTTCAAAGTCAACTACTAATCCAGTGAGAATATCAATTACAAATCCCATTCCATACAATGATGAATGTCCTCTCTTCATCCAGGTACCATCGTAAGACACAGTTATGTCATTTATGTCACTGTCTCTTAGGGTAGCATCCATGTCGATGTGAGCCTGCCTTACTGCAGCATGTGCCTTCTTCAGCACCTCTTTTGTGAAGTCAGCATTGCTCTTTGCTATGTATGTGACATGCTTACTGTAAGTGGTTGATGAAAAGCATGACATACCCATTCCAATACAAAATTTTTCTAAATCTGCATGTCCTGAACCAATATTTAAAAAAGAAGTAACCATCCTTCGGTTCACTTCGAATGGAGGCCTGGCACTGTCATCACTGTGTACTCGTGGGCTTGATGAAACTTCTTTTATTGTAGTTTTGCAGCTTTCACAGGTTACTAATATTTTGAAGGCGAAGCCAGAGATTTCTAAAGTTTGTACTTTTAGTGCTGGTTTGCTACATTGGGTGCACTTCATGCCTTTGTATAACTGTTCCCATACACTTGCATGAACTAGACTAAAATCAGTGTGAGGCATACCTGGGTCGACAGAAGCTTCAAATGCTGCAAGATTTAATTTTCTCTCACTGGGAGTTGTTGATGGCAAAGGTGAGGTTCTTATGCAGCTTGTAGATGCTTTAGGTTCATTGTTTTCTCCTGAGGTTTCCAAATGCTCACTGTGTACTGCTGCTGTCATTTCACTTTTCACATTTGGTTTCCAACGCTTGTTTATTAAATTTGTAGCCTTATTGCAACGTTTAGAGTCCTTCTTGCCCTTATTGCGTTTATCACACAACCTATTCATGTTCTGTTCTAATAAATGACTCTCTACTGAAAGATTTATCTAACAAAAAGGCAGCTGTAAACTAACCTGACTAACCTAAACTACAAACGCTACCTACTTATCTTCCCTATTAAAGTTTATACTATCTAAAAACTATACTTATATTTCTTATAAACAATTAAATATGCAGCAATAATAATAATATCTAAACCACATATATGCCTATTCACCAACAACAATTTCACAAACACAACTCAACAGAGCAACAGACTTTCAAACCAAAACAAACATCTGTTTACCACAAAAATATGCTTTAGAGCATTCTTTTGTTGATCAGTTGAGCCAACACAGTTTTCTAGACAAGAAAATCCCTTCTCCTTGCTTACCCGCTAATTTCAAAAGCTCAAAATAAAAGCAATACTGTACCAGCTACATTGGAATGTATGTGCGCAGCATTGTGATTGAAACAGCTGGTAAACACGTGCACAAGGGCATTTAAAAAGTCACGTGACGACCTTGAAACATACGCTAGGGCAGAAACAGAAGTGGATTATGAAACTAGAAGGATAGGAGGATTTTTTGCAAAGATAAAAAAAAATTTGAATTTTTGAGCGATTTTGGCCAAATTTCAGTTGTCCATTCCCTTAACTGCTTTAAAGTAAGCTAACATTTAACGAGTGTGATGGCAGAGGCGGTAGAGTCTGTGACCTACATTCGGGATGTCGTGAATACGATTCCCATGGCCGACATTCTTGGCCCATGAATTTTTTTCGGGGTTTTCCCCGGATCACAAGGCGAATTACATCCCCTCCATTTCGTCTCATTCTTATTTCACTTCATCTTTCGTCCTGGTTGGGTATTTCAGGTTTTAAGTGTTGATGTTTTAAGTGTTTGGCGTGAAAGGCAGGGTATTTGCTGCCTGTGATCTCTGAGTCCGCCCCCCCCCCCCAGGGGGTGTGCAAGCCCGCAAGGGGGTCAGGTTATACGAGCCGCCACCGAGTAGTTTTACTCTGTAGCTGCTGTCTTCTCTCCTCAGGTTCGACTATCCTTAGTATTCTCTCATCTCACCCTTCCCTTCCAGGGGACGCCCCGTCAGAGTTATAGGTACAAAGGATATTCTACAGGTCGAGGTGCTAAATCCCCCCCCCCACTCCGAAAGCTTGTCATAGAGCCAATCTAACGTTAGCCTTTCAAGGAGGTTAAAAGCACTCTCCCAGGCGACTGAAGAAGTGCTTCAAGCTACATCACTGTTTTCTTCAATTTACACGGAGGTTTATACAAATAATTTCTACAACACTAGTAAGAGCATCAGCAGTGAGCCGGGATTTTGTCCCGGTCCTTTCACATGCCAATAACTACTGATCAAAATCTTTCGCAGCTCATATATATGCCACTTAAAGCCCACTGTCTTGTTCCGCAATCGATCTAATAAACTTGGCCACAGAAACTTCAAGCTAAATTAATTGCGCCAGTCACGCAGGCGTCGCAGAACACGCTACGCTAGGCTACGCATGAATTAGCAATGTCAGATGTGCATGGCATAGAGCTTGCGACTTAATACTCTTACTTTCAATGTTAAGGATACCCGCTGTTGTGTACTATGAGAATTTTACGTCTGCATTACGTGCGCATTAACCGTGAGATGTATTCTCATTGTTGCGAATCTAACAACAATAAATTATTTTCAGCAATGTATATATAGTGTACCAGAATTGTGATGAATCCCATAATTCTAATGTTTTCAGTCAATTTTTAAACATATTCGGATTATCTGTGTATTAGTCCAAAGAGTTTTCTTTTAAATATAGTTTACTATTATTATTATTATTATTATTATTATTATTATTATTATTATTATTATTATTATTATTATTATTATTATTATTATTATTATTATTATTATTATTATTATTATTATTATTATTATTATTATTATTATTATTATTATTATTATTATTATTATTATTATTATTATTATTATTAGATATTATTATTACTATTAGATATTATTATTATTATTATTATTATTATTATTATTATTATTATTATTATTATTATTATTATTATTATTATTATTATTATTATTATTATTACTATCGTCATCGTCACCGTCACCATCGTTATCGTTATCGTTATCGCTATCGTTATCGTTATCATTATTGCAGCTTGAGAAACTTGCTAGTCTTATTTTGAGAAATTGATCTAACTGAACATCTCACTTTATCTGACATTTTTATTATTTTGCAGGAAGAACATACACGCTTTGCCGGGTCGATCTGGGTGGCTCAGTTGGTTAAGCGGTGGCCTACTGATCCCAAGGTCGCGGTTTCAAATCCGGCCCAGACCGATGGTTTTTAAGTGTGCTTAAAAACGACAGCTCCATGTCAGTAGATTTACTGGCATGTAAAAGAACTCCTGCGGGACAAAATTCCGGCACACCGGCGACGCTGATGTAATCCTAGCAATTGACAGCGTCATTTAACAACAAAATAACTTTTCTTTTAATTTTTAAACGCTTTGCCGTTTATTTTACTTTAAACGTAACTTATTTTAAATGTACGAGTATTTGTAGGTATTGTTACCTATGTTTACAAATTGCTACAGATTTTATTTAGAGCAAGTAACACCCTAAGGCTTTCGTACTTCCGGGCACCATTTATTAGTAGAGCAACCCACATTGTGCTTTATTTTTTTTTATATAATTATGCTTTATCGTTTTGATGATTATGCTTTATAATGCTTTATTTTTTATAATGTGTTTCTTTCGTACAAATAAACTTCAGTAACTGAAATGTTTTCATTTTCGAGAGAGTAAAGCAAGTTTCTTACTTAGAGTCATACAAGAACACACTGCAATAAGAGAACAGAGCTTAAAAAATGAAAATCTAGTCATCTGTATCACTTTCAATCTCTGTACCGCATTCTTGAGGTTGATTAATTGCAAGTTTCAGGTGAGATTTAAGATTTTCTTCTGTGGAACGTTACCGTTTAGAAATTAAAATGCAATTGAGCTTAAAAAAGCTTCTCTGAACCGAAGCAGATGATAGGAGTACCATTATTGACTTCATTGCCAGCTTACCTAGTGTAGGCATGTTAGTTGAATGTTTCTGCCAGAAGGATAATGCAGTAGTAGAATACAAATTTTATTCTTTTACCACTGCTGCACATGTTGATATTTCTTCCAATGGAACATCAGCGTTAGAAAAGTGTTTCAGTTCATCTGAAGTGAAGATGGAATAAATCTACTCATGAACGGCTAATGTTGGATCCAAATTCTCAACTTTCTTCCGGAAGTTTTTGCAGGATGGCGTCCATTCATATACATCTCAAGCTTTTTGCATGATACACCAGAACTTTGAAGCATGTGCAGAACTGAGGACAGACTAAACCAGATCTTTGTTGCATCAGTATTGTTTGATTCCAAGACCTGAACTTATTTACAAATACCATCACAGCTTTCAGATATAGTTCTGAGTTGGAGTTGAAGGGTTTTAGTTTCAACTAGTCGTTTTAAATTTGTTACAGCAGCACTACCTTTACCATCTTCCAGATCGATCCAGCGTGTAACTGCATTGAAATTGATGCTGTGATATTTTCCTGCTTTCAACCACGTGCCCCAACGAGTTATTACAGAAACTGGAGGCAGATCAAGTGCTTCTGATTCTTTTAAGCATTCCAGTAACCACTCTCTCTCTCTCTCTCTCTCTCTCTCTCTCTCTCTCTCTCTCTCTCTCTCTCTCTCTCTCTTCAGGCTGGAGTTTTCACTAAAGCTGTGTTAACAGCCGCAATGAGTTCATAAGCAATTTTGAGCCCAAATCTAATCTCTTCAGCACAAAGATACAACTCATGCGCCCAACAGGTAGAATGTAAAAGCTGAGGTGCAACTCCAGCTAATCGCCTGCCAGCAGAAAGCATATACGTTGCACTGTCCGAAATAAGAGCAATAAAATTAGACCTGTGAACACCAATAAGATCTAGTCTGTTAATTATTAAATTTACTATTACATCAGCATTGCAATGTTGTACAATTTTGGTTTTCACAAGACGGGGTTCCTCGACCAAAACACCCAATGGAGCAACTAGAATATTCACCACCTTACGATTCTTTATATCTGTCGTTTCGTCAACCACTAGATAAATAGATTTTCCCTCACATTTTGACTTGGTTTCCTGAAAGTCTTCTTCAGCACACTTGACAAGGTATCTTCTCAAAGTGGTTTCACTGGGAGCCGGTTTCATATTTGTAGCTGTTGCTATCCACTGACAAAACTGTTCGTTGCGAAAGACATGAAATGGAATACCATCAGAAGTGAATACTTTGACCATTTCTTTCATATTATCTTCTGAATTTTCCATACGCTGCCACACTTGAGGTATAGTACAAGTACGTATGCTGCTAGGACTGCCTGAGGCTGAACAATGTCCATAACTTTGTTTCCGAGATCTGTGTTGAAAACTTTCCACATGCTTATGCACAATGGACTTCTTTTCAAAATTAATGCTCTCTGAACATAAGGCACACAATAGTTTCCCCTTTTCAGCCACAAAATGATCTGTGGGAAACTCACGAACCCTTTGAATTGCATTTACAGCAATTTTTGGCATGCTGATGTTCAACAGATATGAACTGCCCTGATTCAGATTGTATACTAACCATAAAACCGTTGAACTTCAGGCACAAGTTTATTGTTGGAATTGTTGAGGCAAACAATATTTAATTTCTGCATTGAATCTATTGTTGGAAATTAACTGTCCGTTTAAAATCTAAGAACTGTACTTTAAATTACATATTGTGCTTTTATGTTCTATTTTTTTTTTAAATTATGCATTATTGTGCTTTTAAAACTTATTTATTCCTAAATCTTAGACCCCCAAAATCATGTTCTGGGTAGCAACCACATGTCAAAAGCTCTATTATGCTTTTTATGCTTATTGTGCTTTTGGGTTGTACTACTTATTAGATATTAAGAAAAGATTCACAGTATCTACAGTCATCAGCAACAGAGCTCATGCTAATTACCACGGCCCGGATTTCGATGGTGTATCTTTTTTCTGATGATATTGGGAAAATGCTATGTGCAAAATCTACGTGAACCATAACATTTTTAGTGAAATTAAACCATTTTAAGGGCCATTTTTCTGTATTTTTCGACATTTTTATCTGATTGGGCATTTTTATATGTTATAAGTTATTTTTAAGTAATTTCAAAGACAAAATCAATGCTTTTGTATTTTTTTTTTTGCTATTTTGGTTCCATTATTCATGTATTATAGAATATGTGTATACGTAGTAAAATCCGGTATCAGAACCTCAAAATCTAAACATTCTTGGAAATTTATTGGAATGTGGTTCCTCTATTCATATTTTGATAAATATTTGGTCTTGCCAACATGGATTAATAAGTCCAACACGTCTATTGTAAGACAGATTTGTCTGATAGGGGAATGTGGAGCGAATCCTCCTGCTACCTTTGAGGGTCGCACCATGCCTAATCTTAAAATGTAGTCTTCACAGAGCAGAAGTTAGTGGTTGAGGTGAGTGAGAGAGAGTGAGTGAGTGAGTGAGTGAGTGAGTGAGTGAGTGAGTGAGTGAGTGAGTGAGTGAGTGATTAAGGTTTAAGAGCCCGTCGACAGCTAGGTCATTAGAGTCCCTAGTGGTTGAGGTGATACTTGTATTTCATCGTGCCGAAAGTAAAAACAAGTATTTCTGCGAAATTAAAAATCAAATAGAAGTGGTGAAATCAGTTGCAAGTCGTGTGGAAGGTGAAGTGGGTAAACTTGTACTTGGTAAAATGGAAGATGTGTTGAACAAGAAGAGCGGATATGATTGCTGATGTACTTGTGTTGTCAGGTAAGATGTATGTATTACGCAGAAGAGCTGGACATCCACAATATTTGTTGCTTTAAGCATGCGTCTGTATCTTATGTTGAAGTTGAAAGAAACTTCTATATATGCAAGTCCGTATTAGTTGACAATAGCCAGTCCTTCAAATCTGAAAACTTACAAAAAGTGTATGTAACGTATTGTAATTCAGAATTCAGTGATAAATATAAGTGAAGCTGCAAGGAGATCAACATATAAAAGTACATTTTTAGCAATTATTTATTCTCTTTAAGTTATTTTAATACATTTAAGCTCATAAAATCATCATTAAGGTCAGTTTTAATATTCGTTAAGTCATCAGAATTCGAGCCCTACTAATTATGCTTCTCTTGTACAATTTGTATTCTCAGTACCTATAACAAATAACATATTTCGTTCGTTCCAGTAGTATTTTAGGAGGAACATTGAAATAGTTACGTTAATGAGTACACCGAAATCAACAATGAACCGATTTTCCAATAGCGAAATTACGGGATATGACTTGAACTTAATTAACCTTAATTTTTATTACGACACAGTTGGGGAAAAAAGGGATCTTTCCAAATTAATTATTAAGGTGACTAAGGGGAGTCCTGCACATTTTTACAATGCATAATAAGTAGTTCAATCTAAAGATATTAACACAAAAATTAAACAAATCACTTAATTATCATTTGGAGCAAAGTAAAAAGTGTAAATAATAATAATAATAATAATAATAATAATAATAATAATAATAATAATAATAATAATAATAATAATAATAATAATAATAATAATAATAATAATAATAATAATAATAATAATAATAATAATAATAATAATAATAATAATAATAACAATCATAACAATAATAATAACTGTTGTACTCAACCTTTTGTACAGCACCATTACTTAACGTATTTGTAATGAATTGCTAAAGCATTCTGAGAAACATTTGCTAGCTAAATGTATTGTATAATGTAGGAGGCGTGTACGTTAATATTGAAATGCCTATAATCGTTTCATATATGTATGTATATTGTGAAATGCAGAAAGAAATATGCAAACTGATTTGTGCGAATGCAAATTGTGAGCGGAACTATTGTGAGGAATGTAAAGGTTAAACGTGATGCACGCAACTAAATGAAGTCATGGATCTCTGTATTCTTGTGGAGGGTGTGCGTGTGTCTAGAGCCAGGAAGTACGCTATTGCTTGCTTTATTGCTTCGATCACATCCACTCCTCTCTCTCTCTCTCTCTCTCTCTCTCTCTCTCTCTCTCTCTCTCTCTCTCTCTCTCTCTCTCTCTCTCTCTCTCTCTCGCTTATACTGTGCTGTCTAACCAAAAGCCAGCAGTGCTTCCCGCAACACACTAATTACCACTACTGAAAAAATAAAGTACACCAAAGTGAAGCAGCATGGTGGTTACAGAAACACATTCCTTAATGCTTATTACAGAAATTAATATCAAATAATACGATACACGTGTTTATGGATAATACATACCTATACTTGGCATAATGTGCATCTACAATATAGACTGCCAACATATGTACCAAAGAAAGTGATACCGTATGTTTCTCTAAGGGACTAATAGCAATATTATTTTAATGTGTAACAGCAGAAATTAAACAACAGCTTTTCGAGCAGTATATTTGTTTATGCACTGTTAAACTGACACTAACGTGCGAGCGTTAGAATATATAGTTGCATGATTTTTTCCCTATCTTAACAATAACGATTTTAATAAAAAGATGCCGTGATTTGCAGTATAATTCATAAAAACACTTCCTGTTTACACGTTTCTGAACTGACTAAAAGGCCTGTCTTATCTTCAGTTCTTGAAATACTTAGTAATATCCACGTATTCCTCAATTCCTAAGTTAGCTAGCTTCAAGACTGGTTACAATAAACCGGGAACGGGAGTAAGCACGAGAACGAAGAGCGTTACCATAGTACATAATACGTTGGGAACGGAAATACTTAACAATGATAATATCCCTGACGTGGAAAGTCGACTTGTATCTAACAGATAGGTGCTATTGCTTCACCTGCGTACAAATGTCAACTAGCACAATGCTGGATAATCTACTTTGAAGTTCAATAAGACATTTTTTAAAGTCACACCATCAATATCACCGAAACAATACCATCCTAGTCCGTTTATGACAAAGAGTTCTTTTTTTTTTCTGCTTCATAGCTGCGATGAGGTGTAGTTGGGAATCCCTTTTGTTAATTTCCATCATGAAGCTACTACATACATACTGCACGACGTTGCCTGGCAGTGGAAACGTGGGTAATCAAACTAATCAAGTGAGTTTCCCGTTCCCGCGCTCCGGTAAACTTTCCCTTAATTATGAACATTCACACTGTAGCATATGTACATACTTGAAATTTGTGATCGCCATTCTGTTTTTCTTTGACGGTTATTGTGAACCAGTCTTTACTCCCCTTCCTCCCTTGTTTCTGAGACAGCTATACTCTTCCTGCTCCCCAGTTCCCGAATTAATAATGCCAATTTACTTCCCAATGTTGAGGTAGCATTACTCCTGATGTCCTGATTTCTGACACCCTGTTACTGTTCGCCAATTCCTGTACTAGCTTCCCCCCCCCCTCCCCCAGTCTTAAAGTAGATTTACACTCATTTTTTCCTAAGTACAAATCCATCTGCACCCTCTTTTCTTTTCCGAAGGAGAGATTCCTACCACGCTCCAGTAATGAAGTAGCTTTACTACCTTTTTTCCCTAGCCCCTGAATAAGCTATAGCCTCCCTTCCACCAGTTGCCGAACTGACAATATCTATGTTATCCACAATTCCTGTACTAAGTTCTTTTTGTTCCGTCAGCTCCGTAGTCTTGAAGTAGGCTCCTTGCTTAGTTCTGTTTTATCATTTTCTGCGTCTGGTATACTCATTTGACTTCCCCAGTTATCAAGGGTGATATCCTTTGACTGCACTCAGTTCTTCAGAATTGTACATTCTGTAGGTATATGTATACAGCTACGCTCCCCGTGTTTTCCAATTACAAGTCCGGTATACTGTCATGCATTTCAGTACGCGAAACTTTTATATTCACTTCTCACCAGTGCCAAAGCTGACTATTCACTTTCTGTTCCAGTTCACGAGTCAAGTATGGTATACTTGTCTTTTTAGTTCCAGAAACTGGTATGTTATGCCCACCGTCGTTTCTGAACGTAGTATAGTTTCCCTTTTGCATCTTACTCCTAAGCATAGCTCTAGCTTCGCAACTCCCCAGTTTCTAAACTCATTATGCTCTACATGCTCCCCAGTTTCTGAACCGGTAAGCTTTACCCGCTCACAAAGTTCAGAATACGGTATACCCTTCCTGCTCTCAAGTTCCTTAACAGCAAAATTCTGCTCGTTCCCCATAACTGAATCTGGTAAACTCTATTTGCTCCCAGTTGGGGCCAATGATATCACGATCTGGTAAATTCCTTTTCCTATTCAGCGCTTGATTTTGGCAATGTTGCCCTTCTGCCAGACTCTTGTTTTGTTTATACTTCGTGGTATTCAATTCAACCTTCTCCCAACTACCTGAGCGCGCCATACTCTCCCCGTTTCCACTCCATGCTTTCAAATTCCCGTGTATTCGCAGTTCTCTTTGTTTGCGTTTTCCTGAAATAGATATCTCAGTTCTTGAGGCTGTATACTCCACTTGCTCAATACCTGAGTTAGTATGCTCTTTCTGCAATCTATTTCTGGAGGAGACGAATATGCACTCTCTGCTCCCCATTTACCGACACAAGTTACCGAGGCCCTTAAATATGCATACACATTCTCCATTAGCACGGAGCCTCTACTTGCCGCACTTACTCCCTCTAGTGGCTAAATCATTTACTCTCTCCGTTTCACAGAACCCCTAATTAGTGTGTGTTGCTGCACCCAGTACTTCAACTACCTAAAGTCTCCCTATTCAATTAAACTTTACTTTTCCCTAATTCCCTTCTCCTTTTCTGCCTGAAACACCCAATCTCTCTGTCCCAGAAAGCTTTGAATTACCATAGTAAAGGTAAAGGTAAAGGGTACAGTACGGAGGGAGACACCTCGCTCAAATCGACCTATGCAGGTCTGTTGTGGCTCCTACCCCACAGGAGGCAGGGATGAATGAGGGAACTGAAGGGGTGCTACCAGACTCGCAGCTGGACAGGCCCACCAGAGACGCGAAGAAGTTCCTAACCAGTGCTGAGATGTCTTCATCCCGGCGCTAGGCCCCGCCAAGCAGCCAGCATCACACCGCGGGTTCGGGTCGGTATCGCACAAAGCGTCCCATCCCCCCTCGACGGAGGACAAGGGCCACTTGACGCCATCCAGCGCCGAGAACAGCAGTTACCATGCGCAATCATCCACGCCATCTGCCCGACACTGCCCACAATATATACCCGGAACTGCACCACCTGAAAGATGATAAGGAAATGGAATGAAAGGAAATGATGGACAGGAAACCGTGGTATGAAATAGTATACCCCAGCATTCGCCTAAGTGATATGGGAAAACCACGGAAAACTCCATATCAGAGTGCGCGGCCACGGGGATCGAACCCGCGACCTCCCGAATTCGGGCCACAGACGTTACCACCGGAGCTATCCCACTCAGTAATTACCATAGTAACTGCCCCTCCCCCCATGTACCTGAACAACTCACAGTACCCCAGCTTTACGTACCTCAACTTGTACTTCCCTGTCCCCTAGTGTCTGCATCTATCACATCCTTTCCGCATTCAGATATCTCCAGTTTGTGTACCTTGCTGCATTCAAGTCACCAACACGCTCCTGGCTCGAAAGAATCTTGCTTATGCTTTTGTACTTCCTTAGTGCCTAGTGCCTTACTTTGCTGCCTGAACCAGCTGCACTCGTATTTCGCTGCTCCAAGTGCTCCAGAGAACCTCAAGTTTCCGCACTTCGCTGCCCCCTAGTGCCTGTACCATTTGTTACACTTCCTCTTTCGGAGTATCTCAACCTGAATTTTCCTAACCCCTGATATCTGAAATATAACCCCTCTCCCCATTCTATAGGGAATCGCCATCGTCATTTTCTCTTTACCAGCGTCTGACCAGCTATGACCTCTCCATTTTCCTCCGTGCCTGAAGTAATTGCACGCTCCTACAGCCAGAAGTGGTTATACACTCCGTGATTCTGAGGTCTAAACAAGCTGCACTTTTCCTAGTTAGCTAAGCTTTCCTTTCTCTGACGTTCCTGAATTAGCCACACTCCACATTCCCCAGGGTCTAAATGGTCTCTGCTCTCCGCAGCCCAGGGGAATATTTATTTTGTGCGTGTCCTCCCGTGACTGTGCTGGATGTACGAGTTATTCTTCACCCAGTTCCTAAATTGGCTACTCTCTCCTTCCTTACCGATTTCTTGTATATTTATAACCGTTTTGCTCCCAGAACTTAAATTATGGTAATTTGGTTCATCTCCGCAGAATTTGAATTAGTTTCATACACTTTCCTTGCTGCTCAGTGTCTGAACTACTTTAGTTTTCCTGTTTCCTAGAATAGCTATACGTTCCCTTCTCAGAACCAGCTTCCAGCTTTCGCACTAACTGCATTCACTCTGCTGGCACAGAGCATTTAGCTTTAATAGTATTTGTTTCGCTATTTGTATTACATATAATACAATTGTTATCAGAATGAAAGCCATGAATAAATGTGTATCTGTTTATTACAGTAGACTGGGACGCAGACGCAGGTACGTAATTACTGGATACAGTGCTTCCTTTTTAGATGTTCAGCATTATTGTTAACACGAAACATGCGGAGCAATTGCGAACCAATATTGTGACCTCGCGTGCATTATCGGAAATTGTCCTTGGGGTTAATTGCCTAAAACACATGAACTCTGGCAATAACATATTTAACTTAAGCAGCATTCCTACTACTTCTGTGCGTTATGGACAATTAATATAACAAAGACATTTAACTCTTTGTATCTGTAATATCAACATTTGTTTGGTAGTCTTTCCTTTCCTTTTGCACATTTAATTACCTTTAAATGTTACAATTGGTGAAGTGTTAAAAAGAGCTATCAGGGTTGCACGAATTAACAGGATTCGTGTCTTTTGTGAAAAGTGGTAAGAACTGTTTACAAGATACGCAGTCACCTTTTAAAAGATATGTTATCAGATTACAATGTCCTAAGCATCCTTAATCAGGATTGTGGTAGATCTTAACTGTACGCGACCGCCGTACTATAAACTTGTAGTTATAGCACCGTGAGTTAGCCGCTTTCTCCACTCCGTGAGCTATTGGGCCATCT
>CM060964.1:142753563-142851063 GCA_030765045.1 Tenodera sinensis | reverse complement strand
TCCATCAGAAAGTTTATCCATAGCTTTGACGAAATTTTTCATAACTCCTAACTTACTATACAATGGAGGTAAAAATATTTTTTCAGGATTCACTAAAGGGGCACATGCCACATTTTTCTGGCCAGGGAGAAGAGATTCACGTTTTGGCCATGACTTTCTAACGTAGTGAGACTTATCTCTGCTGTCCCACTCGCACAAAAGAACAGCAAAATTTGGTGAACCCAAGTTGCAAACCAAGCAATAAAGCAATGACCTTTAAATCACCACAGATATTCCATTCATATTTTCCATATTGTATTTTCTCTAAAATTAGTTACATATTTTGATATGTCTCTTTCATAGCGGCATGCGCTACTGGTATTGATGGAAGTTCATTGCCAATATGTAGCAGCACAGCGTTCAAACTTACTTTAGAGGAGTCTATGAACAATCGCCACTCATCTGGTCGGTGTTGATGCCCAAGAGTTACCATAAGTGAACAAATATTATTACAAAACACAACACCATATTCTTCAGAGAAGTATTCTTTGAAAACACTATGGCGGCTACGATAACTACTTATTCTTACATCTTTTTGGAGTAAGTTCCACCCTTTGAGTCTGGAAGTTAAAACTTCAGCTTGCAGTTTAGACAGATTTAAATCCCGAATCAGGTCATTAAGGTCTTGCTGATTGGGAAAGTATGGTTCTGATGAACAGCTACTGGCTTCATATGTAAGATCATTTTTATTTTCATCTGAATCATTTTGAGTTTCAGTTAGGTCAGAATCAGAGTTATCACTTAAGGTTGTATCTACATATACTGGTACGGGGAACTCTTCACTGTGTAAGACAGGTCTCAATGCAGATTGCAAATTCGGATACTTAACTATATATTTTGTTTTAGATGTGATTCCTTTAATATTTGTCAAACAAAAATAACAGTCAGTTGAATGATCCTTCGGTTCCCTCCAAATCATGGGAATTGCAAATGGCATATCATGTGTACCATTTTTCCACCCAGTCAGCAGTCTAACACACGAAACACAGCATGTATTTGGGGCCCAGCTCTTATCAAAATCACCAACTTAACAGCCAAAGTAAAGATGATTACACTTCTTTACAAGTGGGGTCATATTTCGCCTCTGAGACTTGAAGGTCATCTCACCACAAATATAGCAGAAATTATCTGCATGATTTACACACTTTCTTGGCATGATGAAAACATTAAGCACTGAAATACAACATGCACAACATACACAATACACTTCTAAACAGAAAGGAAGGAAACATTTCACTAGTGAACAATGTCACAGTCAGCTCAATACTGACACATCACAATGCCAGACAGGTCTGAGCATGTCTAAACATGAATGAACCTGCACAGTCTTGTTTTGTGGTGCTTCAGCGTGATGTTACAGATAATTTCAATAAATATGGCTTGAGTAAAATAGCTACAAATGAGGTAAAGGTTCCTATGACAGGTCAAAGAAAACGCTAAAATCATATTTTGAAAAGTAG
Organism: Tenodera sinensis; assembly: GCA_030765045.1. Lineage (NCBI taxonomy): Eukaryota > Metazoa > Arthropoda > Insecta > Mantodea > Mantidae > Tenodera > Tenodera sinensis. The sequence continues at coordinate 142,849,564 of CM060964.1, read as the reverse complement.
CTTTCACAGAAAAACTATGCCTGATGGGAAAATTCTGACTACATATCTGAATTCAGGATGAAAAAATGCACTAGATTCACTATTCAGATTTCTTGTGAAAAAAATCTTGTCGACCAGTGTTTTCTGAGCTAAAGAAAACGAATTTACTTGAAGACATTTTTTTTTTACTTTAGGCATGACGAATTAAATATAAGTACATTAAATTTTATTTATTAATCTGTAGGTATAGTACCACATATTAATGATGGGATTTATATGAGAAACCATAAGTAATGGACTTAATCTTACTACGGTTAATATGTGAACCTCATCAAGCAATACAGCTGAAGGCAGATAAGCTTCTTCGTAGCATTAGTCGTTCACAAGGTTGTCGTTGTTTTAATGTTTGAGTTTACTCAGACTGAATGAAGGGTTTTTACAATCTAACAGAAGTATGCGATTATCATTTCCTGACATGAGCTCATGACAAACAGAAACCAACTTGTATAAGCGTTTCCACATCTCGCATTTCACCTTTCAGAAATCCCCAATTATATGTGCACATCTTCTAATTAATATTTACTTGTAGGCAAACATTTGATAATGACGAAGGCATGATAACCAAGGGTTACTTTTTGTGGACAGTATACTTCTAATATAATAATGAATACCAATGAAATATGGATAGCGATAGTCGTATGTGTGTACCGCATGCTGCTGATGCTATATATGAGCGTGATCATCTTTTGTTCCTTGTTAAAATTATAATAATGTTACTGTTGGAAGTGTTATTGCATACTGATTGGCGGGCCACGCCGTAGCCGAGTGGTTAGACCATTCGCTTCTGACCAAAGCGGCCCGACTTCGATCCCAGGTGACATTCGTGATGGACGAAGCGGCGCTGGGGCGGATTTCCTCCGGGTTCTCCGGTTTCCCCCGCCATCTCATTCCACCGGTGCTCCATCTTCATTCCATGTATCATCAGTGCCACCGTCTGTGGTGCCGCAGTAGTAAAAGGGGGCGTTAAACAAAAAAATACTGATTGGCTATTCAGTTATTTTCAAGAAATACAATTGATTTTGAAGCACACATTTTTCTATTATAGATATATTTTTAAACCATTGCTTAAAAATTGTCAGGAATCTAATACGTTTTTTAAAAAGGTAGAATGTAGGATCTTTCTTAAAAAAGAACGTTACAATAAACTATAGTTAACTGAGAAGAACTTATTTACTTTAATTATCTAACGAGCTTTTGAAATACACATAAGTGTTTTCTACATTACGAGTACAAAATCACATTTACTATTTTTACTTGATCCCAAATTAAACTGTATTATGATAATTAAATTTGGCCTAAAGCATAATAAAGTAACATACAATCCACAACCTTGGTCTTTCTCAGGCTCTGTAAAGCAAAGAGGTTAGTGTTAATCCTTTACACATGTGTCTATACATGTACGAGTGTCAAATTTTAAGGTGCAATCTACAAACAATCTTGACATTGTAGGCAATTTTCTGTGTTTATAAGCTCCTTGTACTACAAAGGTGGCCAATACCAATTGTATTATTGCTGTTAAAGTTTATGATTAATCGTCTACGCATTCATTATCAGTTTCTTTGTGCCTCACCATTCGTTAAAACTTACATGGTATTTTAAACGTTGTCATCTAATTCACTGTTGTCAGTATTCTGAAGCGGTTGCGTTAATATTGCTATTATTTTAAAACTAATGTGGCTACCTCTGTCTAATGCAATCGCTGTAGCAATTGAGGAATTCGCTTTAGGTACTGTGTTACACATATATACATAAAGTTATTCCTCTTTCCATATTACTTAGTCACGATAAATGATTCTCCTTAAATATTTTCGAGTTAGAAAATATGGAGCAGTTAAATGTATGACACAGAAAATGTAGATCACCAGCTGGTTTGTGGTAGTAATTAACTTTTGTGGAAGTAGAGAAGAAATCACATATCTCATACCTCTTCTTCTACTAGACGAAACCACTAAAATATGCTTGAAAATGCAAAGACTGGGAAACAGATAAAGCTGAGCAAAAAATATTACACGAACTTTAAATTTTAATGAGCACTAGATTTTTACCTTCTCCACTGCATATAGTAAATAGGGGAAGTATTGCATTCGACCCAAAATTTCGATGTCGAGATTTCAGCGGGAATATATGTTTTGAGGCACCTTGACTCCAAAGGAAAGCAATTTTAGAAAAAGGTCCGTGTGTGTGTGCGTGTATGGCGGGGGGGGGGGGGTGTTTGGGGGATGTGTGGGTGGAGGTGGGATGGGTGTGTATGTGAGTGTGCACGCGCGGGCGTGCGTGAATGCGTGTGTGTGCCTGTGAGCAGCGTTAATCAAAAATAAAAAGTCGGTAAAAAACCGGAATTGATATTTAAGTTTAATATCTTTCGAGGATGCGACACGAAGATTTTGAAGAAAATTCCTCCGCTCTTAACTACCCTTTACATGGAAAATTCTTCGAAAATTTTGGTTTTCTCAAAAATGGCTCTAACCATTTTGATTAAAATGCCATATGTTTAAGATATGCTTATGGGAAATTAAATGTATATCTTGAATTTTCTGACTATAGCCTATGTAGCCCTATTTATTCTTGTTGACTTTTGCATAGCTGGTAAACAGTAAGAAATAGACCAATTCTTACTATACAAATAATGTAGATTTTGTTAAAACACACAAATTATGTCCACATGCATTTTTTGTAGAGTGGACCATTTCGGAGGCATTCCTTGTTATTTATGTGAGTTTTGCAGTACTTAAATTGTTGTCAAATGGAAGGTCGTTATTCACTTTTTCATCTGTTTCGCCGTGCAAACGGAACGGAGTTTCGAAGCCTTAAAGGATTTGACTATCGTTCAAAGTCTACTGTGTTCCCACATTCCCCTTACATCTACGTATAAGAAGATCAGCAGTAAGATAATTTCTATAAATTTTTATCTCGACTAACATGAAGAAGATAGAAGAACCAGGGTTTTTAGAATAGCACAAGAGTAGAGAAAGTCATGTGAGTGCAACACATTAGATTTTTGTTATTTACACTCACAGTAAACTCACGATTAAGGAAGTTTCTGTGTTAACCAATAGAGTTGTTGGAAAATAAAAACACGCACTTTTAATATCGCTACAGTGCTATGAGAGGGAAAGTACTATGAAAGACTTTTTCAGAAAATAACGTTCTCATATGGTATTGTAATCTGTGTATATTTTAATTAAACTGTATAAACCATTGTAAGTATACATACTTCAAGAAACGATGTTTTAATTACCCTTGGTGCACAGTTTTAAGCGTTTCTTCATTTGCGATCTATAAGGTATTTATCTCGTACTATCCGAGGTACTCTCGGTCCCAATTAACTCAGGTAATCGCGAGTCTGCTGTATGTTCGTTTTTTCCCCTATCTATTCTGGTTTATTAATAATGCAAAACTCACTCAGAAGGACAAGTTCACAGGTTATTCACATAAAATTGAAGATACGCATTTTATTTCTCATGCCAATATCTCGAATCTAGTTTAGCATTTGCCCCATTTTCGTTTACGAGTTATAATACAAAGAGAGGAAAAGATTGAGGCAAAGAATGGCGTCGGCGTCATCGTCGTCGTCGTCGTTTACTCGATTGCTCAGACGGTAATAGCTGTTGACGCCGGCATTACAGCTAGGATTTTCTATTTTATGGTATTAAAGGCCTGTGATTTGGTGATCTGTCTTTGACGGAAAGAGAGGGAGAGAGGGGGAAAGGGGAGAGAGAGAGAGAAGGAGAAGAAAGGAACGAACGAAGGGAGGGAAGGAGGCAGGATTGCAATGAGTCATTTAGCTCTTCAACAATAGGGGCGACATTGCATTCTCATTTTACCGATTTATTTGCGTTAAGCCTAATGTCCAATTTACATTGGAGTTACATGGCGACATGAAATGACCGACACCCAACAACACATTATTGCTTCTCAAAATCTGGTGTTCTCAACGCGACGACACAATTTGGCATTGCCGCGCAAGCACATGTCTCTTTGTATAGCACACTTCAACTCAATTCATAAAGTTCAGTGTGCTTTAATATTTCTTCTGAAAGTTAATGGATTTTTGAAATTTGGGGTATCTTAATAAGAAAGCATAGGTGCGTGCACACGCACACGTACACACATGCACATACACACTCACAGACACGCACACACATACATTTCACGCGCACGCACGCACGCACGCACGCACACACGCACACACGCACATACACACGCACACGCACATACACACACGCGCACGTACACACACGCACATACACACTCACAGACACGCACAGACACGCACACACATACACACATACACTTCACGCGCACGCACGCACACACGCACACACGCACATACACACGCACACACGCACACGTACACACACGCACATACTCACAGACACGCACACACATAAACATACACTTCACGCGCACGCACGCACACACGCACATACACACGCACACGCACATACACGCACATACACGCACACACACGCACACACAGTATATGCCGCCATACCGCACAGTGAAAGTTAACTCCATTTGAAGTTTTATCGTGCTGAATGCGCGTTGGTCATTCGTCCTGTCGCTCATGCCACGTCACCAATGTCGCTCCGTTATGAAATGAACATAAATGAGTATTTTGAGGGAGCAGTTCGCAGCTTTGCCGCTAGTTAACACCAGAGGACAACATGTCTAAAGTTAGATGACTCACAGACTAACAGCGAGAGTAGGTGTTCCGTCATTCGTAACTTTCCAAGTAGCATGCGGTTTCCAGTGGGAACGTTCGTGAATGGAAAAAGAGCTATGTTGTGTTTGGATACTTTAGTTCCTTTTTAGAGATTAAATATACTTGAAGTAACAAGAAATTATGATAACTGGTTTAGAACAGAAAACCCAAAACGAACCGCAGGAAAATTTGAATTCATTAGTTTATACATGAACGAACTCGAATAATGGGCTAGTGAGAATATTAAAACGCCCAAAAGAACTACTGGAAGAATGATGTTCAACTATCTCCAATTACTTCCTTTAGCAGAACATGTTACATGAACGTTTGCAAAGCAGCAATAATTCCTAAACAAGTTACCAGCCCATTTTCATTGTAGAAGGAGCTTTCCGTCGACCATTCATTTTGTCAAAATAAATTTGAATTAGTCCAACATTAAATGGAGCAGTAGACTGCTCAGTTATGTTAAAAAGACTATTTCAGTAGTAAATCACAGAAATTGTTCATTCCACAGGAAACAACAGTATTTAATGTGCCTATAAATATTTTAATAGCGTGATGCACAAAGTTCGTATTTGGTACGATTCGGCAAAATTTGTAAATTATATAGGAAAGTACTTTGTTATAACTTGTTTTACTTTTGCCTCAGTTTATAGAGCAATTTAGCATTAGATTATTTACTATGAAATGTATTACTCTTCGTTCCTTTCGGCAAGAAAATCTTACTGTACAAGAAATGTAGATCTTGCTAAAATACACAATTTATATCTGAATAAATTTTTTATAGAGTGAGCCATTTTGGAGATATTCCTCGTTTTGTGTGTCAGTTTCGTGCAATGAAACATCGTTGTCCATTTTTTTATATTTATATGTTAAGTATGCAAAGAGAACGGGATGTCAAAGCTTTAAAATATTTGACTATCGCACAAAGCGTACTGTATTCCAATATTCCCCTTGCACATACAAGGAAATAAGCAATAAGATAATTTGTGTAAATATTTATATTAAATAACACGAAGAAGATACAGGAATAAGTTTGTAAGAATGGTTAGTACAACAGCAGAGAAAGTCATATGAGTGCAACACATCAGATTTTTATAATATAGAAGCAGAACTTGTGAACATAAATGTTATTTTCCACTTTTTCAAGATTATCCATATTTAATTTGATTGACATTAATATTTTTCACCACAAATGACTGTTTTGTATTAGGTTGGCCAAATTTACTCAATTTTCATAAAGTATAATTTATTAATATATGGTCAACCTCACTCCAAGGTTGGATGCAGTTGACTAGAGCCCGGAAACGCGTGCGATCACATGCGCTACGGGTTAGTTGGACACGGCGAATGAATGAGGTAACCTCTTACCGCACAGCCGTTGTATATGCACGCGCATCAGCATGTGCACGAAACTTGTGGCTTATCTCACAATCTTCCGGCCTCTACTTATTATAATTTCTTTTGCTACAGGTAAACTTTAAAACAAAGGCATATATTTAAATAGTGCCATAAATGAGGACGCACATCATTCAACACAGACCTTACTACTATTTTCGTTCGTCTGAAAACATGAAGGTTGAAATTAAGAATTGAACAGCCTCGCATTTTGTTGCAATGTAACAACATTTTAAAATTTTCTATTTTGATAATAAAGGGTATAGACACAGAGAGGACACCTCGCTCACTTCGACCTACACAAGTCTATTGTGGCTACCACCCCCCGCCAGGAGGCAGGAATGAAATGAGGTGACCGAAGGGGCCACACAGCGTCGCAGCTAGATAGGCCACAGAGACGCGCGGAAGTCCCTAACAAGTGCTGAGATCTCTTTATCTCGGCGCCAGGGCCCACCAAGCAGTCATCACACCGGGGTTCCAGTGTAGCACTGAGCGCTCGCGCCCTCGCCCCCGACGGAGGACAAGGCCGGCCAAACGCCACCATGCGCCGAGAACAGCAGTTACCATGCGCAATCATCCGCGCCATCTGGCCGGCACTGGCAACACCACACGCCTGAAAGTACACTTGAAAGGTAAGGAAATGAAGTGAAGGGAAATGATGGAAAGGAAACCGTGGTATGAAATAATGCACTCCAGCATTTGCCTGAGTGACATAGGGAAACCACGGAAAAATCCATATCAGAGTGCACGGCCACGGGGATCGAACCCACGACCTACCGAATGCGGGCCACAGATGTTACTTCAATCTTGTTCGTAGGACCCTTCGAAGATCACAGTTGATAACAAACAGTTGATCAACATTCATGAATATCACATACCTATGTTATAAGCAGAAAAGCTACCGATGTGCACTCTAAACTGACTTCGTGAGTTTAACTTTGAAATGTACCTATGCACAATGTTACGCAACTATGGAAGAAGTCGAGCATATAAGATTCGGTATTTCAAAACTTGCTCAAAACGTTCCCAATGCTCACGCCGTATCCATGAGAGATATTCTTTGTGATGTAAAGCAACGGCCTGGGTGAGAAACTGAGAAACATAATGAAACAAGTATTCTTGTTGTGGTAAAGGACGGGGAGGGCCCACGTAAAATAATCGGTGTGATGGCACGCGTGGATGATGACGGGGTATCATTTGACTGCGGTTGCATGGATTTTGCATCTTTTCTTAAAAAAAAAAACACTACAATATAAATTGTAAAACAAATAATTTTTTACAACTCAAATACGTCTCAAATACGTATGTTTAATTGGTAACAGAGAGTATAACAAGAATATAGCATAAAAACAGCTAAAACTAGTATAAATAGGAAAAAAATGCCTATGCCCATAATCATGGACACCGGAACTGAAAGGGTTAATTTGTTGGCTAAACAAATGTATTGCCTTGGAAGAAATGTTTCGCGGTTTTCACTTTATGAAGGGAATAAAGGCGAACATTAGTCGTTACTTCTATGTTTGGGGCATTTCCTTCACTACGTACAGTTAACTTGGTTTTTTGTGGTGCCTTTTCCAATTTGAAATTATATATATAATAAATACATGATAAATGCATGATACATCAAGACATATCGTCGTTACGTTATATATATATAATGTAACGACGATATGTGTTGATGTATTTATCACCTGTCTGTGTGAAGATTATCCTTCTACTTAATTAAATAAGTAAAAATAAATAAATAAAAGTATTATTGTGTTTGCTACCAAAATAATAAATAATGATAACTCATTAATATTCGGTTTCTCTCCATTAATATTCGCTTTTGCTATACATTCGCACCTTTTATTTAAACTCCTTTTTGACTTCCAGTCAGATTGTTTCGAGTGCAGTTTTCACAATGGAAATGTACGACATTTAAAGTAAAGACGGTTGGCAATCTTCTATTAAGAAAAAGGTTTTAAATTAGTTGAAATTGCCCACATTGTAAATATTAGTAGGAGCACGGATGGTAATAGATAGATGATGCAAACATAGATTCGGCGGATGCTGCAAAGGTATGGGCGAAAAAGAATTACCTGAATATGAGTGACGATCAGTACTTAGGATCACAAAACAGACACCTCTTACTCCAAAACTAACAACTTATGCTTATATGGAATTTGAAAACTTATGAGGCGTTTTATGAGAAAACAGGAGTTAAATGATAGAGTAACATGGGAAAACCACGAGTAAGTGCACTTAACAGGAAATACGAGGTTTCATTCCGGAAAATCCATGTAGATTAAGATCTAATAGGACGGGATTCTGTTGTATTTGTAGATGACAAAAATTTGATATTTATTGCTCCGATGGAAAACAAAAGTGTGACGAAAGGTGAATGATGAACTAGACAAGAAGAGTCTACTGTCAAAATTACAGCATAGTGCAGCGGTGTTCTTGTTTTGGTTTGTATGATTACAAATGAATTTGGCGAGATTATGTTCATCCAAAAATATACCTATGGATCTCCAAGTATATTTCGACATTTCTAGGAATAAGGGACACATTTAACAGGGGGACAGTAATCCCTAAAAACACAGCTTTAAATGTGGCTCTAAGGCTTCTTTATAACTAGGCTGTGGATTTTGCAAGTAGTTTGCTTCACACAAAGCATTAGATCCGTCACACAAAATGTGAACAGTCGTGGCTCTGAGTCACAGATATGGAAGGGGGCGTGGTCACGTGACCGCTACAAGCCTAGAGTCGGATGAATAAACAGCTACAGCATGACGATGCTGTCGACTGTAGAGCATATACTGCCTATGTTTACGTATTTCCTATTAGCGTATGCAATCTATTTCGGTGCAAACAATGTATACTACACGGAGCTACTGTATGCAACATTTATTGTATTTTTACAATATTTAGAATACAATTTTGGTACAATATGAACACAATTATCGTTGTAATATATAATGTATTTATACATTTTAATATGCATGCTATGCATTTTCAGCATTACAGCTCGTATGTTTAGTGATACAATATTCCATAAGATGTACCTACATTTGTATTGTCAGTTGGTCCTGTGCATGCAACAATTGCAGTGAATCACCATGCACATCCTGAAGTTACTGAAGGTGAATCTCTTACGATTTGCAGTAAGACATTCCTAATATCGCGAAAAATTACGCCTTACGTCGCCAATTGGATTATCAGCCACAGCACCTCTTATATAATCAAATACCTTTCCATATGCATCTTTTAAGTACCCCTTGGTACTGTTGCTGCATTTGATACGGTTCTTTTTCTGTACTTTTTCACGAAACTTTTAAAATATGGATTATTTTAAGTTGTTAAATGGGATATTAACCCGTATCATCACGTGGCATAAATCTGCAAAAAGGTCAGATTGTGTGCTTGCATATGAGGTGGACAGCATAATTTCACCCGGTTCATTTGAACCCACCAAATGCACCTGTTGGCAATGACATTTACTACACAATGTTGCAGATTGTTAAAGCATTTCTTCCCTCCTATTTCTAAATGACAGAGTTTGCATTCTATTATATCGCCATGAATAGTAAAATACTGTGAATCGAATTCTTTGATATATTCCAGTATTTTCTCTTTGCTTGATTTAGGCATATTGTCTTTTTGTATATAAACACGTACCTGTTCCTGTGGCCAGAGAAAGGGACACGGAATCGGCACTTGAAGACAGCAGGACAAGCTACAATGTGTATGCGCACAGACTGTACAGTCGGCTCCAAATGTTTTCCGATGGACCAGAGGGTGTAAGGGTAAGAGACGAAGAATTTTCTTATGGATTACTTGCGCCTGGTTGCCTGGCCTGGGACGGCTTTCGTATGGTGAGCAAGGAGCAAACAAGAAGCTAAATACTCAATTTTATTCTATTCAAACAAAAGAAATGAGCACATTCTTTTCTGCTCGTATTTAAACAATATTGCTTTTTGTGCTAACGTTAATGGCGTTTAAGAAACATGTTTAAAATACTATTTAAACAAATTTAGTGCATATAACGTATTTCTAGTTAATAATATTATAATAATTTTAATAGTCGTTTTAACAATATATACGCCCTGGGCTATCTTGCGTGTATAAATTCCCCATGTAAAGTTGTAAGACATTTAACGCAGATCAATGTTAAGAGCAGAATATAAAGCTTCCATACGCTGACACATTCAGTTCCGACAGTTATATTTAATTAGATTTTGATATACATGTACAAGAATCGTTCTTAAGCTTTTCTGTAATAAAAAAAACAATAATTTGGATGTATTTTATACGTCCACTAACACGCATAACACAATATTTAGGCAAAATATGAAACTTTTACACACCTGGCTTCTTCAGTTACGAAAGTAATATTTAAGTTAGAGTTGGAAAATGCGGAAACAAAAATGTAATAGTAAGGAATGCAGGAAGTAGGTGTCGTTGAGAAAATTCACAGGTCAGTTCACACCATTTGCAGTGTAATAAAATTGTAAGTGATTTAAGTGAACTATTCATGCATCGATTATTGGTGTTATCGCTCTAGTTATATCCATCGCAATTCTATTCTTCATACCTTTAATATCTATTGCATGCGCCCCACGTTTTTTGTTTTAAATCTTAAGTCTTACAAGTATTTTTATGGATATTAAAAATTGAAAATCACAAATTTTTTTGACAGTGCATGGACCTAGGGGAAATTATTTTATACTTTTATTTCGTTTTAAAAACATGATATATTAAAATTATTTAAACGTTTTAAATTTAATTTCATTATAGAGTGATATAATACTTCTAATGTCGAAACTTTAGTTTCCATCCTCGCTGTGAGTTTGTTCTGGATTTATAAAGTTAGTTATTTTCTTTACACTGAGATTACTTTCTTACGACCATGTCTAAGAGAAATGTTGGAATGATATTTTATTTGGACTTATAAAAGCATTCCATCCCTCGCCCTTGCAGACAGGTGGCAAGTTGACCTTTGAGACCAACTGGCATAACTTGCCGATAAGTCATTCGGTCTTACCGACGACGCTAGGAACGTGTGACTTTGAAAACATTTGGAGTCGGCTGTACAGGGGGTGGGAGTAGGGATGGAAGCTCCGACGGCACTGTCTAAAGTCCAGTTGCAGCGCAACCTAATTTCCATTCGATTTGGCATTAGCGCTTAAGAAATCCCCACTCTATTTATAACTGTCCAAAGATGCTAAAAGTAGCTCCCCGGAACTGAAACCAATTGAGAATTTGTCGAGAAGTTTTAATTTACGGATGAAAAAAAGCTCCCATTTCTTTCAGAAATGAACTGACAATTTTGATTGAACAATGGAGAAAAAAATGACCCGCAAAAGCAAACAGTCGTGTAAGAAGTATACCCATGCGTTTGAGAGCAGCAATGAGATACAGAGAGGGTATCTCACAAAGTATTAAATGCCGAATATTTATTAAGCATAGCTTTAGGAAACAAAATAAGCGTCTGTTTTGTTACTACTTCGCATACTGTAGCAAAGAGGTTTAATTTTCTGTGTAAAAATATAACTTGTGCAACTAAATTAGTATTTTTTTATTTGGAAGAGGAAAGTCCTCTGAATGTAACATAGTACCATAAATTGAATATTAATGGGATTGTGTATATTAAACTCGAGCACTCTTGTTCAAATGCTCCAAAATTTCGGATGACTATGTAGTACTTCACTCTGACAGCATGCACCGTAACGAATTTGGTAGGAATAATTGAAGGATACAAAGAATTCCTTGTAGCTCTTGAAACCTACTGAGCAACAAACTCAACACTATGTATCTCTGGTGAAAATGGCCAGATTTAATGCGCTTGCCATGAGAAGTGTTAAAAGACTCGTCGCCCGTTACCCTTGTTCTCCCTCTCCCCCGATCTCTCTCCCTCCCTCCCTCCCTCCCTCTCTGTCATACACACATACAGCTTGTTCAAAACGTCCTGGCTTGTGGTCCTGACATTCCCCCACTCCCGAATCAAAGATGCCTAATACCGCTGAGCAGTCCGCTTGCATAAAAGAGAAGTGGGGGTCAGTCTTCCAGCTGCCGTGAGAGTGATAAATTCATACGATGTATATGTGACTGTCCCCAAGTTCTGATAACCTTCCAGTCACTTGCTCCCCCACCACTCTCACCACTCCTCCGCATTTCTCCTCACTCGCGCATATGGAGTGTCAGGACGTTTTAGACAAACTGTACACATATTTTTGTCAACCTCCGGTGGCGCGAGTAGCGATAAGTGGTGGGACACCATACATCTTACTGACTGCCTTCTTGCCACCACCTGTAGCACTACCAAGGCCAAATGGTCAGTTGAAGTTTGGCCCTCCACTCCAGTTACCTTGAAGCTTGGATATGGGCACGTAAAGATGTCCACTGTTACAGACTCTCCCGCCAAGTGCGAGTGCCCAGTGGCAGAGGGGCATAATTCAGCGAAGATCCACTCAAGAAGAAGCCGTATTATAGGTGAGAACTTATGAGTAAAAGTGCGTTGGAGTAAATTTAGAATTAGTTAGAATGACTAGGGTTCGAACCTTTACACAGCTATCGCGAAATGAGGTGATCGCAAGTTAGCTCCACATGGACAGAACGTGACGTCATTTTGCAGGTACAGTACTAACACAAAACACACTGCCTACAGCGCATAGTGTATCGAATGTGTTCACTAAAATAGTTCCTCACAGTAAAATGCCCGCAACACGAAACTCGAAATATTCAACAACGTTCCTACGTCGACTGTACCTTGCCTCCTCTGTGTTACGATAATGAGACAGACTGACCCCTCCCACTTCCTATATTCCAAACCCTGCAACCTCTTGTTTCCAGTATGAAGGTTCGGTCCCTATTCATGAATAAGGTAGTCAAGGAAGGCATTGTTTGATCACTCTCTCTGCAGCCCAGACCTAGAGCCGAGCGATTTCCATCCTTTTCCAAAGATGAAATAATATTGGGGGAGGGGGGGGGGGCACTAATGAACTTAAGGGTACCTTGCAGACCTGACTCAAGAAACAGGTGGCAACCCTTTTGTAGAGGATACTGAAAAGCCATTGAATAGCTACGACAAATATTAAAGTCTTCATTGTGATTATGCTGAAAAGTGGCTTATAGGTGTAATTAACGTTTATCAATAAAACAATTTTCCTATTGATGTTGTTTTCTTTTTATTTAATGTCCTAGCGGAGGTTGATAGAAGGACAGCCCTCATATATTTTTATCTTAAATGTACGCAGGGCCTGTAAATATGTTTCTTGTAAGATTATTGTCTCGTTCCCAAAGTAAACATAGCTTTGCCCAAGCACTGAGAACAACAGACTCTTCACCAGCCGTTTTCATCGCTCTTGTTCAGTCCTATTCTCTATGCAAGCAGCATTCAAGCCAAAACAGTCTTGCACTTGGGTGTTTCGTGTACAAAGCGACAAAATTAATGCAAATTACCCCTGTGTTTTGCGACAGACGCCAGTGACTTTTCCAAGGCTTAGTCATATGATTGCATGTTTTCTACAAGGAAACACTGACGTATTGTTATCTGCATTTGCTTTACAGGTGTGTCCCTAAACAGTAGGGACATACCTTTGAACTCACTATGCTAAATTGGTGATTAATCCTTGATTAATCCACTTGGCCTTGTATATGTGTATGCCTGCTTTATATCTCGTCACCTGGTATGTGACAGAAAATAGTGGTGAAATTTCGTTAGAAATTCAAACATGTAATTATACCTAATTGTGATCTGGTGGATGCTGTGGTGGTGAGGGTCACTACTTCGAAGCTGTGTTGTAATAAGACTAATGCGCTAAATTTTGTTATTTTATAGAAACACACTCACTAACTCGCAATCTAATTGGCTCACTCGCAAGAACAATCACTTATATAATGACTGGAATTGTCGCACAGCACCCAGAGTTGAACCAAAAGGAACCCTCTAGATCGATAGCGCTTCTTGTGTTTACGCTGTGTGAGAGCGCTACTTATCCCTATCTATCCCTTACCGGTCGACTTGAACTTGAAAACTAGTTTCTAAATAGAAGCATTTCGCCTATCTGAATCTCGGATAAATGTTTTGTTTATTAACAACACCTTCAGTTTCCAGGATCATATTAGCACCGCCTGTCTGCCCGCAGGACATCTACTGACATGAGGCTGTCACTTTTAAGCACACTTGAAACTTATGAGTTTGGGCCGGGTTTGAAACCGCGACGCTGGAAGCAATAGTCCAGTGGCTAATCAACTGAGCCACTCAGACTGACGATATCTAAATCTAGAACAGTAAGTTGGTCATACTCGTGTATATTTCAGCATAGTTATATCTGCACTCATATACCTACCTATTATTTGTTATATGAACTCAGTTGTACATAAAATGTCAGGTAGAAGCCTTGTAACTCCAAGTTATGAAACAACTGTATTCTCCCCCAGTTCAAAGTGTGGCCCATTTCATATAAAGACGGAACACTTATAATTTTAAATATCATTGCTGAATTTTAAAGGTGCATTATTTCAATTAAAATGAGCTAGAACGATGTCTCTGTGCATGACAAGCTGGGCATAAAGAACTGTGCGATTTGGTCGAAAGGTTTGCGAATAGCGCGTGGAAGTAAGTGTTTTGAGTACAGCTTTTCCTCAGAGTAACACATCTTAAAATGAAATTTCTGTTAGGATGATTTCAGTCAATGAAAGTCTCATTCCCGGGCTAAATGTGCATCATTGTGATGGCAATACTTTCCATTCTACAAGCGTACTATTGCCATTAATTTGATTTAGGAATACACTTATTCTAAGGGAGGTGGATTTTCAAACTAAAGCCTCTTAAACATCGAAGGCTTTCACAGCCTGTGGGAACAGCAGAAGGGATGACTTCCGCGGTCTATTGCAACAACTATTCCTACTTTCGTTTCGTTCGTCATAGCTATTAAGTCTGTAAGTACAGAGGTACATTTAGACCTCACGAATGGCTTGAGGTTGCGCAGTGGTTATAGTCGAGTTCACTTTTGTATTTATAAGGCCATAGGTGTTTCAGGTTAGTGAATCTCCAACTTCCGTGTAGTAAACATCCTGGAATAGTGCGTGATTAAGTACAGTCCGCTCGCATTATCAGCACTGACTTGTTTATTTCAAACTGCAAACAGAGGAAAATGGGGGATGGTTCAAGAGGCAGCGTCTGGGGCCGACATTCGCGAGGTCATGGGTTTGATTACTGTGGCCGATCTTTCTGACCCATGAGTTTTTTCGGGGTTTTTCCTGTGTCCCTAGACGAATGCTGGGAAGGATAATTACATCCTCTGAATTTCCTGTCTCTGCATTTCGCTTTCACCTCATTTCACTTCACCTTTAATTCTGATTGACTATTTCAGGGTTCTAAGTGTTAGCAGGAGTTTCGACTTGCATGCCAGAGAATTTGCTCTCTTTAATCCTCCGGATTGGGGGTGGTCTCCGATTCCCGGCCCCCCAGGGGATGTATAAGCCCACAGGGAGAGAATAGCCGGTTGCACGAGCTGCCACCGGGGACTTAAAATCTGTAGCTGTTAGTGACGGTGCTGTCGTCTCTCCTCAGTCCCGCCACCCTTAGTGTCCTCTCACCTCACCCCTCCGTCCCGGGGGCGCCCCTTTAGGGGCATAAGCACAAAACATTTCACTGGTCGAGGTGCCCGAAACTTGTCCTATAGTCATAGACCTGGCAGTGAATGATCACATGCTTTCCTCAGTCCTCATAACTGGCAAAATGAGGTCTGGAGCGTTTCCTTTACAAATTCCATTTTCGAAATACCATTTCATGTCATGTATAATCAATGTGTACCGCCTGTGGTGCAGTAAGCGATGAGAATGGGCGTTAAGCAGCACTATAAAATCAAATGTGTGAAAGAACACGGGTGCGGCGTCCACTTTACAGGTAGTACCCACTTATTACTTCCCAGCTGGACAGGTTACACATTCCCGCAAGCACACACTCGAGATCACTGTTAAATGCTGACTCCAGCACAGATAATAGCAGCTTGCTAAGGCCAACGTTACCGGTGACAGCTTCTCTAAACAGTGCGATTTACTTCTTTCCTATGTGACACTCAGTTTTGGGCAATTCGGGTGAAAATTATCGAGTTAATCGATAGTCGCTAACAACCGAATTATTGGGTAATTTACGTTAGGATCGATGTTTCATTCGCTTTTCAGATCGTGTTCGCCGTGGTTCAAAACGATTATAGTTGACATTCGGTTGTTTCGCCCATGGTTGACGCACCGGTAGCTACAGGCTACATCTAAAACAAAATACAGTATAATCTCGTTTGCGCGAACTCGTTTAAGATGATATCGCGGTTAACTTGAAAAAAATATTGGCACCGGTAGGAATACATTAGTTCTTATGGGAAGTTTTATCGGTTAACACAAATTACGAAATCTTTTTCGGCCCCTGCGGTACTTAAATTTCATTGTAACACATACTTCCTGTGTTACAGTATTTTAAGTGTTAATTCTTTTCCGAAATCATGCAAGAAATGTGACTACAAAGCTAACTACCCATTGTTGAATCATTTCTAGGTATTGTAGGTCGGCTGCCGCGATTATCACCTCAACAATCAGCGCGTACCTACGGTACATTTACTTAAATTCAATACTGTCTGCATTCGTATTTAGAAACGTATTCAGTGTCAGGCGTTATTTTAGCCGTAGCCAAATCGAGTTAGAATACTGAATAAAACGGAGGTACCCGACTGCGTGCAAGGCAAATTTCTGCCTGTTTTTTGAAGTGCCCTTCTACGCGAGGTGGTCATTTTTGGGATAGGTCAACTGCGCGCGGCAGTCATTCCTGCATTTTCCTTCCCAACTTTTTAGAGACTTAGGACTCTCTATGAACACCGGTCTATTTGCCATTCACGTCTACTCTTTCACTGGCAACTTCTTTGCGAATCAACTTTAATGGTCACTGACAGCTTTGTGCTTTACGCTATTGGAGATTACTTGCCTATCCAAACTATCAACGGTTTCGTGATTATGACTTACTTCATTACTGAATAACACGTGGATAGCAGTGTCATTTAAATAATTACGAGACTTACATTCTTTAACGGCGCTCCTTTACGATACGCTTCGTTGTTTCTCTTTCATTGCGAAATATATATCCATCTATAACAACCAAACTCTCTCCCCCTTTGACTTTTCATAATTTGCAGAGAAGCGCTGAATCCAGTGTTCTATAGAAACATACACGATGAGTACATCATTTTGTAAACAGCACGCCATCATATACACTAGGAATATTTGACAGTGTTACCAACCGTATAACCTATAGCCACAACTATTCTCGAAACAAATGCTTTACATTATTTATTAGTGGTGCCGCGCTTCTGTTACTCACACGATAAAGACATGTAAGCATTTGGCGTATTTGTGGTATATTCACTCGCGCGCTATTGGCCTGTTTACCACTGAGAAGCTTGTACGCAGTAGGTCTGTTTATAGTTCAGTACCTCGCGCGCAGTTAGGAAAAATTTGACCCTTTCGCGCGCAGTCGGTACCCACCCGAATAGAAATCCACAAACGGCGGCACACGAAACATGGCAAATAGGAAACAGACAGTTATAAATGTTAGATTCTAGATGAAGTGGATCGAGGTACAAAGAAAACTGCAATTGCCGATCATTTGGAAATTCCAAATCTACTTAATCTACGATAACTGGGAATCGAACTGTGCATCAGGTTCCAAAAACAAATCTATACGACTTCGTAGTGCTAAGTATGAAGGTATCGAAACGTTATTTCTAGAATGATTCAATCATCTGCATTCATCTAACATACCTATAAGTGGCCCTATGATTCAGTCAAAAACAACTGAGATTGCCAAAAATGTAGCCATCGAAGCAGTGGCGTAAGTAGTTATAGTCCCTCCTTAAGCAATTGGATTAACGATAATTTCGCCGCTAGATGGCGTTAGTGTCGCGTGGCACTAGTGTCGCTTTTTGATGGCGGGAAATTTGAAAACTTTAAGATGGCGGAAAATTTGAAATTGGAATCCTAAAGACCACTCCCAACTCGTCTTATTTTATCCAATCAAATCACGCCACGTCACTTCCGCATATCACGTTTCCCCATTCCTCCAACATCCTTCCCTTCTTTGCTTCCCAACACCCGTCAAGACCACATCTCTGCTCCCTTCCGCAAATCACGTACCTTTTTTCGTTTTCTACGAGCAACAATACATCTCGGCAGTCAAAATGCAGCAAATGATAAAAACTCAAAGCGGATGTACCTCGGCAGACGCTTATCGGCGCACTTGGACCATTCACGGACATATATTATGACAGATCACATTCTCGGCGATTGGATGCTTAGCGTCCGTCAAGACAGAGTACTCGTTCAACATCCAGACGCTCAAGGTCCACAATCATATTATTTTATTCAAAACAGCAAAGGTTGGTGGGAACATCTCAACGGTTTTTCCTGTGCCAGAAAACCCCATCCGGTGGATGTGGTATATCGCAATCTCACCCCCCTCATCCCCCCTTCCCCTTCCCCCTCCTCACCAACGGATGTGGGCGTGGTCGCAAACTTAGCGCTTACACCTGATACCTCTTTCATCTACATAGACGTCTCATCTTGCCTTCAGTTGAGACCGAGCTCTCGTGGAGGAACGGCCTGCCAACACTGCAAGACCTGCAACTATTCTTGCGGCAAACTCCGGCTTCGTCTCTCGCACTTGTGCTCCAAGTGTCAACTTGCACTATACCAAGAGTTCCTCTGCAGATGCTCCACACCAACTGCTCCTACAACTCCGTTCTCCTAAAGTTCTCTGAAAAAAAACGGGTCAACGCATCGAGGTGCTGGTGCTACCTCAAAAGAACGTCAAGCGTTGATCATCAATGTCAAAATCATCTTTCATCATTTCCCATCCAACCCACACTACCACCTCGTTTGCAACCAACTTTCTATAACCACCATAGAGGTTTGTACTCCTTTTCGCAGAATAATTTTGACATTTTTTCAATGCATCTTCTCAATAAAATAAATAATCTAATCAATAGTCTCCCTTAAGCAATCGGATTAACGATAATCCTACCTCTAAATGGCGTTAGTGGCGCGTGGGGCGCCGTTGATGGCGGGAAGTTTGAAAATTTGAAATTAACAACGTTCACGGAAAAAATTAAAAATTCTCAAATTTAACGACATCTTAAGTTTTTTCATAGTGTCGCCGTTTGATGGCGGGAAATTTGAAAAACGTTAAATGGCAAGAAATTTGAAAATTTGAAATGTACGACTATGGCGGGAAAAATTTCAAATTTTCAAATTTTCCGCCATCTTGAAATTTTTAAATTTCCCGCCATCAAAAAGCGACACTAGCGCCACGCCACACTAACGCCATCTAGCGGCGAAATTATCGTTAATCCAATTGCTTAAGGAGGGACTATAACTACTGGCGTAGCCTGGCAATCAGACTCGGATATGTAACTCATTTAATATTGTAAAATTCCTTAAAATATGGTCCAACCTAAACAGAATTTCCATCATTTATCGTTGTGTGAAAGAAATGCTTGCTAATATTCAGAGCATGATTCAAAAGAGAATCTGCTTTTCTGTCAGAATTTACATCTGTAATCAAATAAACCTCTCTTCAACATTTCCACCATCATTTACGTAACGAATGGTGCAGAGTTAACCTTCACTATTAACGTCAGGAGTTTCATATATTGTTAATTAAATAAAGAAGACATAAGAAAGTTCTTTCTTAATTCCACGAGTCATGACGGCACTCATACTTAAAATTAAGTCGTTCCGAATATCAGGCGAAGTTGCACAAAAACAGTCGATTTTACCAAGTGCTCTTTCAGAGAGGTGTCATATATTGCTGATTCATTTAAATATTCAATATAATTGCCTCCGAAGACCATGGAAAGCAAGTGTCTATTTTACTAGAAAACGTGGGGCTCTATGAGAAAGTAAACCTGTGTTGTTTTCCACTTCATTGTTATGTTGTTCAACTGAGAGCTCATATTGATTATCCAATGAAAGTTCTATTCTTGGAGTTATCCAGAACATTTTCGTTATTTTCCGTATACTATGTGATTACAAGAATAGTTGTGTGTGTGTGTTTTTTTTTTTTTTTTTTTTTTTTTTTTTTTTTTTTTTTTGGCTGCATTATAAATGTTGTTTAAATCTTCACAACCTTTGGAATTTCAAACTCACTTTTTTGAGGAAAGGTCAACAAAATATTGGTTTAAAGGATTACGACACAGACTGGACTCACTTTCATAAACTTTGAGATCGAAATGCCTTACTTTTTTAATGTTCGTCGTAATGCTTAGTGCGGCTTTTGGAGGTTCTGCTTTAATTAGATATTGATTTTTGGACGAATATTTATGTTTCGGAGCTTCTTACGTTGAGTTTGCCGAAAACACAACGGCTATTTTGATTTTCGTTGCAACAACGGCACGGAAATAAGGTTTTGTTTACGCTCTACCTCAGATTCATGCTGCGACGTCATGTATGTTAGAGGTCTCCACGGGCTCGGGCTTGAAAATTAAGAGAATACACAAATGAAAAGGAATTTTTCAAAGTTTTCAGTCAAGTTAGCTGAAAATTTCTTTTCAATGTTGTCTTTTATCAGCATTAAAGAACTTTGAACTTTAGTGTGGCATATCCTTTAGTTTCACAGTTATGAAATATTGAATCAGAATTGTATTATCTTATGCCAAATGTTCCACACGACGAAATTTTAAAAAATGTCATTTCTTTTAATTCCATTATATTTGTCTGATTATAATGCGCAAATGTACCATATAATTTTGTTTTACTAGCCTTAGTTCAAAAGACAATATTTCTTTTTAATTCTACCACATGAGATTTCTAGTTTTAAGTTTTATAACTTATACGTTTTTATAACTTTAAGTTTTAATAACTGAAAACCGTTCAAAATAAAAAGTATATGACAGATTTACTTGTTTGTGATTTGGGGATCTACATGTCAAATTTAAGAAGAATTGGATAAAACTGCATCCTGTGTAACATTTTCAAAAATTGAATACGGTGAAAAAATAATTCTCAAAAGCCTTAAATTTCAGAATTAAAAACATTGTTATTCTGTATTATAAGGTACATTAAACAATTATAGGTATTTGTAATATAAAAACTCAAAACACATTTTGAACTCATGATCCCTAGCATTCTTTTTGAACCTGGTAAAAAGGTTATTTGAGTGTTTCTAAGAGTTTAACGAGGCATATCAGTATCTTAAAACAATATTAGTGTACTCACGTTATTTATGCAGGTACCAAGCATTCGTTAGCGTAAGTATTTGTGACGAAAATTGGATTTCAGCAAATATGTAATATCATTAATAATAATGATAATGGTGATGGTGATGGTGGTGATGGTGATGGTGATGGTGGTGGTGATGGTGATGGTGATGGTGGTGATGTTGATGTTGATGGTGGTGGTGGTGATGGTGATGGTGATGGTGATGGTTATGGCGATGGTGATGGTGATGGTGATGGTGGTGATGGTGATGGTGATGGTGATGGTGATGGTGATGGTGATGGTGGTGATGTTGATGTTGATGGTGGTGGTGGTGATGGTGATGGTGATGGTGATGGTGATGGTTATGGCGATGGTGATGGTGATGGTGATGGTGGTGATGGTGATGGTGATGGTGATGGTGGTGGTGGTGATGGTGGTGGTGATGGTGGTGGTAGTGGTGGTGGTGGTGATGGTGGTGGTGGTGATGGTGGTTGTGATAATGGCGATGGCGGTGGTGGTGGCGGTGGTGGTGGTGATGGTGGCGGTGGTGGTGGTGGCGATGGCGGTGGCGGTGGTGGTAAAAAAAAATTATTTTGTTGTTTAACGACGCTGTCAATTGCCAGGATCACATCAGCGTCGCCGGTGTGCCGGAATTTCGTCCCGCAGGAGTTCTTTTACATGCCAGTAAATCTACTGACATGGAGCTGTCGTTTTTAAGCACACTTAGAAACCATCGCCCTGGGCCGGATTTGAACCCGCGACCTTGGGAACAGTAGGCCAGCGTCTAACCAACTGAGCCACCCAGACCGACGAACCAACTGAGCCACCCAGACTGACGATGATGATGGTGATGGTGATGCTGATGCTGATAAAGATAACGGCAATAACTGCAGGATAATTTTGTTTAAAACAAAATTATACAATCGGGCCCAGGCTGGGTATACTGAAATTCAGGCTATGAGCGATACAAACTGGATGTACTTCGCATCACGTGTTTGGGCATGTAGTGTTGCAACATTGTGGCAGGCTTTACGAACTCTTTTCATACTTTAACGCTCTGCTGACGTTGTTTCCATTTTCGCTAATACTACAGCACATTAATGTGAAAGAATAATCATCAGTTAACACAATTTGTCACACT
This sequence comes from Tenodera sinensis, assembly GCA_030765045.1. Taxonomy (NCBI): domain Eukaryota; kingdom Metazoa; phylum Arthropoda; class Insecta; order Mantodea; family Mantidae; genus Tenodera; species Tenodera sinensis. Next base: position 142,827,053 of record CM060964.1, on the reverse strand, counting down.
TTAACTTCCAACTATTCGGTTGTGAACAAGAAGAACACGAAACATAACATAATAAAGATGTGGCAACCGTGTGCTCCGTGTGCAGTTGCCTCATTTTGCTTTAGCAGACGAAAACCAATTGAAAGCTTAGTGAAAACAGGAAAAATAAACAAAGCATTTGTTTCCAGTGTTACATATAGAACTGCTTGTGCACTTAGTCATTTCGTTTGATAATAGAGTTGTTGAAAATTAAAAAAAAAACTGAAACATAAACTTTTATGGCTAAACTTGGCAATGGTGCAACCTATTCCCCTCTCAACCGCACCATCCCCTTACCCTACCTACTACTTCCGGTTTGTATCGCTCGTAGCTTGAACTCCAGTATAGTGTACTATAAACTATTCTCGGGCTGCGCTTGGGCTTGGTTGATGCAAGACCATCTTTATCTAACAGGCCTGTATACGGAAAGAGCTTACGTTAATGACGTCATCACGAGGGGCTCACGTTTTGCTTGTTTAATACGGGAATGCTACATATCAGTGCGTGGTTGGAACGCTAAGGAGTTGCTTGTGCCTTACAACGTGTCAGTAAACAATTAAGTGAGCGAAAAATCGAATTACAAAGTGGTGTAGTTTTTAATACAAAATGCCTAGGAAGTGTTGTATGCCGGGTTATACCTCAAACTATAAAACAAGTGTAGAAAAGTAGGTTACAGTGTTTTCGTTTCCAAAGGATCCGCAAAGGAGAGAGCAGTGGGTACATACTATTCACGGGGATATTTATGAGCCAGGTGAGGTATGTGTTAAACGTTTTTCTGAACAGCGCATAGTGAAGGAATTTACTGCTACGCGAAATGATGGAAGCGCTTTGTAGCACCCGGAACAACTCCTAAACGAACTGAACATCCATAGCATTTCGTAAATGACTCGAAGATGACAAAATTGTTGATTTTTAGAGCTTTAAAAATAGAATTAGTTACATGTAATTAGAGGGATTCACCCTCATCATAAAAGAAAACAATGTAATTTTTGTGAAAATTGATACTGAAGAAAGTCCTAAAATTGTAGCAGCATTAAAAATTAATTCCAATTTTATTATTTAGATTCTATAGGGTAAAATTGTAATACCCAGTAGTAAGTTTAAATGGATTTTCGGTAAACAAATTATATTGGATAAATGGTCTAAATTTGATGCTCTTTTGGTTCACAATAGCAAGTGAACAAACAGAACATAAACTACTTCAGGCCGCCAACATTTTAAAGGAATGTTGGGAGGACATGAATGAAGATTCCACAGAATATCTAAAACCTAAATTCCAAGAAGAGCAGGTAAAATTGGTCAGTCAAAAGTAAATTAAATATACGCCCGATACCCTGGTATGGATGTGCTCAGTTTATTTTTTCTCACCCAGCAGCTTACAGACAGTTACGTGATTCCATTGTTCTTTCTTAACCCCATCCTGATTACCTCAGACAACTTTCTCAACCCCTTAGTCCTGATAGAAACTCTTGCATTTAAAATATTCATCAGAGAAGGTGAAAATGCTTGGTGATTACGAAAAAGTAGTAAATTTGTTGTGACATATGAACAAGAATTTCATAAAGCAGAAAACCAGAGAAACATAATTCTACATTTAGGTGCTGAGACATGTGAAGTTAATAATATCGGTGCTGACTGTAATGCTAGTGATTGCGAGTTAACGGGTGCTATTTTGACGAGGAAAATAATAAAAGTAATAAGCAACATCCTCTTAAAAACTACTGCATTATTAAACAAGACAGTTTGGTATTATCTACAGGACAAAAAAAAAAAAAAAAAAAAAAAAAAAAAAAAAAGAAGAAAGAAAGAAAGAAACTGCAGATATGTTCGCATTGCGAACGTAAGAAGCATGCTCTGCCATTAACAACTATGCAACGCATGTTTTCCACTAACATACTAACACACATTAACTTTTAATACGAAATGTGAAGAATGCACGCTTCTTCCAGCGCAGAAATGCTGTAAAACGTGTTTATTCCGTATGAATTGCTTGGAAGGTCGGCCTCGCGTTGTGACGTCACGAACCGCATATCCAGGCCTGCTACTTAGAGATGGCCTTGGTTGATGCCGGGTCGGGCCCAAGTATGTCGACCCGTGCAGACCTCTAATGTATGTAACTGCCTCTCTGGCGTACCTTCACCCGGAATCCACGCAAATTTTAATCTATTCAGTCTTTTGAGACAGTGGAAGGGGGAGATAGGGACATCGCGCACGGTGTATAGAAATAAAAACAACCCATGCAGAGTTCCAAGGTTTATGCAGTCTTTCAGACACGAGTGTTGGCGCACAACAGAGATTGCGCAATGTCCTTAAACCTGTATAAATACGTGGCGACCGTGTTAAGGCACCCGCTACTTATAAAGCAAATTCCTCGCCTATAGGACGTGGAAAACCAGTATATAAGCAGACGGCATACAATAGTCAAAATGTGTACAATTACTTCAAACCAGGGGACGAAAAGTGTGACCCGTCGATTGCACCTACTGTGGCTGCAACTGTCGTTCCCATATGTACAGTAATAAGAACCATTAAACTAGATAATTACTCAGAACTATACAACTCCAACAAAGACCAAATGAGATGAAATTTATAAGATTGAATTTTATAAGATTGATGGCTTCTTCGTTGTCTTCGGAGGATGAAGAAAAAGAAGAAGAAAAAAAATTGTAAGATACTAAAATTGAGTAAACGCCAGTGTACTTATATATGCCAGTGTAAATAATGTTTCATTTTTGTGCTTGTATTTCCTTCTTTAGTTCTTCTTGTGGGGGGTTATATGTAGTACCAACTCTGTTGATACATATTCATATAATTAATGAAGCAATAAAAGTAATGTAATCCAAGTAAATAAGATCATGTACTCTAGTTTTCTTATATAAAGTGTATTTATCGGCCCAGCGTGAGAATTAGCTGCTGAAGCAATGCCAGTTAAGTGTATAAATAAACAAATAAAGGTTAAACATGTAAACAGTGCAACAGAAGTATGGAAGGTACAAAAATGTTGCAACAGCGCATTTTATTATTGCAGTGTGCCAGCACGCGTAAGCGACCTGCGGCACGAGCTACCTGCTGCCCACCTGCCCCTCCCACTGTCTCAAAGGCTCTGAACAAAGTATACATTTTGCTTTAATAGTTAAGTAACCGATTGTGCAAATCATGCTCAAATGTTCACAATTGAAGAGCACACATACAAGAAACAAAACAAATCGGGAATTACTTTCTATTCACGACTATAAATGCAATAATATTAGCACGATTCATAACATGGGATGTGGCCTGGGTCGTTGCATACCTTGGGTCAGGCATACAACAGCTGACCCCAACACCTCCAGCTGACAATAAATGTCACAGGCCTAAGCTTTGTTTCGGAACATACTGCTACATAGTGTTGTGGAATTCAAATCATAATGTTTAAGAAAGCTTGATTTTTAATGCTATTAAAACGATTATGTACCAAAACATTATACTGAACACTAATTTGACAATTAATTTAAGGAAAATTACAGGCTATATAATACATCCCTCACATCCATTGACGATACGCCCCTGCATCGAAGACTTCAGTTGTTCTGTTGGTTGACTGTATTATTTTCAAAAGAGACATTCAATTTCATCTGTACAAATTTGTGGTGAAGCGATTAGTGTAATTTGTGACTACTTAAAGCCACTTTACAGTGTTATAAGTGGGCTTCGGCGCTGGTTGCAAACAACATTAGCTTGAGAGCTACTTTGCTGTACCCGTTTCTACTTCATGTTCGTTGACAGTAGAGGAGGTAGGGAAGGGGAGGATGACACACCGCTACAGTAACCTGTTTGTAAAGGGACGCGACAGTCCCACCCTACCCAACCTACCCCGTTAGATAGGGGTGGTAGTAAACCTCCCTGCAAGCATAACTTAAATGACAACATGAAACCGGCGCCGAAGCCTAGTTATAAGTCTACAGTAATGCAAAGTGACAGATACTCGCGTTACTGTACCACTATACGGCAGACATCGGGAAACATGTACTCAATGAGGCCTCGCAACTATGACGTATCAGGGGTAGCGCTTACTCTGTCTCCCCCTCTCTCGCAGCCTTAACTGGCACTGCATATACACCGATCATGGGCGGACTGTCCTGTCGTATTTACCTGCACTTCTAAACATGTATGTCAAAGTGTGATTTAATGCTAAGACTTAAAGATAAATTTCTTTATTTATAACTTTGAAGGATATTAGTTTATTTAACTTAAGGATACCCATCTGTGAAATTTTGAAAATCTACAGTTTTTATTAGATTGATTTGAAATTTTAACACAACAATCACTGTATAGTGAGGAGTAACTGTGCTAAATTTCATACATTTAGGCAGATTAGTTGCAAACATATTAATATGTTATTATATTTGATTTAATATTTGTATAAATGGTTCCCCATGATGCAATTTTGATTTGAAAAAATTGATAATTTTCAGTTATTTCCTGTAATAGAATGTTAGCAAGTTGATGAGATAATTTCTTAATATTGTTATTAGTTTGGATAAAAATAAATTTTAAAGTTTAAATTCATTATTTTTTTCATTTAAATTTTGAAATGTAAACTTGAATATTTAATTACTCAGCAGTTATTCACGTTATGAGAAAATTATCTCATCATTTCTTTTTAATGTTATTTCTAAGCAGGTACACCAAATTTCATGCATAAGTACTGAAAATTGCATCGTGTGGAGCATTTCCAAGAGCAAACAGTGCTAAAAATAAAAACGTGAAGAAACTAAGTTTGAAGTCATACTTGGAACTGTATGGATTTAAATGAACATGACCACTTACAGGCAATCAGTTAGACGGCCATGTGACATAGATAAAAAGGCCGTAAGGCTATAAAAAGCATATCAAAATAAAGCAGACGATTTATACTATTTGATAAAACAAAAATCCATTTTTGGCAATTTTGGAAATTTTTAGCCTTTTTTCACCGATGGGTATCCTTAAAGTCTTAGTATATTCATTGAATTAGAGTGCATCTAATTATTCCTGGTCTATTAAATTTGATATCCAGAATAGAGCTTTGATGAGTTCTTCTCTCATCATGTAAGGAACATAAGGTGTTTGTTGTGCTCTAAAGTTCAAAAGGGCACCCATCAATGGAACATCAAGCGGCATTATGATACATAAGATCACCACATAAGATGTATATACATAAGATGTATAGACAAGCATGTGCGCCTCCGTAGCGCAGTTGGTAGCGCGCTTGCCTCTGGCGCGGAGGACCCGGGTTCGATCCCCGGTACCAGCATGGGGATTTTATCCCCTCTGGGATGTCTGGCACGGGGTGCACTCAGCTACTTCTTGGAAAAGTAGCGGCCGGAGGAGCGGTCGGAGGGCTCGGGGCGCTGACCACGTCCCACCCTCCTGTACTGCACCTCACCAATGACGCCTGTAGTGGGCAGAGTGGGGGACGCAGCGGCTGGGTGGTAGGCCTTGGCCCCTCGTGGGCTGTCGTGCCGGGGTTACACCACGATTTAAAGCAGCATAACACTGACGTAGTGTCCTTTATTCATTTTATATTTTTTCAGGTCACAACTAATATTAATTCAAATATTATAACTGACAGACAACTTCACACCAGCTATGCTGTTGCTTTGGAGATTGCTCATTCACTGAGGTGTTTTAGTGATGGAGATTTCATTAAAAAAATAATACATAATTTGCCCTGAACAATATGATATTTTTAGTAATCACCACGAACCATACAAAGAAGGATACATAACATAGCAGAAATAACCGAAAAAAGACTACAAACCGAGGTCCATGAATTTATAGCCGTTTCTCTCGCGTTGGATGAAAGCACTGACAACGTTGACACAGCACAATTGGTAATTTTCACTCGTGGAGTTACTAACAACCTCTCGATACAAGAATATAGGCTTGAAGTCATTCCACTTAAGGAACATATAACAGGGACAGAATTATTTCAAGCATTTAAAAAATATGTAAAAGAAAAGAAACTGAATACAAAGAAACCTTCCATCGCGATTAACATGTTAATTTGCGTGCTATACTCAGTGTGGCTACTTGTGATACATCACTAGATTTTCATGGTACATTGCAAATAGAAGTGAATTGATATATATATATATATATATATATATATATATATATATATATATATATATATATATATATATATATATTGCTCAAATATCTAGGCCTACCTAAAGTATCGTAGACCAAAATAGCTGGATTCAAGTATGTGTACTATTCCTGTACTCTATAGCGAGCGAGTCCAGCACTGACTCTGAACGAAGGTCAATGCCATCCCCTGTTCTACATTACGTCATGTCCATTGCGGGTTGCATGTTGAGACGTCATACTGATACGTCATTGAGTACATGTTTGCCGATGCCTGCTATACATGTATACGTATTAAAATCTGTTTTTCACTTAACGCGAATTTTTTTAAAACGAACACTTCATTTTTCAGTCCCTTCGGATTGGTGTTAATTAGGTGATACTGTATAACCCACTTTGGCATCCGAGTGAGTTTCCATTGCACGGATAGTGGATGTTTAAACCATTATCCCCTTTGCTCTAAATCAGCCATGAACCAACCAATCAACAGCATAGTGTTCTGTAATGGTAGGATATATTCAATGACAATCACAGCAATTATAGCTACGAAGGAATGAGCTTCAATTTCAGGGAGGAACAAAGTTAACAACAGTAGCCACATTGTTTAACTTATATGTGCCGTAATGCTGTTAACTTCTGCGGAAGGTATAAAATTAACGTGTTCCTTAGTTTTCACTTATTCTTTCCCTCTATTAACTCCATTTCAAAATAAATGTCAACTGTTGAAACTAATATATTAGGTTACCGAAGTAAAACAAAAATTGTTGATCAATGTATGTGTATGAAGATACATGCTCACTTTTTGGGTGTTAAAGTGTTTGCAATAAATCGAAGTAGAAACAATTGTTATAAAACAGAATAACATATTTGTGAATTTATTGATTCACTCCTAACCAAAACAATTAAAGTGGAATTTGCTATTATGTTTAGGTGCACTACTCCAATTAGGAAAATTATAACTTCTTACCGCTAAACATAACCTAACTCAGCACAATGATACACATAAATAAACCGTGCAATTAATAACAATGTAATGTGCGTCTTTTACTTGATTGACTACTTAACCACTTAAACCTTAGGGCCAACACTCAGTTTCCGGACCATATGAAAAATGTATGTTTACATTCGTGCTGAATACGTATGTGATTAATGCAACGCAGAACTGAACACAACCGTACAATAGACTGTACGACTACAGTGTCAAAGCCCGGCTCATTGCTATGACTACAGTTCAACGTGTTTAAACAAATGCCAAGTGGGATGAAAACATTCTGTTTTTACCGGGAACTGCTGTTTGCCAACCGATCGTGCAAGACGTTCGGTAGGCGCAGCCCAGGGGAGGTGGTAAACGGAGGGGAAATGTGACGTCTCCCGTTATCAAAACTGTTGCGCGGCATGTAAGGTACGCCAGTGGCGAATTACTCAATTTAAAATACGGATGTCCGAGCACCAAAATGTCTTACAGTCTTTTTTGTTGTTTAACGACGCTGTCAATTGCCAGGATCACATCAGCGTCGCTGGTGTGCCGGAATTTTGTCCCGCAGGAGTGCTTTTACATGCCAGTAAATCTACTGACATGGAGCTGTCGTTTTTAAGCACACTTAAAAACCATCGGTCTGGACCGGATTTTAACCGGCGGCCTTGAGATCAGTAAGCCAGTGTCTAAGCAGCTGAGCCACTCAGATCGATTTACAGTCTTGCTTCCTCACAATGAGGCCTTACAAACCTTTTCTCCACCTTGCAATAGAACGCTGACACCCTCTTCTCGGCACTAATTTAACAGTATGACGCTAAATTGTAAGCACAGAGAGATGCAGTAATGATAGAAAAAGTTAGAGGAAGCGAATGTCACTATTAATATAGTTTTATTTAGAAAAGAATTGCTCACATGTATATGGGAACCAAACATCGCTATACGTCCTGCAAATTTTCTCAATTTAGGGTAATATGTATTGGTTGACGTTTGCTTAAGTTACAAGTCATGTTTCCCTGCTACTTAAAGAAGTAATGCTCTGTAATATACAATATGTTGTGTGTGCGTGTGTGTGTGTGTCTGTCTGTCTGTGTGTGTGTGTGTGTGTGTGTGTGTGTGTGTGTGTGTGTGTGTGTGTGTGTGTGTGTGTGTGTGTGTGTGTGTCTCCTTTATGCACTCCTAAACCGCTTCACCATTCACAGCGAAATTCGGCACGTATACGTATTTTTCCATGGAGAACGTTTGTATGCTCTCCATTTACTGCACAACGTAACCCATGGTTTTCTCTGCTTGCTTTTCTTTTACGTAATAAATTCACATATCCTTCTCTAATAAATTCGTACAATTTTCTATAATTGAAATAGAAATGCCAAACATTACATTCACATGATTTTCTCTACACACTTCTCTTTTATGAAACACAATCACACGTGTTTGTCTACTCCCTCTTCTACAAACAACTCATAGAATTGTCCATATGTTTGAAATTGAAATGCAACGCATTACATTCACATGGTTATCTTTACTCACGTTTCTTTTACAAAACACAGCCGCATTTCTTTCTCTACTACCCCTTCTACAAATAATTAATGCAATTTTCTACATGACTGACATAGAAATTCAACGTCTTAAATTCACACAGTTTTCTCTACTTGCTTTTCTTCCTGTGCTATTTGGCCTTGGACAGCAGTGCTTTAGCATAGTGCTATCCCGGTGTTTTTACTTATTTATTTTGTTTATGTTGCGTTCTTTATAGTACCCAACGCAAGTATAAAAGTTGGGGAAAAATGGTAAAACAACGGGCAACGCTGTGTATTTTAGCTAGTTATAACTGTAATTGCAAGGGGGCTCACGTAGCACAAAGGGTAAAGGGTACACTCACAGAGGGGACACCTTGATCACTTCGAGCCACACAGATCTATTGTAGCTAGCATCCTCCAGGAGGCAGGGATGAAATGAGGCAACCGAAGGTGTCACACAGGATCGCAGCTAGACGTGCCACAGAGACGCACGGAAGTCCCTAACAAGTGCTGAGATCTCATCTCAGCGCCAGGCCCCGCCAAGCAGCCATCACACTGCGGTTCCGGTGTTGCACTGAGCACACCCCCCCCCCCCCCCCGCCGACTGAGGACAAGGCCGGCCAAACGCCACCTAGCGCCGAGAACAGCAATTACCAGCGCAATCACCCGTGCCATTTGCCCGGCACTGCCAACACTACACGCCTGAAAGTGCACCTGAAAGGTGATAAGGAAATAGAATGAAGGGAAATGATGGGAAGGAAACCGTGGTGTCTGATAATGCAACTCATCATACGCCTAAGTGACACGGGGAGACCACGGAAAAACCCATGTCAGAGTGCGCGGCCACGGGGATCGAACACGCAACCTCCCGAATGCGGGCCACAGACGTTACCGCTTGAGCCATCCCGCTCGGTTAGCACAACTGCTAGGAACGCAATAAATATTCAGGCTTTTTGCCATTCTGACGCAGAAGTAATCAACTTCCCATTTTACCCGAAATCTGTATCTAGCTTTCTCGTGTGCCATCCTTATTGAAATGTCGTCAGTGAGTACGCAATAACAAAGCACCGAATGAGCTATGGTGCGCTGTTGTCTGAACCAATCACTGTGCGAAACAAAGTAAGGGGAGATATGCACCTGCGCGATGGTAAGAGATATAAGGTGTACAATTAAAACCAGTCCTAACAATTTTCCTCTTTTTAAAATTAGACAATAGACTTTTTAATCTCGTTATTCGCTTTAAATATGGATCCCTCGTGCAAGCAAGCAATTTTCATTTGCAATGTAATAATTAAACGATGTGTGTATTTTTAAGGGGACCGATCGATGAAAAGCTTGGACCATCTTCACCGGTCGATCCCTTTAACAAATTGCATTCAAACTATAATTTAATGGTTCAAATTTTATAACAATAAAGACTAACATTAATTTCATTGATGTTTATTACTCGTAGTAGGGCTAGGAAGCTCATGCATTTGCATCTTTTTGCATAGGGGTTAAAAATGTATGAATTTACATTATGTGCACGAATTATGCAATTTTCAGTTATTTGGACATGATTTTATGGTGCATATAACTGCATATTTTTTTTTTTTTAATTTTGATAAATGCATAATATTTCAATATTATAGCCCCTATATTGCATATTTTGGCCGCCTCCGTAGCGCAGCTGGCAGCGCGCTTGCCTGTGGCGCGGAGGACCCGGGTTCGATCCCCGGTACCAGCATGGGGATTTTATCCCCTCTGGGAGGTCTGGCACGGGGTGCACTCAGCCTCGTTAGGTCCCGGGGGGACCAATTGAGGAGCTACTTGATGGAGAAGTAGCGGCCCCAGGTCGAGAAGACCGCATAACTAGCTGGGAGGGCTCGGGGCGCTGACCACGTCCCACCCTCCAGTACTGCACCTCACCAATGACGCCTGTAGTGGGCAGAGGTGGGGGACGCAGCGGCTGGGCGGTAGGCCTTGGCCCTTCGTGGGCTGTCGCGCGCGGTTTACATTTACATTTTACATATTGCATATTTTAATGCTTTTTATAACTTTAAATTATTTTTTCCATCTGTATAATATTTTTCATATTGGTAGTATTGCACATGGTGATGCAACTCGCGAGGTGGCGAGAACTAATGCTGAGTCATGTTGTCATGCAGTGAATCCCATATTTCTATCCTTTCATTGTGTGTATGTGCATAGAGAATAATCAGTGCGTTATCTGAGAGGTTTATATTAACAAAGATAAAGTGCAGGTCAACGTTTTGAGCAGCACGATTAAAAGCAACGTTTGCCTGCCCACCAGTAGTTGTGTCGTGGTCTTCAAACGTAACAGTGTTGTGCACTGGTTCCCACCAAATTAAATTAGGCGCATAAAATGTTAATAGGCTCTTCAAATACCGAAAATAAAACCAACTTCGAGTGCTAGATTAAGTAATTAGTTTACAGAAAGAGTTTTCGGGTGTTTTAATATCTGCAGATAATAGGGTACTGCTTTGTGGAGCGTGTGAGAAAAATGTAGGGAGTGAGAAAAGATTTCAAATAGTTCAGCACATAAACACAGCAAAACATAAGGAGAATTTAATCAGAAAACTCACAAACAAAGAACCTGTTCAAAAACAGCTAGTAGAGTGTTTAGGAAGTAGGGTTACTGAATTTTCCTATGACTTGTGCCAAGTGTTTTTAGCTGCTGATGTTCGCTTGTTCAAAATCAATAAACCGGCATTTAAACATTTTCTTGCCAAGTACACTCGACAACATGTGCCTGAAGAAAGCACACTGCGTAAGACTTATGTAGGACATGCTTACAATAACGTATTGTCAAATATACAACATGAATTAGCGTATCACTTTGTGTGGTTGTCTGTTGATGAAACCCCTGATTCTGAGCGCCGTTCTGTTGCTAATATAATCGTAGGTGCTTTAAATAGTGAACAAAAGACTACACCTTGTCTTCATAATGTGTGCGAATTGTCGACCACTGACAATGTAACTGTGACCCAGTTTGTGATGGACGCTAAAATTACTATGGCCATGTGAAATCAAATACGACCGGTTACTTTTATTTGTTACTGATGCAGGTCCTTATATGGTAAAATCAGGACAAACTCTGAAAGGTATTTTTCTTAACTTAGTTCATATGACGTGTTTGGCACACACTCTTCATCGCATTTCTGAGACAATACATGATTCTTTCCCATTGGTTGATAGATTGGTGCCCAGTACAAAGAGAAGTTTTGTTAAACCTCCTAAATGAGTTAAGTTGTTTAGATCAACAGCACCTAATATCCGACTTCCTCCTGCACCAGTGTTAGCTCGATGGGGAACATGGGTCGATGCAGTTTTATACCAGGTGAGCCAGCTACCCCTTATTCTCGAGTTTTATGCAATCCGCATTTTATAGCACCACATGAAAACATCGACCCCATTACTAGGTTCTACCCGCGTATTTAACATGGATGTTGAACACTCGATGAAATTAGTACTAATATAGATGTTATCACATCGCTTTTTAATATATTCGTAATTAGACAGCTGGCGTTTGCACTTCTGCAAATGTTCACTGGAACCAGCGAATATTGCATCTTAAACGGAATGTTTAGCTCACACGTTACTAGGTAGCTCAGTTGGAAGGAGCGCAAGACTCCGAAGTAATCTGTCTGCTGTGAAGGTGGTTCGAATCACCTGCGTGTACGATTTTTTTTTTTACCATGCAACCCTCACAATTAAAAATTATTCTGAAAACTGTTATTATATTCATTTTTATTGTTTTATTTATGTTTTATGACATTGTTTGATGTTTCTTTATTGGTGAACTACAACTATGTAGTTGTTTAAACACACCTATAGGTAGGTGCAATTGAAATAAGGATCATTCATACATATTTGAACACAGAAAGCAAGGAAATTACATTGTCAGAGTTTAACATGGAAGTTAACAATGAATTATTGTGCTATTAAAAATGCAGACAACCAAAAACAATTTAAATTATAATGTCCTAAACCCTCAGGGACTTCATAATTAGATTATTGTGAATTCGGTTTCCAAGTTTTGATGAACAGAAAAAAAAATATTTACAATGCTGAGACTCGAGTCTGTGTCATTGGGGGTTAGCGCAGAGCACCCGTCACAATCCTATTCAGCTAGTTCGAGACTTGACTGAAAGTGCGCACCACGTGCAATAGTAGGACTTGTATGCCTGGCGCTATGCCATTGCCACCTCGCAAGTTTTCGGGCTTGATTTAGCCTTTTAAGGCAGTTTAAATCATTTGCTGGGCGATTTAATGTTATTACTTAAATGGCAAAAACTGTTATGCATATTAATTGAATGCACGAGGCGTAGTTCATGCAAAAATGTAAATAAACTGTTGTTTAATAATATGTCCGTGTTTTGACTGTAAGGGTCCATGATGGATGAGGCGTGCCTAAATTTTTCCTAATTTTTGGCAACCAACCCCTGCTCCAAGCACAAGAATCCGCCATTTTCTTTTTAGCTGACGTTGCTAGTGTACTCATATGATAGGTCCATTTTTTCCGAACCGTTTACTGAGCTACGTTGCTATGTATACTCTAATAAAAGTTTGTAAAATCGGCTGGGAACCGGAATTCGCTGAGTCGTATGTTTTTGAGATGTACTTTAGTGAGGGGTATGTTCTGTCCCTTAAAGCACTGTTGCTCTCTATTTTGCGCATTCCTCTCTTTAAGAACGTCAAGCAATACATTTTAGTAAGCGCAAAACTGGACTAAGGCGCATATGCCGTTAGATGGGTGGCCTACCTTCCAAAAAAATAAGGCGCGGCTGACTCACCTGGTATTAGGCAGAGCACATAGAAATAGTCGAAGAGGTTGTTAATTCATTGGACTCGAAAGATGCTTCATCAATTGAAACTTTGCAAAATATTCTGTCAGGCACTGGGTTAAGAGAGGACCTTAGTTTCATTTCTGCCCATTTTTCTTTCTTACCAACAGCCATAACGGCATTGGAAGATATAAGATCTCCTTTGCATGAATCAGTTACTGTCTTTGAAAAACCAATATGTGATCTAAGTTCGGTTCTTGGTAGCATAGAACAAAAAGTGAAAGAGAAAGTGAATTATATAATTTCAAAAAAATTCTGGTTATAAACAGATGTGCGATAATGGAGACATTCTCGAAAGAAAACCATCTGTCACACCAAGAGACTTGACTCTCTCTCTCTGTGTGTGTGTGTGTGTGTGTGTGTGTGTGTGCCTGTGTGCCTGTGTGTCTGTGTGTCTGTGTCTGTGTGTATATGTGTCTGTGTCTGTCTGTGGACAGCATTACTCAAAAACGAAAAGTCAGTTAAAAGCCAAAGTTGGTATTAAAGTTTAATGCCTTTCAAGGATGCGACACGAAGATTTTGAAGAAAATACCCCACCCTAAACTACCCTTTACATGGAAAATTTTTCAATAATTTTTATTTTCTTGAAAATGGCTCTAAAGATTTTGATTAAAATGTCATATATTTAAGATATTTATATGACAAATTAAATGTATATTTTGAATTTTCTGGCTATAGCTTATGTAGTCCTGTTTAGTCTGTATGACTTTTGAATAACTCGTAAACCGTAAGAGGTAGACAAAATCCTACTATACAAAAATGTAAATCTCGCTAAAATACACAATTTATGTCTGAATAATTTTTTTATTTACTTATTTTTTTAAATTTTTTTTATTTATTTTATTATTATTATTATTATTATTATTATTATTATTATTATTATTATTATTATTATTATTATTATTATTATTATTATTATTATTTTTTTTTTTTTTTTTTTTTTTTTTTTTTTTTTTTTTTTGTAGAGTGAACCATTTTGGAAATATTTCTTGTTATTTGTATCAGTTTCGGAAAACTTAAAACGCTCGTGAAATGGAACATTATTGTTCACTTTGTTAATGTTAAGCGTGCAAAGAGAACGGGATCTCAAAGCTTTAAAATATTTGACTATCGCACAAAGCCTACTGTACTTCCTCTTACACCAACAAGGAAATAAGCAATAAGATAATTTGTACAAATGTTTATCTGAACTAACACAAAGAAGATATTGTAATAAAATTTGGTAAGAATGGTTAGTACGAGAGTAGAGAAAGTCATGTGAGTGCAACACATCAGAAGTTTTAATAAAAGTTGCACTGATTAATTTAAATGATAAAATAGGATATTACATAATCAGTTATATAGCTTGTATTTATTACTAATAGTTAAATTATTTTATATTCATACAATTCAAGTTACAGTAAAGAGAAAAGTTATTGTCAAAGAGAAGGAAAGAGAAAATCAAATCGAGGCACTAAAAACGAGAAAACTAGAACTTGAAGTAAGAAAATTGCAAGTGGAGCTGTGGGAGAAAGAAAAGGTGCTGAATATCAAGCATTCAGACTTGACTAGTTGTGTTAAGGAGTTGTAATGAGCACATAGAGTATCTGTATGAATAAAGCTTATGTATTCTACGTATAAGATTCCTTTAATTTTCTGTCAGTAATTCATATGCTTTTCAGTTGAAATGACTAAAGGAAATGTAACTTCTCTTCAGCCTGCTGAGCTGGAAGCTCTTCCTTGTCCCCTCCAATCTCGTTCTGCAATAATTCCTTATCTTCTGCGTCAGGAACGATATAGTTATTTAATGTTCTTGATAAGTTACAAAGAATTACAAATGCATTAATAGCATGACCAGCAAATGTGGGGTTTAAGCACATTCTAATGCTCAGAATAGGAAACTTCTCTTTAAGAAGTCCTATAACACATTCTATTAGCTTCCTTGTATTTTTATGTGCTCTTACAAATTTCCGCTGTGACTCATTACCAAAATCTTGGATAAATGGTGGTATTAGCCAAGACTTCAGAGTGTAAATGGAGTCTCCAAGTAAAACTGTGCCACACTTCAGACATCCTATTGTTCAGTTCACTCAGTCTTAAAACTCTTGCATCACTGACACTGCTTGTCCAATTTTGGACAAATATAGTAAAATTCTAAATTAGGTCCACATAGAGGCATTACATCCAAAGAGTGTTTAACATGGCAGTCAACAAAAGTCGGTTCGTACAGTTTTGTTGCATCAATGTTAATTAGGGTTCTATCCAACATTCCACACACACCTACAGCCATACCTTAAACGTCCCGGAATCCTCCAGCTGGCTATCCAAGCACCAGGAGAAAATCTTTCCACAACGGAAACTCTACCGTCCCACCACAACGCACCAATCACCGTCGCCTGGTCCTACAACCCTGAAGCAGATTAAGGTGAAAAAGATGAAAGGAAATGACGGAGACAGGAAATTCGTGATAGAAGAGGAACTACCCCAGCATTCACCTAACGACCTGGGAAAACCGCGAAAGAAACGGGATTAGAGTGACCGGCTTGAGGGGTGCGAACCTTACCTGTTACCACTGAGCCAGCTCACTCGGTGCTGGTAATCTAATCTACCTGCATGTTTTACCTATTTTAATGCGCATACCTACGTTAAGTCTCTAACGTTTGACATAGTTATTATTTTAGACGTGGAATATACTCAAGTGATAGCTGATCTTTTTTTTTTTTTTTTTTTTTTTTTTTTTTTTTTTTTTTTTTTTTTTTTTTACTTTAGTCTTACTTGAATCTTTAGTTTCCTTTTGTATGTTAATGTTTACTTACGATTTAATTCACGCACCAGTCAAGTATGAGCTACAAGTTATTGATCTTTTAATGTCAACAACCAGGCGTGGATAATGGAGATTAATGTCAGTGTCCTTGTTACTGGAACAAATGTGCAACAGCTGTTAGTAGTAAATTTTATTTTTACTTATGGGTACTATTTCCGTTATTCATTATCGCCGAGAAAATAGTGTGCAATACACGTATGTTAAGTGCATTGGAGAATCCCGACTTGTTTTCATTTTCAAACTCTCTCTCTCGTTCTCCAATAATGCAAAGTATTACCTAGAAAGCTGGAGAGAAATTTCCTGAAAATCTTAGTTTACATTTTTAGAAGGTGTATGACTAAGCAAAGTATCTTATATTTATGCTGGGTTTTCCTTTCCAAAAGAACAAAATTGACAGCCGTGCTTGCAGATTTTTTTCTAAAATGCCTTTGTGGGTTCACTGGGCCTCAGGACATCTAATTCAAGCAAAGTCACAATTTTCATTTGTAGATAAAACAGTTTTTGTCTTGAAAGAGAAAGTAAAAATTCTTGTCACAGCTACACGACCTTTTCTACCATTATCATTTGTTTTTATATTACTCTGTATGATAATAAAACAGCTAGCTTTTCTGTCCACGTCCTGTTAATCTGATAAATGTTGACCGAAGTTGTCTCAGTATCCATTTTGTTGCATCTCAGAGCAACATAGGTAGATCTGTCAGTATTTAAAAACAGGTATAACATTAATTTCAGAAATTTATGTATAGCCGTTTCTGTGATGTTGATTCGCAGAAAATATATTTAAAAATAGTATAGCCTGTGAGAACTCATGTTTTGTGTTAGGCATAGTCTGTTACACTATAAACTGCAATATCTGCTTGATGTATAAAACAAAGCAATACAGTGAAACATTGAAGTGCTCTTTATATGAACAATCACACACTTGCTTGTCCCTGCAGGTTGAGAACTTGGCAGAAACACGGCGGCCGGCCTGCCCCTTCACTGCGATAAGTACTGATAACACTAACACTGTAGTAAGGATTGCACCACCGCGATACAGGTGGCGAAGATTGTAAACTATTGTAGGTTACCGCGCGAACATCAGTTGTCTTCTCACGGTATGTTGCCATGGCCGATTTAATAGCAACTTGGACTTGAAAATATTTTATACGACAGTAATCGGCCAAATGCTTTCAAAAAACGTTGTCTACCTGCAAGAAATAGTTATTAAATTTACAAGCCAGTCAGTTCTTAGTAAGTACCGGTGTTATACCTGCAAATGTGATAGGACAAATTACCAGTAACCGTGAAACCCTGTGATGGTCATGTGAGCATTTATGTGCCAACTATTTATATTCATCCATACAATAAACAATGCTGACTTGTTGGTAGATATTGCTTAACCACAGCATTACCAAGAGCATTGCTTTATGCCCACCTCTTCATAACCGATTACCGATCACTGCGAAATTCGGCACGAGTATGTATTTTTTCATGGAGAAAGTTTTTATGGTAACAATTTTACTACCCAATATATTACTTTCAAATGGTGTTCTACTCGTTTTTCTTTTACCTAGGGGCCCTAATGACCAAGTTGTCGACGGGCCCTTAAACCCAACACACTCACTCACTCTTTTACCTAGCACATTCATATATCCTCTGTTTGCCCTTCAACATACAATTGATATATTTTCTATTATTGAAATATAAATGTAACGTATTACATTCACACGATTTCCTCTACTAATTCTTCGTTTACGAGACGCAATCAGTCTTCTTTCGCTACTCGCCCTTCAACATACAGTTCATACAACTTGCTATATATTTGAAATAGAAATACAACGTATTACATTCATATTATTTTCACTACTCACTTTTGTTTTACGTAGCAATTCACATGTCATTCATTCTCTATCGTTTACCAACTTCATACATACCAACGCCTATATATTGCATGTTGAAGAGTGAGTAAACTCCAAAACAGGTTGATCGATCGCCATGAAAATTGACATATCTAAGTGTTTTTTCATGGTGAAGGTTTTTATGCAATCCATTTTACCACGCAAAGTATTACGTTCACATGGTTTTCTCCACTCCCTTTTCTTTCACCTAACACACTACTCCCTCTTCTACAAACAGTCCATACTTTTTTTTCATATACTTGAAATATAAGTGCAACGTATATCATTCACACGGTTTTTCTACTCTTTTTTCTTCTACTAAACACAATCACATTGCTTTCACTACTCCCTCTTCGACGAACAATTACGAACAATTCATACAATTTTCTATATGATTGAAACCGAAATGCGTAGTACATTCACTTGCCTTTATCAACCAGCTTTTCTTCCTGTAGTATTCGTTATTTTTCAACAGTGCTTTTGCTTAGTGTCGTTCGGGTGTTTTAATAAAAAGTAAAGAAATAGTTAAAAAAAGTAAAGTTATCACAATTGGTGTCAGGAGTGCGACGAAAAGCACGATATGGAACATTTAATGAAACAAATGTTAGCAAAGATGGATATAATGGGAAATGAAATTTATTCCGGAATGCGGCAGAGGAAACAAATATGAAAGCCATACATTAGCATCTCATTAGTATAATTAATCACCCTCCCCACCCCTACCCCTCTCCCGGCCCCTGTCACCATATTCTCAAGGTGGTCTTTGCACCCTTTCAAGTGAGGATGAAAAGATGGTCATGTTAATGGATCCTTTGAGAAACTGGCATATTTATGACGATTTGAAAAAATTATGTGACGGTTGGAATGTTACCGCTGTGAAAATATGTAATCACTTTGAAAGACTCCCTAGCAAAGGAATGCAATTCTGCACCTGTTTTCCCACTCGCAAGTCTCCCTCTTCTTGACTTCAGTCCCCCTCACCCTTCCTGTCTGAACCTGTTTCAAATATCTTCAAAATTTTCCCCTTAAGATGCTATCTGGCGAAATTATTTGACGTCTTTGAAACCCTCTGATATTGTTAGCGAGGCTCGGTAGACCCTCCCCTTTAGAAAAAAAATGCATAGCAATCTGTTTTTTGGCTTCCAGCGCTGGCACTTGCTCGGCTAAAGAATTTTTGTTCAAAAATGTTAACCAGTGAATTTATGTGACAGGGTCGCTGTTCGCATCCCGCCCTTCAGTACTAAGCAAAAATATATGTGAGGGGTGTGATGTTCCCACGTGCAATTTATTCTTCTGGGCATGCCTCTTAACGTAGGTGATGCTAAAATCTCAGAATTTACACAAAGCAGAAAAATTTGGGATTCGGTTATTGTGTAGAGAGACGTCATGTTACCTCATTCTGGTTATTGTGTGCGACGGTTGTCCACCGCAATCAATTTTTCCTTACACACGCAAGGAATCATGCTACCAACCAGCATAATCATATATCCCTTCCCGCCTCTAAGGGTCAGCTGGGAGGTGAATGTGCACGAAGCCCAGTCAACTGACTGTTACGGGGAGGGAGGTGAGATAGCGTTTGAACGTCTCTCTCCGTGGCGTAAGGGATCCCATTGTTCTCGGCTGCCTGAATGCTAACGTACCCTGGAGGGTTTTTCCAGAGGCGCATACTGGAATATTGCGGTCTTAATCTTATGTATTTTAAACGAATCTTATAATATTAAGGTCCCATTTTAGAGATTAAAGTTATCAATTGTTGGAGAAAAAAAGCTCTAGCGAATATTATCATTAGGGCTAGGAAGTTCATGCATTTGCATGTTTTTTCATATGGGCTAAAAATGTATGCTTTTAAGTTATGTGCACGAATTATGGAATTTTCAGTTATTTGGAAATGATTTTATGGTGCATATAACTGCATATTTTCTTGATTTTGATAAATGCACATTATTTCAATATTATAGCCCCTATATTGCATATTTTAATGATTTTTATGGTTTTTTATCATTTTTTCCATCTGGATAATACTTTTCATATTGGTAGTATTGCCCATGTTGATGCAACTCGCGAGGTGAGTTATGTTGTCATGCAGTGAATCCCCTGTCTCCATCCCTTCATTATATGTATGTGCGTAGAGAATAATCAGTGCGTTATCTGAGAGGTTTATATTAACAAAAATAAAGTGCAGGCCAGTTGGTTTTGAGCAGCACGATTATCACAACGCTTCCCTGCTCTCCAATAGTTGTGCCCAAATAATCTGTGGTTGCCCCATGGTCTTCAAACGTAACAGTGTTGTGAACTGGTTCCCACCAAATTAAATTAGGCGTATAAAATGTTAAAGAGCTCTTCAAATGCCGAAAATAAAACCAATTAATTTACAGAAAGAGTTTTCGGGTGATTTAATATCTACAGATAATAGGGTACTGTATTGTGGAGCGTGTAAGAAAAAGGTAGGGTCAGAAAAGATTTCAAATAGTTCAGCACATAAACACAGCAAAACATAAGGAGAATTTAATCAGACAACTCGCAAACAAAGAACCTGTTCAAAAACAGCTAGTAGAGTGTTTAGGAAGTAGGGTTACTGAATTTTCATATGACTTGTGCCAAGCATTTTTAGCTGCTGATATTCCCTTGTTCAAAATTAATAATCCCACATTTAAAAACTTTCTTGCCAAGTACACTCGACAACATGTGCCTGAATAAAGTACACTGCGTAAGACTTATGTAGGACATTGTTACAATAATGTATTGTCAAATATACAAAATGAATTAACAGATCAGTTTGTGTGGTTGTCTGTTGATGAAACCCCTGATTCTGAACGCCGTTCTATTGCTAATATAATCGTGGGTGCTTTAAATAATGAACAAAAGACGACACCTTATCTTCTTAATGTGTGCGAATTGTCGGCCACTGACAATGTAACTGTGACCCAGTTTGTGATGGACTCTTTGAAATTATTATGGCCATGTGGAATCAAATACGACCGGTTACTTTTATTTGTTACTGATGCAGGTCCTTATATCGTAAAATTAGGTCAAACCCTGAAAGGTATTTTTCCTAGCTTAATTCATATAACTTGTTAGGCACACGCTCTTCATCGCATTTCTGAGACAATACGCGATTCTTTCCCATTGGTAGATAGATTTGTGTGCTGTACAAAGAGAATTTTTGTTAAATCTACTAAAAGAGTTAAGTTGTTTAGATCAACACACCTAATATCAGACTTCCTCCTGCACCAGTGTTAACTCGATGGGGAACATGGGTCGATGCAGTTTTATATTATACTGAGCACATAGAAATATTCAAAGAGGTTGTTAATTCATTGGACTCGAAAGATGCTTCATCAACAGAAACTGTGCAAAATATTCTGTCAGGCACTGGGTTAAAAGAGGATCTTAGTTTCATATCTGCCTATCTTTCTTTCTTACCAACAGCCATAACGGCATTGGAAGCTGTAGGATCTCCTTTGCATGAATC
Source organism: Tenodera sinensis (assembly GCA_030765045.1). Classification (NCBI taxonomy): domain Eukaryota; kingdom Metazoa; phylum Arthropoda; class Insecta; order Mantodea; family Mantidae; genus Tenodera; species Tenodera sinensis. Next base: position 142,805,429 of record CM060964.1, on the reverse strand, counting down.
ACTTACTGTGTTTGAAAAAACAATATGTGATCTAGGCTCGGTTCCTGGTAGCATAGGACAAAAAGTGAAAGAGAAAGTGAATTATATAATTTCAAAAAATTCTGGTTATAAACAGATGTGCGATATTCGAGACATCCTTGAAAGAAAACCATCTACCACACCAAGAGACTTGACTCTCTCTGTGAAGCAGTTAACATCACTTAAATATGCCCCGATAACATCTTGTGACGTGGAGAGAAGTTTTTCACGTTACAAAAGTGTTTTGCGAGACAACAGACGATGTTTTACAGTTGAAAATTTGTGCAAATTGTTGGTTGTGAACTGCAATTTAGCAGTTAATACTAGCGGTGAGACCACTTCTGCTTCAACCTCTAAGGTATAAGGTAACTTTATTTATTATTTATACTAACTCGCCTTGTCTGCTACGAAGGGGCATTGTTTTAATTCAATAGTGCATATTTCTTGGCACATTTTCAAGTTTTTAAGAGCATATTTGCATGCATATTTCAGTGTTTTTAGGGCATGAACTTCCGAGCACTAATTATCATAAAACACCACTTTGCCCGCTCTGGAGAATATGTAAAATTATGTACCCTCGTATATAGGATCCTATTCTAGATCCAGAGAGCCTGTTTCTAATTTCATTCAAGCTAATTTCTGGAATGGTCCACTCCGGAAAAATGCGTTTGGCCAGAACTTTTGTGGTAACGAGATCTACATTGTAGCGTAGGAAGATTTGTCCTATCTCTTACGGTTTTTACATTCATACCGCTTTCTCTACTCACTTTTCTTAGTGTGGGATTTACAATTGTTTACATAACGCTTTCCCCGTGCTTTTTATTTATCTACTTTCTTTATTTTAAGCCTCCATGGGTGTCAGATTGTCGACACTAGAGCAACGGCGACCAAAACTGCATTGAATATTGCTCAGCAGGTTGTTCATCTCTAGCCACCACACTAAGCGAGTGTTAACCATACGTTCTAAGGTTTTACAAACGACACTCTTTTTTTTTTTTAACCAAATATCTTAAAGAAGGGTGGGAAGGGATAAGCCCTTTAAAAAATGGCAAGGTTATATTTGAAATATCCAGGGCTTAAAGGGTGCTGTTCGCTGTTGTTGTTGTTATTGCATTTTCCATCTCTCCGCACGTAAAAATTCCTTTAACTGAGGCAGCATCCAATCAGCTGGCTGATCCAAAGTTTGTAACCAAGTAATGGTGCCTATTTTCAACCAGAGAAGGCAATTTTGAAGTGGTTTGCACACCTTAGAAATATTTAAGTGCAATATATCCGTCTGTGAAGCCGTCCAACCACCAGGTATCCACGCTCTAAACTTTCCTAGAACCCAAGTCCATATCGCTCTTTTACCGGAACATTCCAGTACTCGATGTGGAAGAGAGTCTATTTCCTGACAAATTGTACAGCGTTGATCGATAGCCATCCGGTGACGATACAGTTTGTTCGACGTAGGAAGGATTTCATTGACTATTTCGTATGTTATCGCTATCCATTCCAAGTTTATCTGCGGGATGCTAAAGTACTTCCAAATGCGTTACCAGGTTAGCTGTGGAGTGAGTGAGTTGGGTTTAAGGGCCCGTCGACAACTAGGTCATTAGGGCCCGAGGGTAGCTGTGGATATTTCAGCTGTACATGAGGGGTAACAGCAGCAGATCGACGAAGAAAGGCATAAATCTCCTTCACCTTACAAAGGGTACCATCGTCCACTTTCTCTACCGGTAACTGGTCCAAACCAGAATAGGTGTTACGTAACATCAGAGGTACCTTCTCACGTTCACCCCGACTCCAAAATGATTGGTAAGTGCGCTGTATCATTGTATCCACCGGGTCACCCTGATCCTTTAGGGCAAGCAGAATCATCTTCATCAGCAGGGCACTAGCGTGCAGGGCCACATCTCTTAATCCCCAGTCACCTTGTCCTTTAGGGAGACGCAGTTGAGCCCGCGCAACATGATATAGTTTCCCGCTCCAGAGAAAATAGCCCAATAGCTATTCTATCCTTTGGCAATGTTGTTTTGTCGGTGGGATCACATGAGCAAGAAACCAAATTCTGCTCAGCGCATAGGTGTTACAGAACCAGATTCGTTGAACCAAATTCAGCATCCTGGTTTTCTGGGTATACATCACTCCACGTAAGATATTAATACGGGAAATCCAGTTGTATTCTCGCATATCCGCCTCTTTGTTACTGAAATAAATCCCAAGAATCTTCGTACGCTGTACAATCGGAATACATAAAGCTGTTGTGTCTGGAGGTCATAATAAAATAGGAAGTATCTCAGATTTCCTCCTATTAAAAGTCATTCCTGTACTGGTCTCGTATTGCTGTAAGCATTCTTTCAGGCGAAGACAATCTTCGGGTGTGGTAACCACTACCGTGATATCATCGACGTAAGCTCTCACCGCAATTCTCTGCCCATATATCTCAATTCCAGTAAGGGTAGACTGCAACTGTTGTATCAGTGGATCAACATATAGGGCAAAAAGGATCATGGACATGGGGCAACCTTGTCGTACTGCGCGTTTAATGGGTATCCCCTCTGTTAAATACCCGTTACAGAGAATTTTAGAAGAAGCAACATCATACAGGGCTTGGATAAGCTTGCAGAGCTTGTTAGGCACTTTCACTGCGGCCAAACGTTTCCAAAGTCCTTCATGAAAAGCAGCGGACTTATGTTGTTGTGCACAGTGCAGAATGCAGCCTCTTAAGGTAGCTAACGTGGTGGAAATAATCACTCCTTGATGCACTGCAGTCTGGAATTCACTTATCGTATAGGGTAGCAGTTTCGTCATCCGAGCACTGAGTATTTTTGCAAACAACTTGTAATCACAGTTCAATAGGGTGATCGGTCGATAGTCCTGAGGTGTCTTGGGCTGAGTACATTTCGGAAGCTGGACCAGTATTCCGTCTGAAAAGGTAGGCGACAAGGGCTGCTCTGTTGTCCACATTTCCTGGAAGACTTGATGAACTTCGTTCTGAATATAGGGCCAACAGTGTTTGTAGAACTCATATGGAAGGCCATCTGGTCCTGGGGAAGCATATAATTTGGATCTTTGGACTACTTCCAGTAACTCTGATCTGGAAAGTGATGCTGTATCATTCCGTAACTCTGCCGGGATATCTTGCACAAATTGTGACATGTATGCCTCTAGGTGGTTGGAGCTGGCGGCGGAATCGGAGAAGCGTTGTACGTATGAAGCCTGCACTGCTCTAAGGGTTCCAACTGTAGTGGAAACTGTCTGCCCATTAACTTCCAGGTGCGTGATTAGCTGCCGGCGACCATGTTTTCGTTCCTTTGCCAGATGGTAAAAGCATGCCTTCTCCCCTCTCACGACTTCCTCCGAGTGGACTCTGGCTAAAGTTTCCTGTAGCTCGTGTGTTTTGCGAGTCTTGATGTGCTCTTTGACACCTTTCATGAGCTGTTGAACATTTTCTCCTTGTTGCTGACGTAGGTGCAGCTCGTGCAGGACCTGAAGGTAAAAATCCATGGTTTCTCTCCTAGCCAGAGCTCGACGACAGGCAGCAGCCCGAAAGAAGGACCGTAAGGCTGGTTTGGCTCTATGTACCCACCATGAGGCCTTATTTGGCGCGAGCACAGAGGAATTTCGCAATCTTGACCAGCAGTCCTGGAAATCAGTCATAACTTCCTCATCCTTAAGCAACGAGCAGTTGAGTTTCCAATAACTTCTACCTCTACTGTAGATCACTGCCCTACCTTCAAAGGCATGTACAAGTGCGTTATGGTCGCTAAATGCCACAGGGATTATTTCTGTACGATGAAGTCGGGGTACCATTTCAGCCGTAACATACATACGGTCCAGTTGCGACGCCGACGGGCCCCTCACAAAGGTCAACTGGACGTTGGTACCATGCAAATGTTCCCAGGTATCCTTCAGGCGCATTTGTTCCACCAATTGCTGCAAGGTCGGACAGCCATTAAAGGCTCCGCGTTGATCTTTCGGTGCCAATGTACAGTTAAAATCGCCGACCAACACGAAGTTTGCACCTGCTGGTATATGGGTCAGGAGATCCTGGTGCAAAAATTGTTCTCTTTGTCGGCGGTTTTGACTACCGGCAGGAGCGTAGATGTTCACGAGCGTAACGTCTTGATATGCTGCCGAAATGATTGTACCAGTGGGGTGGTATCCAAAGGTGTGTGGCTGCAAACCTTGACGGTAAACAATTGTCGTACCGGTGCCCTCAGGACCAATATTGGTCTCATAGTCGTAGCCAGACAAAAAATCCATATTACAAATATTCACCTCTTGTAGAAAACAAATATCTATGTCATTATTTAGCAGGAAGTCCCGTAACAGCTGCTGTTTGGCCACCTGTCGCAGACCGTTAACATTCAGTGAAGCCCATATTTGAACACTTATAGGCATTTAAAGGTCAAGGCGTGAATTCTCAACAGTGCCAAGCGTAGATGATCGGGGTAGCAATCCTGAACCATACCAGCATCAATTATCACGGTCCGAGTTGGGGTCATCTTTAGTTAGTTTCGGTGAACGGAGTAGATCTTCATCCTCCTCGGTGTCATCCACCGCCGGGCGCTTGCCAGAGTCGACCTCTTTTACTTTTGTACGAGCCGTAAGACTACCTACTAGCTGGGACGTCTCTGGGGGGGTGCTGTCGTGTTGGGGCATCCTCCAATTCTATCCGCCGATGCTGGCGTCTTAGCCTGGGGTCTCGAGCCGATATCGAAGTCGAAGCTTTCTGTCTAAGCTGGGCGACCTCACTAGCCGAAACCTCTACCTCTACATCATTGCATACTTCCATATCTCTATCTAGATATCTCTTAGAAGGAGCGGGAACAGCAAACCTGTCGTACACCTCTTTGTTTGCAATCACTGGACTAGGGGTGCTGTCCACTTCTGCATTGTCGGACTCTGGCGTAAACATGGAAATCTCCGGCGCCGTAGGACCGACAGTTTCCTGTGGTAAATGTTGCACTACGTTGACCTCAGACGGCTCCACCACAGACGGAAGTGCCGTACTGGAGGACTGTTGTTGGACGACTGCACCAACACGCGTGTTGTCGCCCACCGCCTCTCGGAAGGTTACCGGTCGATGCCTGGGTGTCACGGGTAGTTTCGTAGCACGAAGGGGGCAGTCTGCTTTCAGGTGCGTCGTGTCATGACACAAATGACAAGCCTGGGGTTGACCGAGGTAACTGATGTTGACCACATACGTATCAATCACCATACTAGCCGGTATGTTGCGTTTGAGCGCAATGTTTACAGCGTGCACTCCATTGTTAGCCGGGAGAAGATACTGAGTGCTGCATTTTTCTCTTCGGATGTCATACACCGTGCCATATTTACTTAGCTTCTGTGCTAACACTGCAAAAGGCACCTTCGAAGGCAGGTTAAACACTCGAACATTAACTGTTTGCTGGTCTCCAGGTGTAATGGTAACTTTGGTGATTTCTCCAGAGGTATATACAAAGTTTTGCTCGTCTGTAAAACGAGCAATCAGATTGTGATACAGAACTGCTGATATCAGTTTAACATAGATAGCACGTTCTCTGGTGTTGAGCTGTAACGTATCCACTTGATCAGCTTGTAGTCCAGTGAAGTTAACGAGCCACTGGTGGATTTCTAGTGCACTTGCTTTCGTAGCCGTAGTAGCAAACTGAATCTTCAGTGTATTCACACGCTTATACATTGCCATGGTTTCAGTTTTAGATTTACTGCACAGGTATTAACTTACCCAATTAAACAAAACTGAGCGCCGACACAGCACACTAGGTACAACCAGCGCGAACAAACAACTCTCGCTAGTTCAAACTGGTTCACTTACACGCGATAGCCAGCCGTCCGCTCTGGACGACAGACACTGCACAAATGTCGTTAGGCAAATAGGGCGGTAGCTAGAGGGAAGTGTCCGGCCTTTTCCTGGGCGAGGGATAGGGATAACTATAACCACTAGCCAAGAGGACGGAAAAACCTGCTCACGCCAGATACGGTTATAAATGCTCAGTAGGAAGGACAAAGCCGCAGGTGGAAGATGAAGCAGCATTTGTCGATGTATGTCATCTGGACCTGGAGAACAATCCTTTGCGATGGATAAGGAATACGCCAGCTCCTCTTCACTAAAAGGTGCATTATACGGTTCACTGTTAAAACCAAGAACAATCCACTCTGCAGATTCCTTGAGAGGAATAAAAGCTCTATCATAACAATGCGTTTGGCTAGTAGCAGCGAACGAAGTAGCCAGAGCGTCGGCGATATCCTGTTCTGTTGTATAATTGTTGCCGTGTAGGGCAAGACCGGGAATGATCGTCCGGTGATACTTGCCGTACATACGCCGAACAGCAGTCCACACCCTTTGTGCCGAAGCCCGACGGGAAAGGGAAGAGACGTAGGTTTCCCAGGATGTTCGGTTTGCATTACGCAGTACAAAGCGTGCTCTTGCACGAGAACGTTTGAAACAATAAAATTCTCCTCCGTTGGATGTGAACTGAAAACACGCATAGATCTCTTGCGTGCTTTGATAGCCAAACGGCATTCCTCGGTCCACCAAGGCACAGGAACGTGACGAGGTGTACTGAACCACGAGGAATGCTGGAATTCGCTGCAAGCAGGACAGAACACGTAAAATACTCCACCATGTCATCGATAAAATCGTTCAAATGAATGAGGGAACGAAACTTCCCCCAATGAGCCTTGGAAATAATCCAGTGACGATGCCGTGTCGACACAGAATGGCTACCAGATAGGTGAATGTTAATTGGGTAATGATCACCGCCAAATAGGTCGGAAACTACGGACCAGTCGATGAGTGGTACCACTGACGGGCTACAGAAGCTAACGTCTAAGGCGGAGTAAGTACCGTAGGTAGATGATAAAAAGGTAGAGGCACCAGTATTTAATAAGAGAAGGCCGGACATATCGCAAACGTCTGCTACAAGGTACCCACGAGCATCATCATTGTCGGAGCCCCATAAGGTGTTTTGACATTGAGATCGCCGAGAAAGAGGAACGGTGGCGGAATCTGTGCCAAAAGAGCCCGAAGATCGTTCTCGTGTACAACACTGACGGGTGGTAGATAGACATTGAAAATAGAGAAACTGAGGGTCAGCAGCTGTACACGTACCGCTACGGCTTGCAGCGGCGTGTTAAGTGGTATGCTGATGGCAAAGATGGTATGCGCCACCCGAATAGCAACACCACCACATGCCCATCAATCAGCTGCAGAGTCATGCCTAAAGGCCACAAATCCACGAAGATGGGCTGCGTGATGAGGTTGCAAATGTATTTTTTGTTGACAGACGATGAATGGACAGCGTTGAGAAATTAGATGCTGTATGTCCGGAACACGTGCACGGAACCCATTAACATTCCACTGGATTATTTCCATGGTAAAAGTAAAGAAGATTAACGCTTAGTCTTCAGCTTTTTCAGTCTCACCTTGGCCGATTTTGACCCTAGAATGTGAAATTCGCCAACCTCTGGCGACTCCTCAGATGTCCGGAAAGCAGAAGTTCCCCTGAGGCTCGTGGAGTGGGAGCGGGACTTCAATGAGGATGTGCGGCTGCTGGCGCGAACACTAGGCCTGGAACGAGGTCTGTCGGCAGGTCGGCTACGACTTGTGGACGACTTGCGGGCTGCTGTCTGCACGGCGGAAGAGGTAGTCGCCGGTGCATGTGTGCCACGGCGCAGTGCAGTAGTACTTGCTGGAAAGACTCTCTGGGTTGAAGCGTCGGCTGGTGCAAGTCCACAGACTGTACAGGAGTACGACGGACTGCGGTCGAATATCCTGTGGTGGTCGCAGGTTTTATTAACTTGAAGCGCCGGCGTGCTTCCAAAAAGGTAAGGCGCTCCTTGATACGCATCTCCTGGATGCACTTCTCATCCAAAAACTTGGGTCACTGACGCAAGCAGGACGAAGGACTTCCTCCACAGTTGACACAGCAGGGGTCCCGAACACATGCCGTATCCTCGCGTGCAGCTAAACCGCAACGCTCGCAGTGTGCAGCATGGTTGCATTTCGTCCTCGTATGTCCGAACCGCTGACACTGGAAACAGCGCATCGGGTTAGTGACATACGGGCGAACTGCAGCACGCTCGTATCCGCAGAGGATATACTCTGGTAACACAGTGCCCTTGAATGTTAGAAATACCGTACGCATAGGGTTCTCTGCGCCATCCTGCTTGCGGGTGAGACGGTACGGCTGACATACTCTCTGATATGACAGACAGGTGTCGATCTCTTCGTTTGTCAGACCGTCCAGGCTGTAGGTGGTAACAACTCCTCGACAAGTGTTTAGCGACTTGTGTGGGGCTACCCGGATGGGGTAGGAGCCCAAAAAGGTCGCTTTTAGCAACTTATGGGACTGGTCTGCATTCGCCGTCTCAACTAAAGTGTACCATCTCGCACTCGCGTTGCGTTCTTTACAGTGCCACAGATTCTATCTAGTTCACGTTTTATATAGAATGGACTAAGCTCTTTCGTCGTTTTTCCTTCAGTTGCCAATGTCACCACCAAAAAGCTGTCAGTGGGAGAGGGCTTGCGCGGATACATAATGATTTGGATCCCGATCCGGAACCGTCGGCGCCAGACTGCCATCCGGGGGTCAAGGAATAAAAGACACCAAAATCTCCACGGTCTGTGCAGCCATGGAGACCCCTCCATGACTGACCTCAAGGCGTACTTCAGAGGGACTACCCTCCTATCTCCACTGTTTGTCCACATGGATAAAGCGTTCACCACGCGCATCCCGGCTTTATTCCCTCGCGACAGGAATAACCGCCTGTGGCTCCCCAATTTAGGTCACGCTGCCTCAACGGAGTCAGCGTGGAATTCAGGGGACTCTGGTTTCATTACACCGGGGTTCCGTCAGCGGTAACACGTCCGGCCTGTGATAATAACCCGACGGCACACGGCCGTCGGGGAATTAACACAGGCCGTGCTCTCAAGGAGCTACGTGGGTGTACAAGACGCGTGGACGGGCTCCGCACCTAAGGTTACACAACCTTCGCGCCTGAGACCCCCAAAGAGCACACAAGTCGGGGGCCGCGCTGAAAACCGTAGGACGGGACCACGGAGATAGGAAAGATCCCTGCTGGTGAGACAGGAGTTATAGACCTAGAGCCTTACATACTAATAATGAGAATAAACCTAGAAGAGGAAGGGGATGAATAGGAGTACCGGTTAAACCAACTACATACACGTGGCGCAGTTGAGGTGGTGGAAGGGGTGAATTGGCGGTGAGTGGCTCGGGGCCCCGGGTACGCCAAACCCCTACCTACCGTAGTAGGACCTCCCTGGGGGTTCGGTTTTCATAGCAGCACTTCCATTTACACTACAGAGATGTATGCAATATACCGAACCGTTTTATATGTGCGCCGTCACAAATTGGGCGCCTGCCTAATTTTGAGTGATTCTCTTGGTGCACTTCAGAGCCTTCGTGAGCTATACATCCACCACCCTATTGTACAGCGTATCCAGCATGCCTTCCATGTTTTGCACGCTTTTGGCGTTAACGTGGAGTCTGCATAGATTCCTGGTCACGTAGGTTTACCGGGGAATGAAATAGCGGATTTGGCAGCAAAGGCAGCAACAACCGAACCCAGTATTCCCGTCTCTCGCATTACTTCGGAAGACTTAGGCTTGAAGTGTGGAGAGCGGCACTGTCGTGCTGCCACGAAGAGTGATCAGCACTCTGCGGTAATAAGTTTAGAGAAGTAAGAGAAATTCCGATAAACTGGTAAGCTTCTCTCGCGTATCTCGTTGCCAGGAGATGATTTTGGCTCCGTTACGCATTGGCCACTGCAATTTTACACATGGCTACCTTTTTAAACCGGACCCTGGTCCTCTTTGTCCACTGTGCGACAATTTTTTTGTGGTCCATCACGTGCTCTTAGAGTGTTTCCCTAGTGCACCTTCGAGACGATAAACAAGCGGTTGAAAGAGTTGTGAAGTTTCCTAGCCATGATAAAGATGAATCTAAGGATTTAGAACTTTAAATTTATTTATTTTTCATAATTTTATTTTAATTCTCGTTTTTTGCCTCTTTGTTTGGTATATTTATGCATATTTGCCTTTTCAGTAGTATTTTATTTTATATTAAAACTTATCTCCAACTTATGCCATGATCCGTTTTTTACAAGGGCGCCGATGACCAAGTAGTAGAGCGCCCTTAATCCTACAGTTAACTAGTTAACCCTCAACTCACTACACCTGTTACAGAGCACGCGCAGTTCCTCCCGCTAGCCGCAGGTAGCCGTCCTAAGTACATAATATAATCGTGCGGCACAAATGGTTAACCTGCGCTTTATCTTTGTTAATACAAACCTCTCAGATAACGCACTGATTACTCTCCGAAGCCGCCGACGTTTCACATTGCACCAATGAGCACGTCACTTCAGCCAATGAATGTGTAGAAATCGCAAATGACAGATATTCACTTCACGTGGAGTAAAAAGCAGTGTTGCAACGTCTTCGCTGTTTTCTCTCTCATTCATCTCATTCATATAGTTTTCTTGTGAACTTCTCAGGTGCGAGTGGTGTTTGTCGTCCAGTCTTAAATATGTGGAGCCCTTGGGGCGTGTCTAGCTTTAACGCTTGAAATAATAGTATCAATAATCCAGCTTCCTCGTAATAATAACATTAGTGGTGCCAGTAATAATGGTGTTTTTACGTTTTGTGTCGCTAGTGGGGCAGCAAGTGAAGAAAGAGAAAGCAGTAGGCTTGAGCACACAAACAGTCAGTAAATTTGCACGGAGACTTCCCATTACGCCACCCAAAAAAAAAAAAAAAAAAAAAAAAAAAAAAAAAAGGAAACCAAATTTAGAGAGGGTTGATGTTAATAATGGTGTTTTTTACGTTTTGTGTCGCTAGTGGGGCAGCAAGTGAAGAAAGAGAAAGCAGTAGGCTTGAGCACACAAACAGTCAGTAAATTTGCACGGAGACTTCCCATTACGCCACCAAAAAAAAAAAAAAAAAAAAGGAAACCAAAGTTAGAGAGGGTTGATGTTTTCAGGGCGCTGATGACCTAGAAGTTGAGCGCCCTTAAACTAAATCAAATCAAATCAAATTGATGTTTTCAGCTGTGACATAGTTCGTAGGGAGGTGTATAGGTTTTATAAAAAAGGGCAGCCACCAACCGTGCTAGAATTGCTGCATGAACTTCAAACCCTGTGCGATTTTCCTCACAAAAGGGATTTACATAGACAGTTGTTAGTGAAGTTAGGGTTCCGCTTTCGCACGTTAAATAAGAGATCCGTGTTTATGGAATCAGCAAGGATTGTGGCATGGAGATATCGGTAATAAACTATTTCAGGAAGGGAGGGTACCATAGGGTTTATTTAAATGAGCCTTGGTACGATGCTCATGATGTAAGAAATGGTTGGGATGACAGCAGTTGTTCTTGCTGCCTTCCAGCACCTGTGTTACGTGGAAAAATAATCATGATCTTGCATCCAGGCAGTAGCCAGGATTGGGTTGAGGGCTGCTTATATTTGTCTTCTAAAAATATTGGGGAATCCTTAGCTGATTTACATCACGACATGAATGCCGAAATATTTGAAGCTTGGTTCAAGAACACACTTTTGAGAAATATTCATAATGGGAATGTTATTGTGCTAGATAATGCAAGTTATCATTCCCGGCTAAACATCGAAATTCTTACCATGTCCAGCAGAAAAGAAGGAATGATCAGATTCATGGAAGAATATAATTTAGAATTACCCAGTCCAGTTTGGAGAAAATTCGGGAAGCTAATATACAGAACGTGTATGTAATAGACGAAATGGCAAAAGGTCGTGGCCATGAAGTCCTCAGGTTACCACCATATCACTGTTGTCTCAATCCGATTGAGTTGATATGGACACTCCTTAAATATGCCGTTAGAAAAAGAAATATGATTCCCTCTATAAGTGGCAGTATGTACAAAGTGTTGAGAGAACGTGTGCCGAATATATGTTGATTCAAATGTATGGGAAAGATGTGTTCAGCATACCATGCAAAAGGAGCGAAAATTCCAACTTCAGTATGTTTCACACGACAGCGCTTCGTTCGTGAGACATGTGAGCGAAAATGACAGTGACAGTGAGGAAGGTGAAGACAGCGTACGCTTTTTAATTTAACGTTTCAAGGAAGGTTTTAAAGCAAGCACTATCAGCTGTAGAGATTCCAATGGAGAATTGCTAAATAAGCTAGACGTAAAAAAAGATGGACAGAATACTTCGGCACACTTTTAAACACGGATGGAGAGAATACGGGAACGGAAGAGATGATGGGCTTAAGAAGCATGGAAGAAGATCTGACCATGGAGAAAGCACTAATACCAGATGAGCTGGATATGGAAATAGCAATCCAATAATTGTTTAATATAATCACTAACCGATGGAAGAATGAACAAATGCCAAAAGATTGGAAAAATAGTGTTATTTGTCTTGTGTACAAGAACAAAGGGGATAAATCATGCTGTCAAAACTATAGAGGAATTTCAATTCTATGCACGAGTTACAAAATATTCACAACAATACTTTAAAATAGATTACAACCATACGTTGTAGAAATAGTCGGTAAATATCAAACTGGTTTTAGGAAAGGAAAATCTGCAATCGATCAAGTATATACAGTTTAAAATAATACTAGAAAAATTCTGGGAATATAAACTTGACATACATCAATTATTCATTGACTTCCAATAGGCATACGACAATGCTGACAGGAAGAAACTATACAAAATTATGGTCCCTTTTGAAATCCCCCAAAAATTAATAAGGCTAAGAAAAAAATTAGCCATGGAGGACTCCGTAGCTCAAATTGGAATTAATACAGAAGTAGCAGAATCCTTTCTTGTTAACAAAGGCCTGAAACAAGGGGATGGGCTGGCTCCACTTTTATTTAATATAGTCCTAGAATATATAATTAGGAAATGAAATGCAGAAACAGGAGGCATATTGGTATATAAATCCATACAGATAGTCGCCTATGCTGATGATGTTAACATTAGGGTAAGATCTCGTCAAGACTTAATACAGACAGTCAATGTACTTGAACAAACAGCAAAAGAAGTTGGCCTCCAAGTAAACAGTTCTAAAACAAAAATGTTAACACAATCAAGGACGAAATTAATAGAGAACAGCAATTTAAAACATACACTAATAATGTTGAAGTAGTGAAGAAAATTTCATATTTAGGTACAATTATAACCAATAACGATGAAATACAAGGAATCCGAAACAGAATACACAGAGCAAACAAGGCGTATTATGGTCTTTTACCAATTCTGAAATTTAAATTTATGCATAGAAAAACAAAAATACGATTATACAAAACATGCATACGATCCATAGTTATTTATGGATGTGAAGCTTGGACCATGACGAAGGCGGCCGAAAACATAATTAATATATCTGAAAGAAAGATCTTAAGAAGAATTTATGGACCTATAAATGAGAATGGTAAATGGAGAATGAGATACAACAAGGAAATATATGACCTCTTCAAAGAACCAGAACTGTCCACTGTACAAAGTATGGATGAAGGACAGATACCTAAAAAGGTGGTGGCAGGAGTGATGTTTGGAAAGCGACCGATAGGTAAACCTAGGAAAAGGTGGATGGATTCAGTGAAAGACGACAGTTATCAGCTCCTAAAATGCAAAAATTGGCAACTGATAGCTCTGGATAGAGATGACTGGAGGTCTCGGATGAAGAAGGTCCAGGTCCGCTTTGGGCTGTAGTGCCATTGGAAGAAGAAGAGTACTCTCATTGCCTTAATAAGAACGTTACTAATGTTATTGACAGTGACGAATGCTTTCTCGTTGTAGTTCTCGTGTACCCCTTGGTATTATGCAACATACAATGTACACTGAACAAGATAAACGAGGTTAGCAAGACCACTACTCTTGCTAGCCTTGTTCCGTCTTTTAGGCAGTTACAAGTCCACAATGGAGAGTGAGAGACAACAAGGTACTTTCAGAGCGGCGTGGTTAGAACTGGAAGAGTGAGGGTGAGTGAGTGTCAGAGAGTGTGAGTGACAATGTGAGAAAGGTGTGAGGGTGTGTGTGCGAGAGTGTGTGTGAGAATGTGACAGAGTGTGAGAGAGTGGTGAGTGAGTGACCGAGTGGATGAGTGAGTGCGTGAGTGAGTGGGTGCTTGCGTGCGTATCTGTATGTGAATGACTGGAGTTTGGAAGCCCGTCGACAGCTAGATCATTTGGGCCCGAAATCAAATTTTAAAGTGTAGAAGTCACAACCTCACGACGTTAAAGCGTGAAGGCTAAAACACAGAATTAAAATTATAAATAGTTAAAACATTAAAAAGTGAAGAACTGGAAGAGATTCTTGCTTCTGGGGTTTGCATATTGGTAGAAAGGCAAGAAGCAGATGTGACACAGAGAATTCCAAGTCCACGTTGGAATACATTTTATTGTATGTGGGGCTACAGGCTCCTCATGTGAAGGGTGTTTTAGTTCTGCTGGATTTATTTTTTTCGAAAAACGGTGTAATTTGGATGCTCACCACCTCAGTGATCTTGTGTTCTTGTATCAAAATAAAAAGCATTAAGATGATTTAACTTATTCCATACGCAAGGTTGTTTGCTGTTTGTTTCAGTTTAATTTTTGTAATGAAATTTATGTTACTGTATGAAGTGACTAAAAGAAAGCCGAGAAAGCTATATAATGAAGAATCCATATGTATAAGATGTATTTTTCTGTTATTTTAGAATAAAATGTGCTCATTATATGTTTGGTTTGAAATTAAAATTCGTTTATGCTGTTAACATTTATAGTAGGTATGCACTGTTATTTAATTTCCAAGTAATAAGTACCTATTAGTAGAATTTCACTTAATTCTGAAGAAGTGTGGTTTTGAACAGAATGGAAATACATTTTGTAATATTTACTAAAGCCAGTGAAATTGAAATCTGTGTTTATTTCATGAACATATTTTTGCTAGTGTATACTGTTAAGAGAGACACGTTGGAGCGAAACCACAATTTTATAAACGATATTGAGTTAATGTTTTTAGTTTTATTAACACAGTTTATGGAGCAAATTACGATCTGGAAAGATACGCCGAATACATAAGGTAATCAGCTAGCAACATATACCGCAACTGCAGCAGCGGCGCTGGGGCGGGTTTCCTCCGGGTTCTCCGGTTTCCCCTGTCATTTCATTCCACCGGTGCTCCATCTTCTTTTCATGTATCATCAGTGTCACTGCCTGCGGTGCCGTATGTAGTAAAAGTGGGCGTTAAACACTACCAAAAAAACTACAGCAGGGCAAGATCACTGCGCTGTGTCGTAAACACCAGGCAATACCGGCAGATGAGTTGGAGGAGGAAGGTTAACGTTGCCGACGTAGATTAATGACTAATGAGTTTCGGAAAATGGATTCTCAAGATTATCTTAACAATGAATGTATAAATGATATTTATTAAGTTTAAAACATTTAAATGCAGGTTTCGGTTTTATTTTGAAGCAGTGTCTTCGTTACACCACTATTCTGTTGGAATACTACCTTTACATCTATTATGGACAGTAGCTGTTACTTTTGGCAATACTGGAAGCGAGTAACGCACCGGATGTTAAAACTTTCTGCTAGCACCAATCAGCGGTCTCACTGCTAGGCGTGGCTTCCAAATGTAGCACCGTGTTGCCAACTCCGTTTTACAAGGACCACGTGCTTTGAATTGCTTTGGTGTTTGTGCAGGTTTTTTCGAATAGGTAAACGGTATAAAAATTATCTCCATATTCTACTATTCTGTGATCATTTATATGCATACTGTCTATTAAATTTATGAAGTAGCGATGCGACCTGCATTTGTATGAAATGTTTCAAATACCTTGTTTGAAATTCCCGCTAAAGAACTGGCAACACTGCGTCACGAGGCCTTGAGAAATGCCAGAGCCGGAGATCCACTGGCCGTACAATAGTAGGAGCATACTAACCAAACAAGACAAGCTTCTCGAGAAGCAGGTTTGCGAGCGTCTTATTTCGATACCGAAATAAACAAAACATGAGAAAATGGGTGAAAGTGCAGTACTCCGGTTATTATTCCCTTGGTACACTTAAGAAATAAATGTCATGCTTGTAACACGTTTGTTTACTTGGAGAAAACGTGACAAAGTTGCTTTCTACGACACCGAATACCTGCAATCTTATCGCACCCTTTGATGCTACGAGGGTAACCATTTGAGCGACACGATCATACAAATATGAGCAAGACCGTTGCTATAGCACAAGCAGTTGTAATACTACTACGGGCATAATCTAATGGTCTACATTTGCGACATCCGGGCACGTGAATCGTGCGTCATTTGGAAACCACGCAACCAGGGGGTGGGTGAAGAGGAAGTAACGTCTAACTGGTTGTATTCCGTATTGATCTCACCCTCAGCCCTTATTCAGTAAGCCTTGTAAGTTAAACTTGGTTTTTCAAGAGCAATTCCTACTGTCCGACCACCAAAAGAAGCCGGGCTAGAGGAATGTGCTGCATAAACACTTTCTAACATCTTCCAATTTTGTGGGTGTCCTCCGAGATTGAAATACAGATACACTTTGTTAGGATGAAGCTGCTTCCCTAGAAATCTGTGACACTGTACGTACTCCATCCTAAACCACAAGGCTCCACAGTCAATTCCTAGGTTTTTGAAAATCTAGTTGAGCTACGTTCTTAATTGAAGTTTTTTTTTAACTTTATGCATGAAATACAACTCTTCTGCCCTGCGAATGAATCATTTCACGTTTTTTAATAGAAAAACCACTTATCCCAACATCGATGGACATATTCACACACTTGTATCATGAACACCGGGAGACATAAATATAATCATTTAATTTATGTACTAACAGTATTTCAGCTCGAGTTTGAAACATGGCTTAATACATACCCGTTCACTTTAATAATAAAACAACACACTACTGCTGAATATTTCCTCGTCCCTTTTCAAACTGCCTGGTTTATATTTTCATAGTATCTACTACTGTCTGTACATCAGCTCGTGGTCTTAGGGGACTGAAGGGCAGAGCAGGGACGTTCTGCGATAGTATAACCCAAGTTTTGTAAACTAAGTACAGCTCGTCTCAACCTTAGAAGACAGTACACGTTAAATGGGGCGCAACGTTGCAACATGTACTATATGTATGCCTTCTTTCATCCTCGAACCGCAAATCATGTAAGAACCGACTCAGAGTGGCCCTTGAGAAATTTGGTGATGGTACCGTGACAAAATTATATTCAACGTGGGTGGCATATTTTCAAACACTAAGGAATGAACAATTCACCGCACTTCGCTTAGCACTATTCCATCATATTGCGTTATCCTAGCGTTTTGTATTGTCCTGCCCTTTTTGCTTTCTTTTTCGTGGCGTTCTTAGAGGTCCTTTCATTAGTTCCTTTTTAATCCTATACACTACTGCTTCTGAACACCCGATAGCCTTACCTGTTACTTTTACTGCCTTATTAATACTCATTTGACTTGAAAAAATAATCTAACAGATTCATAATTCCTTACTTCTTAATTTACCAATATATCCTCTTTTCCTAGCTTCCCCTCCACTACTACAAATATTTACGGAAAATGTTAAATAAATAACGTAATAGCACTTCACAGGCCCCATAAAGTATAAACACACACACTTCTTTACGAACTGATGTTAACTTTTACTACTGCCTTGTGTCTAACGATTGACCCCTTTTTATCTGAATAGGTGAATACCTTTTGTTTGCCTTACACGATAAAATAAAAAGGTTACAGGCGTCTGGTTTATTTTAAAAACTTTCTATAACCCTCCTCAACATTTGCTCTCGCTTTGTCCCCGATGTAAACTCAATGATAAAAAAGTTTCCCACTGTGTAACTTTTGCAGTGCACAAATATAAAATTTTCCGAAAACATTTAATTTAAAAAATTGTAAAACTTAACAGAGTAAACATACAGAATTCAAAGTAGGCAGGTGGCGGCACTGTAGTTTACTCTAATGAAAAATATAAACGTAGTCTAGCAGTTAGTTTATTAGTTAGTGTGTGATGAGTATAGAAATAGGAAACATCGGAGTTTTACTGAATAAAAAACGTTTTCTGTAGAGATTTGGGCATATAGAAGTGTATAATGGCCCTAAAAGGATATAACCAATTAGAGAAAAAGATATGCATAGAATAATTTGTTCAAACTTGAAATTTATAACAACTGAATATTTACACCACGCTATTAGGAACTTGGGAACAGCGCAAGAGTAGAAAAGGACGAAGCTATCGGCAACTCGTATGAGGTAGATAGAGAAAGATATACCCCATTTAACTCCATACTGTCTTCTAAGGGTGAGACAATCTATAGATAACGTTTCTGCTTGTTAGGTTGCAAACTTACCTCCAATGTTATTCCCGTCATCTTTGCTCGCTAACATGCCAACATCTTGTTATTTCAGTTACAAATTGGAGTCGCTAGCGTTATCTCGGAAGTAAAGAAAAGAGGAGTATAGAAGTTGATAAATCCCCGCTTTGGAGTGTTGTAAAATCTGCTATTATATTGTGGTTGCAGAGCAGAAGGGTTCAGAGTGACAGTTCCATATATAAAACAGATCTTTACAGGATGATTGAAACAAACAAACCTAAGGACGTTTCTAAAGCCGACACATTTTGGGTTTTATTGAGGCGCACTGTCGTTTGCTTGTCCCCATACACGTGTGTTCATAATCCCATAGAACTAATTTGGGCCAAGGTAAAACGAATAGTTAGATAAATGTAACAGGTGACTTATTCTTACAGGAATTGCACGATATAACACTCGAGGGTATATCACTTGTGACCAAAAGAGGCTGGCAAGGTTTTTGGAAACATATAGAAAAGATAGAAAATGATAAGTGGCAGAAAGACGGAGCAGTTGAAAACATTTGTTTTATAAGCTAAATAACTCCATGAACTAAAAATAACATTTAAGTTCCGCTATTTTGAGTGACTTCTTTGGTTTGATCTAGCGTGAATACACCTTCCAAGGTTGGCAACATTATCGCAAGGCGATAAGAAGCATGACTCCCGCTGCAGATATCTCTTGTTTACCTAGAATTGTTTACAGACGTATTCACTTGCTGCATTCCTCCCAGGGACCATTAGGTGGTGAATAAATAGTACGTGTGTTTATATTCTAGATAATCTTTGTGAGCAAAAAATAGCGGAATTTTTAAGTCTGAGTTTAATGAATGTTGTGTGACGATTACTAAGAGTGTGTAAGATAAAAATTGTACACTGATTTTCAAGCTTTTCTGTGTTGAATTGAGGCCGAAACCCGCGCCCGCCAATTAAAACCCGCGTACCTACGCAATAATTTGTATATCATTGAAAATCGATTATAGGCTTCACCTTACAACTCGACTGGTGGGCCGACGGTACAGCGATTACCTCAGGCAGGGAAAGTAACGGTACCGCAAGAAGGCAACAACCCCTGAAAGAAAGGGAACAATAGGGTTGAAATACCCAACGCTTGAAGACGTACGTGCCTAATTGCAAGGTGAAGCTGGCCAAGCGGAAGGGCCGAGTTGAGAAATACAGTTCTTCGGGAGAGAAAGACACTGAGTAGCCAGCCAGCCAGTGGCAAGCCAACGTTGAGCCAGTCAGCTTCTTCTCCAGCTTCTCGAGCGTTCCACGCCAGATGTCAAGACAGGGGATGGTCGAACCAACACCGGCAAGCTACACTTCATAATCCACGGCTACAGCGAGCGCACTCTCAAGACGCTTGGCAAGGAGGCGGAGAGGGCACCACACGTCAGTCCGCGCCCCTTCCACGCAACCCCGACCCTACCCCTCCTTGTGGTGAGGTTTGTGTACCTGCTGAGCCAGTCTCAGAAGACGCAAGTCTTGTAGTCCGTTGGGACTACTCATAGGCGTAGGAACAGACAAACCGCGCTTCTTAGCAGCCACCTCCCTTCACACCTAAGTCTTTCCCGGCCATAGAAGATGCTCAAGCGTCATTCTACGGCCAAACCCCCTAAACCCCCAGATCCCCAATCTTCCCGCCGACGCGTCCTGACAAAAAAGAAGAACTCACCGCCGCTAACACAACATGCACCCTCTACATCAGCAAGCGAAGGAGAAATAATCTACGACGAAACACATGACACACACACAACAAACACCAACACAAACACCTCCACGTACACCTACACCGACAACAAGCAAACCACACAAACACTCACGACGTCACCGCACACACTCCGTAAGCTCCAACAGCAGCTCAGCCTCTCAAGCTCCTGACATTGCAGACCATGACTCAGACACAAGCCTTGAATCCACAACGCAACTCGGTAACCGACTTAACACACTACTGACACAACGCACAACTTACATACCACCCACACCTCACGGATACTTCACAATATACATAATCAACAGCAACCCGGACAAACAAAATACATGGCTCGTTAGGAGCTTAATGACGAAGACACAACAAAACACTGACTCACTCTACCGCGCACAAAGACTACAACAGAACACATTTGCATTGACATTCCGAAACCAACAGCAGGCAGTGACTTTC
Source organism: Tenodera sinensis (assembly GCA_030765045.1). Taxonomy (NCBI): domain Eukaryota; kingdom Metazoa; phylum Arthropoda; class Insecta; order Mantodea; family Mantidae; genus Tenodera; species Tenodera sinensis. Next base: position 142,784,916 of record CM060964.1, on the reverse strand, counting down.
ACGCAGGCTATCCCCATCCACAACTTTGGGAAGTTTGCGTACTATGCAAACTCCCCACCACAAAACCGACCCACACCCAACCCTGACACAGAACCTAATAGACCACGCAAAACCCTGACCGCAGTAGTAGAAGGCATACCCTATGACATAACTGACGACGACATATTGCAAAGCATACAAGAGACATACCCGGAAATAACACACGTATCCAGGATTATCAGCCAAAACCGACAGACACAACTCGTAAGAATTTTCAGCACATGCATCACGACAATCGATACCATACTGAAAGAAGGCGCCGTCATTGAAAAACAAATTTTCAGGGCGGAGCCTTCAAAGCACGCAGACAGACACGTACCTTGCCGACAATGTCAGAAATACGGACATCACGTAGAAAACTGTACACAACAGCCCATATGTTTTCACTGTGGGCATAACTCGGACACAAGACGATGCAACCACCCCATCCGACATAACACCCCTTACTGCTCCACCTGCCGACAGAATGGGCACTACACCGGGCAAATAAAATGCCCGATGTATCCCAGACCACCCCCGACACAACCGGAACACACTGCCAAGACCTACATCTTCCCCCACAACATCCCCACACCACCCAAACCAAAACACGTGACTGACTGGCCCGAGACAAACTACCCTGAGATCCCTGAAACTAAAAAACACATGTCAAAGCACGAAACCGTAAACACTTTCCAAGACGTAATCTCACAGTCAGAACAACATATCAAGTCACTACAAGACCAACTCAAAAACATACAGCAAAACATTACAAAGTACATACGCGACATCACAAACACGACAATTACACAAATACTGAGCACACTCATACCACCCATATACGACATTACTCCACCCGCACACAGAGCACGATTCCTACAAAACCTGACACAGACTGCACAAAAGACGCTTAAAAAAGTGGTAAACACGACCAGAGTTGGCAACCAGCTGGCAATATTTATAGATGAACACACATAACAATGACATACACGAACAATGACAACACACCAACCACAATTAAAAACACAAGCACACAGTAAACACAAACACAATTACACACACACAATATAACACTTAGAACACACAACACAGACAAAAACCAACCTTGAGCTGCTGCAGCAACAACACACACACAACCACACAACAAAATAAAAACTAATATCTTCTCCGAGGGTAGAAGCAATCACACACCAGGGATGAACACACACAACACCAACCCACACAACCACACCACAATACACCAGTTCACAACCACACGCACACACGATTGATCTCCGCGCCCCGTAAAAAACAAAAACTCAAAAAAAAAAAAAAAAAAAAGGCGGCTGAAGAGGGATTATCCCTAAAACAGCCAGGGCATGTTGTAAAACATGCCCAAATACCTTTTTCATTCATTCATTCAGAAAGGCACTTGCTTGGTAGATCTTCAGCGGGATAGATAACGTGTGCGTCTACGCGGATCACCATACTTCTTGTGTGTCTTCTTCTTCTTGCCTTGTGTGTCGGAAGGGGACATTAGTAAAGTAAAATAATCATTAAAAGGAATAGAAGGCAACCCGACTTCAATTGATTACCTGGACATTCCTCAGCTGGATAACCCTGAGATAAAGACCTCGTGCTCAAACAAAAATCACACTGTAAAAAGCCGGAGCAATCAAGAGCACCCACACTTTCCCGACCTACCCCTTCCCAAGTAGACCAGAAACATAATATCCCATACACGCATCCGAATATACCGCACCAGAATGCATGTTGAATGACGATAATCGTTTGAAATTCCAAACTGCATAGCTCGCGTTGTAGGTTACATAGAGAAAAGTTTTTTGTACAGCCATGACCAGAAAGTAGTTTCCTGTCCAATTATGAGATTGACAACTATCAATTTCAAGTATTTATCCGAGCGTAATAAATGCAGATAGTGTTCTCAGTTCAGGCGCGTAAGATGCGTGCACCTATAGTTGGCATCACTGATAGCAGGTATATGATTCGCTAGTCTTCAGTACGGCCCACCTTCATAAGCCTTTAACTTTTGCGCTTCCCCTAGATGTGGCAGCATGGGTGATTCGCATACACACATTTCATAGTAAACAAATCGACGTGTTGCATTAGTGATTGTATGCCAAGTTACTATTTAGTAAATATTTCACTGTTCTAGTAAACAGATAAGAGATATCACGCAGGGCTCTGACAATCAAGGTCAATTCACTTGGTCGCTTTGCCAGGTCCTCCGCTGGCCGCAAATAAACAGGCGCAATGCTACAGTTTGTCCACCATCTCATGACCCTTGGCAGGAATGCAGCGAGTCAGTACGTCAGTAAACAATTCCAGGTACACAGCGATATCTGAAGCTGGACTCGTGCTTCTTATTGCGCTTAGGATTATGGTGCAATCCTTTGAGCGTGTATTCGTACTAGATTAAACCAAAGAAGACGCTAAAAGTAGCGAAACTTCAATGTTATTCAGTTCATGCAATATATTTAGCATATAAAACGCAAACAATGTTTCCAGTTACTCCGTCCTTCTCCCACTGATCATTTTCTACCCTTTCTATATTTTTCGAAAACCCTGCTGGTCACAAGTGATATATCCTCGCGCATTATATCATGCAACTCCTGCAAGGAAAAGTCCTCTGTTACATTTCTTTAACTATTCATCTTACCTTGGCCCAAGCTAATTCTAAAGGACTGAGGTCAACTATCCTGTAAAGATATGTTTTACTGTCACAGTGAATTCTTTTGCTGCATCCACAATGTCATACATAACTACACATGGGAGAAAATCTCACATGGACGTTACGTTGACTACGCATCGACTGTAGAGTGCGGGGGATGTTGTGATTGGTATGCAAACAAGAGATAGGAAGGTCAGTTTCAATAACGCACAGTTCCACTTTGTCATTGGAAGAGACTGCACACCCTAGCATACGACCTTCTCTCCTGTGACGTAAAAGTTCCATAATTCAGTTATATTTACGCAGAGATCATTACCACTGAGAGTTTCCCCCATGTCTGGTAATAACAGATTTCACAGCATTCGTAGGAGAGTGCTTATGTACTTCACGTCTACTCCACATTCCCTTTTTCCCCCTTAACTTCCGACATTACACTAGTGACTCGTGCGGTTTTCCAACTGAAATTAAGAGAAATTAGCGCGAGTACACATAGCACGAATAACATTTGAGGTAATTTGGCAACGTAGCCAGGAGCAACGTTTGCGAGGAAGTTTACAAAACTCGGGTTACACTGTGTGGAATGTCTCTCCCCTCCCCTTCAGTATCTTTAGGCCATGAGTTGGTGGACAGACAGTATCTGTCCTGAGATGTACATGGAAACTTCCATAAGAAACAAGCAAATACCTTGTAAACAGGGTTTTAGGGGAAAAGGGAAATACAACCAAAAAGATAAAACTCACTGAGGACAAAAATATTATACAATGTTTTGCTACGACATAATTGTGTCCTGGTAAAAGAAAATAATGTGTGCGCCAGATTTCCAAATGTTGTAATCTTCACTTTAAATAAATGTGTTGTGAATATTTATAGTCAATAAACAGATTACAGGATGCACAACAGAGGGGGACACCTCACACACAGGAAGAGATGAAGTGAAGGAAGCACAGGAGGCTACAGACCGCAGACAGACAGGTCACAGAGACGCGTGGAATTCCCTAATATTTCCAAGCTCGAAGACCTATCCCATTGCTGGAGCTACCTAGAGAGGGCGATGAATGATCTGTCGACCAAGCAGCCCTCTAGTGCTCACGGAGAATACTTCTTACTTTAAGGACCCATCCACAGCATCTACCCGGAACCACCATACACTGCGAAACCTGGAAACGCATCCGAAACATGAGAATGAAGCGGATTGAAAAGAAATAATGGAAAGGAAATTGTGATGGGACAACTACCCCAGCATTCGCTTACGGACCAGTGAAAACCGCGAAAAACTCATGGTCAGAGTGGGTGGTCGAAGGGAATCGAACTCAGAACCTCCCAAATTCGAGCCTCAAATTTACCACGGAACAATCTTGCTCGATTAGTAAATAAATATTCTACAAGAGTCTTCCGGGCTGATTTGCCGTGGTCTGCTGGAGTAACTTGGTCCAGACGTTTCGTCCACTACTGCGGTGGACATCATCAGTGGCGTGGTCGAAGTCTTCTTGGTGAAGGTACACTTGTGTCTGAGGCGTTGACTGTCTGGGATGCGGATTTCATACACGGAGGGGTCTTCTCTGATTGGCTCGGGGCTCGCTGAGGCAGTGTGTTTGGTGGGAGGGGGCTAGCTGCATCTCGGGCGCTACTAGATTCTGATTGGTTTGTGTTGCTTGACTGTCTGTGTTGTTTAATGTTATCGATGACGGGGTACCAAGTTTTGTTGAGCTTAAGGGCTTCCTCTTTCCTATTGAAATTATTGGCATGTTTATAAATTTCTATGGCTTCGCGCTGTAGTCGAGCATGGTAGTGTGAGATGTTAGATAGAATGCTGGTGTCCTGAAACTTGATGACATGCTCCCCCTCCGCTTCTATAGCATGTTCAGCGACAGCTGACTTTTCAAATTGTCCAAGACGGCAGCATCTCTTGTGTTCGTTTAGTCTGGTGTTGATACTACGTAGCGTCGTACCAATATATACTGCACCACACGAGCAGGGGATCCGGTATACGCCAGCCGAGGAGAGCGGGTCCCTCGGGTCCTTGGCTGAGCGTAGTAAACTGTTGAGCTCTCTTGTAGGCTTGAAAACCGTCTTGATATTATGGCGTAGCAGGAGGCGTTCAATCCTGTCGGTGACGTTTTGAACATAAGGAAGGAATACCGTGCCTTTGTTCCTAGGTGGGGTCGGCTTAGCAGAGATCGGCTGCCGTCTGGGTGGTCGGAAGGCTCTCTTTATTTCTTCTGTAGAATAGCCATTGGCTTGTAAGGCTAGTTCCAGATGGTGCGGCATTGGATCTCCTACATATAGCATCGCGAAATATCTAGCCAATCTGCTGCAACCGCATGTAGGCAACACTGATACCTACATAAAGGACTCTGCACATTTCATCCAGAAACTCCAAAATCTCACTTTACAGCCTCAAGACATACTCGTCAGCTTTGATGTTGTCTCTCTCTTTACCATGGTCCCCGTCAACGACACCATCACTCAACTGAAGCAGATTTTTCCTGACGACATTGCAGCTCTCTTTCATCTCGTTCTTACCACCACCTACTTCCAGTGGAATCATTCTTACTACGAACAAATCGATGGCGTAGCCATGGGCAGCCCACTCAGTCCAGTAGTAGCGAACTTCTTTATGGAGTCCTTTGAAGCTACAGCTCTAAACACCGCATCTCACATGCCGTCTGCTTGGTTCCGCTATGTAGACGATACTTTCGTCATATGGAGTCACGGCGAGCAGCCTCTGCTGGGTTTTCTTCAACACCTCAACAGCCTCAATCCGCGCATCCAGTTCACCATGGAAAAAGAAAAAGATGGTCAGCTGGCTTTCCTGGACGTGCTGGTCAGCAGGAAAGACAACGGCAAACTTGGACACACGGTGTACCGCAAGCCTACTCACACAGACCGTTATCTCAACAAAACCTCCAACCACCATCCGAGACACAAACGGGCTATGATTCAAACTCTCCTACACCGCGCTTCCCGTATTTGCGAGCCTCATCTGCTACCACAAGAGCTGCACCATCTGGAACTAGCCTTACAAGCCAATGGCTATTCTACACAAGAAATAAAGAGAGCCTTCCGACCACCCAGACGGCAGCCGATCTCTGCTAAGCCGACCCCACCTAGGAACAAAGGCACGGTATTCCTTCCTTATGTTCAAAACGTCACCGACAGGATTGAACGCCTCCTGCTACGCCATAATATCAAGACGGTTTTCAAGTCTACAAGAGAGCTCAACAGTTTACTACGCTCAGCCAAGGACCCGAGGGACCCGCTCTCCTCGGCTGGCGTATACCGGATCCCCTGTTCGTGTGGTGCAGTATATATTGGTACGACGCTACGTAGTATCAACACCAGACTAAACGAACACAAGAGATGCTGCCGTCTTGGACAATTTGAAAAGTCAGCTGTCGCTGAACATGCTATAGAAGCGGAGGGGGAGCATGTCATCAAGTTTCAGGACACCAGCATTCTATCTAACGTCTCACACTACCATACTCGACTACAGCGCGAAGCCATAGAAATTTATAAACATGCCAATAATTTCAGTAGGAAAGAGGAAGCCCTTAAGCTCAACAAAACTTGGTACCCCGTCATCGATAACATTAAACAACACAGACAGTCAAGCAACACAAACCAATCAGAATCTAGTAGCGCCCGAGATGCAGCTAGCCCCCTCCCACCAAACACACTGCCTCAGCGAGCCCCGAGCCAATCAGAGAAGACCCCTCCGTGTATGAAATCCGCATCCCAGACAGTCAACGCCTCAGACACAAGTGTACCTTCACCAAGAAGACTTCGACCACGCCACTGATGATGTCCACCGCAGTAGTGGACGAAACGTCTGGACCAAGTTACTCCAGCAGACCACGGCAAATCAGCCCGGAAGACTCTTGTAGAATTTCAAACACCGGCCGTGAAAGCCTACGCCTACTCAGTAAATAAATAGTTAGAATCTATGTTTTCAGTGTTTCAAATTGCGTGCTTTAAGTATTATTCTTATGCACGAAATTTACTTTTAAGACGCCTAATTTATGGATGCCATAGCTCAATGGCATTTCGATACTAAACTGATGTGGAAAGTTATTTTTATAAAGCTACTGGCTGAACTGTAATGTTTTCGAATCCATTGAGTTAGTTTCATTTCTTTTTATATCTTTTATTAATTCTGTATGTAAATGGTGGCGCCCTTGTAGAATTATATGAACGTTAAAGACGCGACACAAATTTTTCGGGCATGTATTGTACGTTTTATGGGGTATACGCATTTTTAAGAACTTTACTGCTTAAAACTACCTTCTGAATTTAAAAAAAAAAAAAAAAAAAAAAAAAAAAAAAAAAAAAAAAATCGTCAAGCTCGAAGGAGTTAATAACAACAATAAAGATAGGTTACTGTACACAACAAATCAAGTAGGTATCTGTCGTGGTGCAGCTAATGTCGAGAACATAGAATAATGCTTATAGGTCATATCTTTTACTGGACATACACCTTTGCATGCTTGAATTTAATTTGGAGTTTTATCTGATTTTCAGGAACATTGTTATACACCAATGGATAACAAGTGAATTGTTTTGAATACAGCCCAACTGATTCTTTAGTTCTTACACCAACGGATATACTTTTAAAACATAGTGCACGTCATAGCACGTCCGAAATGGAACAGCCGTGACAGTGCAGCTATGTAAGTATATGTATAGCGCCGCTGAATAAGCCTCTGCATAATGCTTGCTAGAGACGGAAGCACGAACGAAGGCGGGTGAGTGGGTACCGCAGTGACACTGATTTGATTCACTTGACTTGACAGCCAATAAGCATCAGTCGGCATTCCTCCTTCTTGAATCAAGGCCATCTTTATATCTAAACAGGCCTGGAGACGGAACGACGTAATCACGGGGGGCTTATGTTTATCACTTGTTTATTATGGGAATAAAACACATCAGTGCGTGGTTGGAATGCTAAGAAGTTGCTTGTGTCTTACAATGTGTCAGTAAACAATTAACTGAGCGAAAAATCGAATTACAAAGTGGTGTAATTTTCAATACAAAATGTCTAGGAAGTGTTGTGTGCCGGGTTGTACCTCAAACATAATTCAAGTGTAGAAAAGTAGGTTACAGCGTTTTCGTTTCCAAAGAATCCACACAGGAGAGAGCAGTAGGTACGTGCTATTCACAGGATAATTATGAACCAGGTGTGGTATGTATTAAACATTTTTCTGAACAGCACATAGTGAAGGAATTTAGTGCTAGGCGAAATGATGGAAGCGTTCTTGTAGTACCCAGCACAACTCCTAAACTTACTGAAGATGCATGCCCCGCACTCTTTCCTAATTTACCATCCTACCTGACCCGAACGAGCTCCCAAACGTAGGGATCCAGAAGAAAGTAGAGGAGAAATGTTGGAAAGGGATGCAGCAACATTTCATAAATGGCTCAAAGATGACAAAATTGTTGGTTTTCAGAGCCTTAAAAATAGAATTAGTGATATGAAATTAGAGGGATTCACCGTCATCTTAAAAGAAAATGATGTAATTTTTGTGAAAATTGATACTAAAGAAATTCCTAAAATTGTAGCAGCATTAAAAATTAATTTCAATTTTATTATTTAGGTTCTATAGGTTAAAATTGTAATCCCAATGGTAAGTTTAAATGGATTCTCGGTAAACAAATGATATTGGATAAATGGTCTAAATTTGATGCTCTTTTGGTTCACAATAGCAGCTGAACAAACAGAACATAAACTATTTCAGGCTGCCAACATTTTAAAGGGATGTTGGGAGGACATGAATGAAGATTGCACAGAACATCTAAAAACTAAATTCCTAGAAGACCAGGTAAAACTGGTCAGTCAAAAGTCAATTAAATATACTACCCTAGCAGCTTAGAGTTACGTGATTCCAATGTTCTTTCTTTGCCCCATCCTGATTACCTCAGACAACTTTCTCAACCCCTTAGTCCTGATAGAAACTCTTGCATTTAAAATATTTATCAGAGAAGGTGAAAATGCTTGGTGATCACGAAAAAGTAGTAAATTTGTTGAGACATATGAACAATAATTTCTTCAAATAGAAAACCAGAGAAACTTAATTCTACATTTAGGTGCTGAGACATGTGACATTAATAATATCGGTGCTGACTGTAATGCTAGCGATTGCGAGTTACCGGGTGCTATTTTGACGAGGAAAATAATAAAAGTAATAACCAACATCCTCTTGGAAAACTACTGCATTATTAATCAAGGCAGTTTGGTATTATCTACAGGGTATAAAAAAAATGGAAATATATTCGCATTCAGAAGGTAAGAAGCATGCTCTGCCATTAACAACTATGTAAAGCATGTTTTCTACTAACATACTAACACACTTTAACTTTTAATACGAAATGTGAAAATATAAATGAATGCACGCTTCTTCCAGCGCAGAAATGCTTTAAAACATGTGTTTATTCCGTATGAATTGCTTGGAACGTCGGCCACGCGTTGTGACGTCACGAATCGCATATCCAGGCCTGTTACTTAGAGATGGCCTTGCTTGAGTGCAAGCGATATTCCTTGCCTATGAGCCCTTTAAGAGAGGAGTCCAGACGCAGAGCGAGCGAGAATGAAAGAAAAAGACAGTATATTATCTCTGTCTCTCTATGCGCAGTAGGTTTCTCTCCACCCGCTTTCGTTCGTGCCCTTATTCTAGTTGTGTACGTGTTGTGTAACGCAAAGTGAAATAAATTAAAATGAAAAGACGAAGTAGGGACCAATAACTACTGTCAAGCAAGGTAGAAGTGCGCGATTAGTGTTGCAAAAAAAAAAAAAAAAAAAAAAAAAAAAAAAAAAAAAAAAAAGTGCTATTGTCATGTATCTCATTACATGATACAACGCTGTTAGCATAAGGTCAGTACTATTTTACCACCCCGCCTCAAACGATTTAGAAAATCCGAAGATTGCACTTAAGACCCCTAATCGGAAACGTGCTTGTGAAGATTCCCCGGCGCTGAAGGGATTTCACACTTATAGTGTCCACAGCGACTAGGGTAACTACCTCCGTAAGTAGATAATGACGGGCGGGAATGCCTAAAAGAAGGGACACTCAATATTTTGAGGGATACAGCGTAACGGAAAATTAGATCTCTTGCGTCAACGGGTTGTTTCATCAATCATCACTTGGGCCGAAAGTTCATGCATTCACCTACATATTCTTTCCTTTGCTATAATTACAATTTTGATAAGTTATGTGCACCAATCATCAGTTTATAAGCTTATTTGATATTGCATATAACTGCTTACTTTGGCTTTTCTGATAAACACATCATATTACTATTAATTTAATGCTTTTGTGACATAAAACCGTCTTTTTTTCATGCAAGGTTAGAAATGTTGCAACTCCGAACTGAGCCGCATGTAAACACGTTGGGAAAATCCCGAGCTACCTCCTTAGATAGAGTAACCCTAGCCTTAAATTAACCACTCAAAGTCTTTCAAGGAACACCATCCAACTTAAATTCTGTTTCCGGCAGTGTAGGGGAAATACTAAAGAACAAAGCGAAGACTGCAATATTAAAATATACCGAATATAAAGAGATATGTAAAATTGGAGAGATTGTAAATGGAAACCTTACAATTAACTTACACTAACTGCCTTTTACTGCGAACCAGTTAGCATCGCCTAAATACACGCCAGTATCGTTCTGTGATGTAGAGAGGAGTTTCTCAAAATAAGCTCATCTTGAGAGATAGCAGACGTTCTTTCAGTTTGAAAACCTCCGTCACGTGGCTGTTGTGCACCTCAACTCATCGCTTCTTATGGGCAGTGAATCAGAAGCTTCTACTCCCCAACAATAAAATTTAAGTTCAATTTTGTCTCACTTCGTTTACAGTGAAGAATATTATAGACATAAAGCATAACTATTTAAGTGCATATTTATTGACATATTTTCAAGCTTTTAGAGCATATTTGCATGCATATTTCTTAGCTTTTTAGGGCATGAACTTCCGGGCCTTGATCATCACACAGCTTTATAGTACTCCACTGCAAAGCTTTCACCATGCCACAACACACCACAATCTGAAGCAGTAACGAACATAAACGGAATTGGGAGGACATGGCGGTGGAAGTGATAATCTGCATAGCAGTGCTACCAACGAGCAATAGTAACAATGATGCTAACATTCTTATTTTTATATTATTATTATTACTATTACTATTATTATTATTATTATTATTATTATTATTATTATTATATTATTATTATTATTATTATTATTATTATTATTATTATTATTATTATTATTATTATTATTATTATTATTATTATTATTATTATTATTATTATTATTATTATTATTATTATTATTATTATTATTATTATTATTATTATTATTATTATTATTATTATTATTATTATTATTATTATTATTATTATTATTATTATTATTATTATTATTATTATTATTATTATTATTATTATTATTATTATTATTATTATTATTATTATTATTATTATTATTATTATTATTATTATTATTATTATTATTATTATTATTATTATTATTATTATTATTATTATTATTATTATTATTATTATTATTATTATTATTATTATTATTATTATTATTATTATTATCATCATTATTATTGTTATTATTATCATCATCATTATTATTATTATTATTATTATCATTATTATTATTATTATTATTATTATTATTATTATTATTATTATTATTATTATTATTATTATTATTATTATTATTATTATTATTATTATTATTATTATTATTATTATTATTATTATTATTATTATTATTATTATCATCATCATTATCATCATTATCATCATTATCATCATCATCATTATCATCATCATCATCATCATCATTATTATTATTATTATTATTATTATTATTATTATTATTATTATTATTATTATTATTATTATTATTATTATTATTATTATTATTATTATTATTATTATTATTATTATTATTATTATTATTATTATTATTATTATTATTATTATTTCCATAATTGACATAAATACATGATAAATGTTAAATAAAGAAATAGAAGATAAGTAAAAGCCCTCCAATGAATGTTAATATAATCAAAGGGAATTATTAAACGAGAATAAATTAATATTAAATACTATATATAGGACCTATTAAGAAAAGTATCTGTATTTAGCAGGAACTAGTAGAAACCATGAACCATGGCGTCGGGGATAATACAAGCTTGACAAAAAGAACCGTGTCTAAATGACGAGGTGCTACGAGCTGACATATTTAGATAGGGATAACACATTCGTAATTTGTAATTTCTGTATCAATAGGACTGTTTGTAGCGAAATAAAATAACACAGCTCTGTATACCAAGTGCATTAACAGTGTCAATAATAGTAAGTTTAAACAACATTAATAAGACAAAGTGAACAAATGTCTATTTGGGTTTGTGCGGCAGACCGTGGGAGAATCATTGCGCCGAAAATGACATTGCAGCATTTCTTGACAGGCAGGGTTTTGTTGTTTATGACATTTGTTTAATTATTTCCTTATATATTCCCTAAACTGTAAAAGATGTTACTCACAACGGCCATTGTATCTTCATCACATCTACATTTGTTAAAATAAACACCAGCTCCTTCAGTTTTCATTTCTAAACTATTAATAAAATCGCTCTCTGATTTTAACCGCTTGAAATGCGTTTTCAAATTCTCATGAGATGAAAGTCTGAAATAAGTATAACTCTTTACTACAATTAGATATATGAAATCCATTCACTTTTTGATTTGGTCTTGACAGAATTAATATAGTACCGTCGGGTCTCTCAACAGTCTACTCTAAAGTTGTCAACTTCAGAAAATGTTCAATACATGCACAAGCATTTTTACAGGCATACAATCAATTCTTGTGTGTAGGACGAATCCACTGTTGAGGAGGTAGTGAAAACGGTGTAATGTGTTCTTCCTTGTTTGAGAGGTAATTAGAAATACAATCTGGCACAGCACATATTCACCCCGTTCTTTATTACAAACCTATCAACACAGAGGTTAATAAGATTTGTTCATCACCTCATGGTCCCAGCCAGGAATGCAGCTAGTAACTACGTCAGTAAACAACTCCAGGTAAACAGAGATATCGGAAGTTGAATTCGTGCTTCCGTTTACGGCAATGGTGCCAACCTTGGAATGTGCATTACCGATAGATTAAAGCATAAAAGTTGCTCAAAAAGCGACTTTTAAATGTTGTTCACTTCATGCAACATATTTAGCTTATAAAAACATCACAGTCACGTCAACAAGTGGAGTAGCCAGCTGTTCTTCAAAGCCAGACTCATTTTGGCTGCAACCCAGGTGGTCGAACAAGAAGAACCGCTGCTGTCATCGGCGAGAGAAATGACAATACTGTCTATGATGTTTTCAAGTATACCGTCTTTTTCGCAGTAATCATTCTCCACCTTGTCTACATGTTTACAAAACCCTTGCCAGTCTGTTTTGATCACAAGTGATATACCCTCAAGAGTTATATCACGCATTTGCTGTAAAGATAAGTTACTTGTTACATTTATTTCCCTGACAATTCATTTTGCCTTGGCCCAAGCTAGTTCAATGGGATTTAGATCACACATGTATGGGAGTAAACAAACGACCATGTGGCCAATTAAAACCAAAAGTGTGTCCACTTCAAACATCTCTTTAGGTTTGTTTCATTCAATCATCCTATACAGATGTTTTACACATAAAACTGTCGCACAGAACCCCTTGTTCTACAACACAATATCAGCAGATTTCACAGCACTCCTAGGTGGGGGTTTATCCAGCTGCACAATGTGACAAGGGGCATTGTCCAACACAACAACAGAAGAGGGGGCAAATTAGGTGGCAACTTCTCTCGAACCCATTTTTCAAAGTTCACTTGGTTTATTTGTCCATGATAATTATTGCCTGCATTGTTCCGGCCTTGTAAACGAGAAGATAATTTTCCAGAAACCCGTTTACACCACCTGCATGTACTATTATCAGCTTATTCCCTGCATTCTTATTTATATGAATACCAAATTCGTCATCACTTTATCAGCACTTGCCGAATGTGATGTTACTATCCACCCAGCTTTCATCAAAATAGAAGATATTTCTCCCACTTTCTAGCAAATGCTTTATTTTCATAAGATAATCGTGTCTCCAAGCCACTATATGAGGACGTTCTATAAGTACCTTTCTTTTGTTTTGACACTTCCTCCATTTAAAGCCCAGCTCTGAAATTAATTTCCAAAGTGAAATTCACCCCTATTGAAAATGTATCTTTTCGCGAACAACAGGCAGCAATTTATTTATTGTAGGAACACACCAATCGAAATCATTCACATTTACCACAGTACGTGCAGGTCTTATTTTCCGGTGTTTCCCTGGGGTCGGTGGTTAGAACACTTTTTCGCCATTTACACTTAAATCTTGTACCTATTTGCGAATTCTTTTATTTGTTGTTTCCGAAACCCGAGTATAAACGGCAGTTCTTGCAGTTGCTTGACTCAGTGGAATTTTTAAATACTGGTTCTTAGCTTCCCCATCACATCCCTCGATCACTTTCCTAATTACTTCCCTCCCTTCAGAATGTATCACTCTTTTTTTCTTTACTTCCGACATGACACTAGTGACTTGTACGACTTTACAATTGACCACTAAGAAAAAAACAGCAGTAAGTAAACAGCGTGAATAAAATTGGTTGTTGGTTGACAACGTAAACTGTGTCTCCAGCAGGATAGCGATTGCCAGGTGTTTATAAAACACTGATTACAATATCTTGAATGTATCTCCTCTTCCCTTCACTCCCCTGCAGGGTTGCCAACGTTTAAAAGTAAAATTATCGTACCGGTCACTCAAAATTATAGATTCAAAATTATCATACATCATAAACCAAATGCTACAACAATAAATGTATCAGCGTAACACTTATGAAAATATAATAGTATTGATGTTTATGATATCCACTTACAAGATTGATGACCTCAATCAGTCTTACAACTTTGGTACCAATATTTCTCGCACTATTCATCTGAAAGTTCATCATCTTCCTCAACTGTTGCAGCATTATACAAATTTTTTGTTGAGATAAACTTCAACATCTCGGTGGCTTGCAGATTTTCGGACCCACCACATTCTTTCATAAGCTGAGACGACCGAATAAGCCCATTTATCGTATCTAGTGCCAATGTGTTTCTAATTTTGGTGTTTATTAAACCTAGTTTGGAAAAAACTCTTTCACAAGAAGTGTTTCTGTGGGGCAACGAAATCACTGATAATGCAACCTCCGCCATTTCTCTCTCCCCCCCCGGGGGCCTACTACGGTAGGTACGGGATTGGCGCACCCGGAGTCCCGAGCCATACTTTCGATTCTCTAAGGAGTGAGAGGGCATATGCCAAACGCCCAATCAACTTTGGTCCACTTTTCTGTTTGACCTCCCACTTATACCTCCCTGAGCACAGTCTAATGGATAACCTACGCGCGGGTTGCAGGCGGATGGGGAGACGCAAGGGGTGACTGGTAACCGCGTAATTCCCAGTCCCTGCTTATCATGTAGGATCTGTGTTCGTATCCGCTGATAAAGGTCGGTCCCGGGGAGGGGCCATTGCATAAGTTGATGCACTCCTGAAGGCCATTGGGTCCCTCTGTCTATACACAGGGAGATGAGACCCTAGGGTGAGCAAGTTCCAGGCCAGGACTCTCACCCAAGCCGGGGTGGCGCCCAGAACGTGAGCATGCCATAGGAGACATTTGCAATGGTGGAAGATATCATCGCCATGAGTTCTTCAAAATCTCAAAACAAAAAAAATTACAAAAGTCAGTGCAAAGAAAGCAGAGGCGAGTGGTGAGCCCATTTATTATTCAAAAGGGTTTAGATAACATTGCTGGTCCAGTAAAATCATGCACTAGATCTCGCAATGACACGCTCCTGGTTGAAGCACGTTCAGCTACCCAGGCAGCTAAAATACTGAAAGCGAATATGCTAGCAAGTTATTCTGTACCTGTTGAGATTCACAGAGTGTTAAACTCCTCGCGCGGCGTGATGAACACCCGTGCATTGGAGAGATTATCCAATGAGGAGATTCAAGAGAAATTGACAGAAGGAGGCGTCATTCACGTTTACCGGGTTCAACGCAAAGAACGTGGTGAGTTAAAGCCCACTAGTACCCTGTTCCTGACCTTTGATCGAGTAGATCTCACGCAAAGGATTAAGACAGAGTATAAATCCATCGAAGTTAGGCCTTTCATCCCGAATCCACTCAGATGTTTCAAGTCTAGCGCTTTGGACACACAAGCGAGTTTTGTAAGGGACTAGCTACATGCCCTAACTGTGGAGATGAATTCCACGATGGTGCATGTACTGCAGCTCCGTCATGCGTCAACTGCAGATGTGAACATCCATATAGTTCCCGAGATTACCCCTGTTTTGTAGAGGAAAGGGTGACACAAAAGATACGGGTTAGAGAGAAAGTGCCCTTCTCAGAATCCCGGAAGCTCTTGCATATATGCCAACACTCTGTTCCAAGTCCGGTACCTATAGCTCAGTTGCAGCTAAACCGGTACCGAGGCGAGAGATTGCAACGCAGACCAGCGATTTCAACGGAGCAACAATCTCAGAAAAGACACTTGTAGCTCGTAGCTCTATTCCAAAGCCCTGAACATCAGCGCGCACAACTGTCTCAACGTGTACAGAATCTGTTAGTGAGAAAAAATACAACTCTTAGATCACCAATGAAAACGTCAAACTCAACACAGAAGACTGGCAGACCTGTAATGTATAATGACTCACCAATAAAGTTTAAGAGCTACACAAAGAACGACTTCCTCAAGGAAGATAAGTCTGACCCCAGTACATCAAAGGGATATAAGAGTCCACGAGCATCTCCTCGAAGACCTCCTCGAAGATCCTCTTCTGGGGAATCTTCAGGGGTGGACTCAGACCGGTGTCTTTCATCTTCGCCGGTCCCTGTTACCAACCGGTTCGAGACACTGAAACCCAAGTTCACTATGGGAACACGGGCGTCCTCGGCAGAGGACATGGAGCTAGACGAATGTGCCCACACTGGGAGAACCCCCGTGGAAAAGAGGCGCGAAAAAGCGTCGGAGAAGAATGTCAGCCCAAGACAGAAGAAAAGGGCTAAATTAATTCGACAACCGACTACTTCAAAGTAATGCAGAGTTACCTTGGAATACCTGTCCCATACCCATATTAATATGGCTATCCTACTATAGAACATACGTGGTATTAGAACACAACGACCAGAACTTGAGCTTTAGCTCAATAAGAACGAACTTTTGGTCGCATGTTTGCAAGAGACTAAGCTGCGTTCACAAGACGCTTTCCATCTCAGACGATACACCCCAGCACGGTGTGATGTTACACTAGAAGAGGGTGTTCCGGCACATGGCGGCGCTATGCTACTTGCCGGAGATGATGTATATATGGAATCAGTATCCTTACGCTCTGATATACAGTCAGTTGCCGTAACGATTCTACTGCCAAACATCCAGTTCACTATTTGCAACTTATATTTGCCTCCGTCCCATGACTTCTCACACATTGATTTAGAAGATCTAGTTTCCCAGTTACCAACACCGTTTCTGTTGGTGGGAGACTTCAATGCGCACCACCCACTTTGGGGTTCAAGTCGCGCTTATGCGAGAGACAAGCTCATCGCTGATTTCTTGGACAGTTACAACCTAGTTCTCCTCAACACTGGAGAGCCTACATTCATTTCTGACCCCTTCAATAGTTTCTCGCACCTTGTTTACCTCAGTTGACAGTCTCCTTACAATGGAATGTCATCTCTGATTTACACTCTAGTGACCACTTTCCATGTCTTATTAGTCCCTTAGCGCAAGATACATCTACGACACGTATGCCCACATGGCGTTTGGACCATGCCAACTGGAACCTCTACACCCAATTGGCTGTGTTTACGTACAACGAGCATGATTCAATGAATGATTTGGCGCAGCTTCTCACGGAAATGATTCTCTTTACTGCTGAACAATCAATCCGCTGGTGGACTGAAAAATGTTGGAATGCCATTCGTGCTCGAAGTCGTGCTTTTAGGGCTTTCCAACGTCACCCTACGTTGAATAACCTAATCCAATACAAGAAAATGCGCGTTAGATCCAGAAAAGTCATTAAGGATAGCAAAAGGACATCATGGAGCAAATTTTTAGCTTCATTTAACCGACACACACCTTCCTCGGTTGTGTGGGACAGGTTAAGGCGTGTTGCAGCTAAATCGACCCATATACCCATAGCGGGACTGAAAATAGCCACAGGAGCTGTTGTTGATTCATGTGGCCAACACGTTTGGCAGTGCTTTCGCTCAAGTGTCAAGCTCGGAAAACTTCTCCCCTGAGTTCCTTCCAATTAAAACTCAGGTGGAATCTCAAAGCTTCGCGTTTCGTTCTAGAAACGTAGAAGATTACAATCGCCTTTTCACCATGGCGGAGTTAGAACATTCTCCTAAATGTTCGCGAATATCAGCACCAGGACCAAACGGTATTCGTGTACAAATGTTACAGCAGCTCTCTCCTGAAGGTAGGGCATTCCTGCTCGAGGAATCGTGTTTGGGTTGACAGTATACTCCCCAAATTGGCGGGAGGCCACCGTTATTACCATCTTGAAGGCCGGAAAGGACCGCCACCTTCCCTCCAGCTATTGTTCTATTTCCCTCACCAGTTGCGTTTGCAAGGTGATGGAACGCATGACCAATGGAGCATTGGTATGGTGGTTAGAAAGTCGCAATCTACTGACAAATCCAGTGTGGTTTTCGACGACGCCGTTGAACTGTAGAGCATCTTGTGTCAATATCGACACAGATAATGGACGGATATATGAAGAACTGTCAAACCGTTGGCATATTTTTCGATCTCAAGAACGCTCATGATACGTGCCGGCGAGCAGGGATTCTACGTTCCCTGTATACGTGGAACATGCGTGAAGGCCTACCGCTGTTCATTCAGGAGTTCATGAAAGACCGCTTTTTCCAAGTAAGGTTACACTCGTGTGTTTTTTTATTTTTTTTTTTTAATTTTTTTTTAATTTATTTTTTTTTTAATTATTTTCTTCAGGTGGAGGGAGTACCTCAGGGTTCGGTACTAAGTGTCACGCTCTTTGTTATAGCAATTAACTCCATCTGTAAATGTATTCCACCTGGAGATTCGTCATGCCTATTCGTAGACGACTTCGCTGTCTGTTGCACTTCTCAGCGCACGGTGTTCTTACAACGGCGCCTGCAGCAATGTTTGGTCAACCTTAGAGAATGGAACTCAGAAAAGCGGCTTCCGTTTCTCAACTGAGAAGTCAATCTGCGTTACTTCCTGGCGCCGTAGGAGACGGTTACCACCTTCGCTCCGTTTCGGTCCAGATCTACTTCCCTTCGCACATGAGACGCGTTTCTTGGGGTTGATCTTGGATAGGAAGCTTAGTTGGTCATCGCATATAGCACAGCTAAGAGCACGATGCGACCGTTCCCTGAATATCATGCGAGTAATAAATGACAAATCGTGGGGAGCAGATCGGACAATTTTGTTGCGAATGTATCGCGCACTGGTCCGATCCAAACTAGACCATGGATGTATTGTTTATTCGTCAGTACAATCATCTGTGCTGAGAAGCTTCGACATGGTCCATAATAGGGGCATCCGCATGGCAATAGAAGGTTTTCCAACAAGTCCTGCCGTTAGCCTTTACGCCGAGTCCGCAGAACCTTCTCTGCAATATCGGCGTGAGATTCTCTTGGCAAATTATGGTTGCGCGCTTAGATGTATGCCTAAGTACCCAACGTTCACTTCTTTTTTCACCAACACGCCAAGAGAACGATATAGGAAAAGCACGCTTACAGTCCGTCTGGTCTAAGTTGGAACATGACCTACTTAGCGCTACCCCTCCCTGTGATAGGGGAGGGATGACAACACATCGCCGCGGCAACCCGCGAGTGCCTAGTCTGCGTCTGTCGGTAATATGTGTTTCGACGAGTGTACGGGCTGCTTATGTACATATAGCCCTTAATATTGAGAGTGAAGTATGGAAATGCTGGTGATGCGTTTAGTCCTGCTCATTGTGTTGACAATCGTATTGTTCCAAGCTGGTGTTGGAAGAAAGGGGAAACCTCTTCAATCTGATGCACGGGAAGTTGTATGTTTGGTACATAAGTGTTTTGCTGATGAACTAGAGGCGTTAACATCGGGTAAACCAACAATATCCTGACACAGGTCATGGAAAGAACCACCGCAGCTAGTGGTGTATCTCGCACCTCAATATACAGAATTTTGCAAGAAAAGAAGAAAGCAGACGAAAATGGGACCGCTGTTAGAACACCAGGAAGGAAACGACCAAACAGACAACCAACAAGCACAGCAGCCGATTCATTTATAAAGACAGTACAATTTATAGGTCGTACACATCGCATTTCTTGCCCGAAAAATGGAAAGCTGTCTGTGAGCATGTGAAGCGCGTAGAAGAAATGTACTGGGGAAAAAGACGAATTATTGGACGACATATTGGACAGTTTCAACATAAATTTAGAAGACAGTTACTCTGAATCGGAAGATGCGTGTGAAGACTGCGGATGTGATCCAGCATCCGATATCCATGAAGCCGAAGATCTTACCAGCTTACCGGGACCCTCCAAGGAAACCTTCTTGGACGGGATCTCTACACTGACGCTATCTAACAGCAGTGATTAAAGCGCTGCTCTCTGATAGCTGCGCTATAGTCAGGCAGTCAATCGTACCGTTGCATGTTGCATGGAACCAATGCGAAATAGGATTAGGCAGTCATGGAGTACCCACAAAAGCGCGGGCAGTAGTGCGTTCTCTCTCTAATTCCCATGTTTCAACATAAACCAAACGAACTGTAGTCCTAAGCCAGCGGGTTTTCGTTTCCAGGAGCTTCTAAGGAAGCTTGCAATTGAACTACCTAGGAGTTTTGCCAAGGGCGAGAAGCTCTACCCCCCTTGGTTACCTGGCACGCCCCATGTAGATCCTGGGATGACCGTACACCGGAAGTCCCCGGCGCCTATTAGTAGTATTCGCACATGCTTTTTAGAATTTTTGTCAGGCTACGCTGACCGACATTTTATTTACACTGATGGATCCAAGAGCACCAGGGTTGTTGAATGTGCTTATGTTTATGGAACCGAACAATGTACATTCGGTTTTCCTAATAGCACTTCCATTTTTACTGCAGAGCTGTATGCAATTTACCGAGCCGTTTTATATGTGCGCTGTCGTAAATTAGGTGACTGCCTGATATTTAGTGATTCCCTTCGTGCACTTCAGAGCCTCGTGAGCTGTACAACCCCCATCCTATTGAAAAATATATATACTGTATGCCCACGACAAGAAGGCTAGAGGGGAATGAAGGGCAGAGGGGACTTGAACTGTCTATCTACTCCAGTAGCGGACCTGTTTACTAGGAAATGAGTGTATGAGAGTGCATATTTCTAGCTATGGGTAAGTTATGTGACAACATTGTGTATTTTAAACGAGCCTAGCATCCTTGTCATTCTCGGAAACTAGGCATAAACACCGTGCGGGAAGCACAAAATATTTACGCTACACATTCCTAAGACTTGCCTTCTTGTCCTGTGCATACAGTAGGATGCCCTCCATGTTTTACACGTTTCTGGGTTAGCGTGGTGTGTGCATGGATTCCTGGTCACGTAGGTTTTTCTGGGAATGAAATGGCGGATTTGGCAGCAAAGACCGCAACTACAGAACCCAGTATTACAATCTCACGTGTTACTTCGGAAGATTTTAGGCTTGAAATGCTGAGAGCGGTGCTGTCGTGCTGGCACGAAGAGTGGTCAGCTCTCCGCGGTAATAAGCTTAGAGAAGTGAAAGCACTTCCGATAAATTGGGAACCTCTTCTCGCATGTCTCATCGCGAGGAGATTAGGTTAGCTCGGTTGCGAATAGGCCACTGCTATTAATCGCATAGTTACCTATTTAAAAGGGACCCTGCTCCTCTTTGTCCGCTCTGCGACAACCTTTTGTCAGTCCGTCATCTGCCGCTAGTGTTCCTCTCTAGCTAAGCACCTTCGATACTCCCTGCAGTTGCCTGCCAGACTTGCAGAGGTCTTGGCGGACGACAAAATAGCGGTCGAAAGAGTTTTTAAGCTTTTAGCGGAGTGCGACACGTGTTTTTTGAGGATTTGGAGTTTTATATACCTAATTTTTTATACTCTTTTGACATTTACGGCTTTGTTTCAATGTTAGCTTTCGCTACTGTTTTGTATATTTATATACCTATCTTCCTTGTTTAGTAGTAATTTTATTTTTTGTTGAAATTTATATCTGGCTATTGCCATGATCCGTTTTTTTTAAGGGCGCTGATGACCACGAAGTTGAGCGCCCTTAAACTTACAACACCCCACACCCCATCTGCCATTTCTTTGAAATAATTATTTCCACCAAGGTGACATGTTTAACAGCACTCCAGAAACTGCCAGGTTCATGCATGTTCTTTATTTCACACGGAATATCACGTATTCCGAGGTTTCTTCATTGCTCATAAATTTTCTGAATAGTGCCTTCTTCATTGAGATTACCAGATCTGGGCACACTGGCAATAAGAGGATAAAGAGTAGGAGGTTTAGTAGGAAATGAAATGGTTGCTTTAGAGGGGTGGAGACAGGCCATGAGCGCAAAACTGGTGTGTCAAACCAGTGGAATAGATATTTCGCCGGTATCGAAATTACCGTACACCCCCATAATTATCGTACGGGTTGACAACCATGAGTACAAACATTCAAATTATCGTATGCCCCCATAATTATCACGTATTATAATTTGAAGCTAGCCCACTGAGAAACGAAATTAAAACTACTGAAATAAATAAATACACTAAATAAATAGTATTAGAAAATTGTTATATTTAGGTTATAAACGGTCACATAGTCTTCGTTCCCTAACTACACTTCTTTACATGGAGCAAGCCACTAATTTTCAAAGCATTAATATACTCCAAATAAACTGGGTATATTAAAATAACATCACAACTCTCAGAGAACACATTTAACATGTGTTAGATTACTACCACATGAGATACAAACAAACGGCCAGGGATGAATTGTAGCACATCGTTTGTGACGTCATAACATGCAACTGTCAATTGAATCAGGCCGGAATTTCTCGAATTTCCCATTGCCGGGTGCAGTGGCCTCAGAAAGTATAAAAGAAGAAGAAGAAGTCAGAAGGAACAGAACATGAAGGGACGGAAACATGGAAAATGTCTGGGAAGTCCCAGTCACCCAAAATCGGTCAAGCGAATAGAAAATTTCACACTTCCGCGAATAATTTACCCATTGCCAATGACAGGATGGATTAACATTCCAAGCTCCCATTTTTCGTGCCAGCAGAGCAAGCAGTTTAGGCTGCTGCCGCTAGATAGCGAGTGTAGTCAGTGGGCGAATCGTGCCATCTAGCGCCAGTGCCTGTGACGTCAACATGATAAGGGCGCTGGAATTCAACTGTGAGAGACTCTAACCACAAAGTTTTCATGGACCGTGGCGTCCGAGAGAATAATTCTCAAACGTCACGCAAGGACTCCTCTTGCACCTATCCCGACCGCGGCCACCGAGAATTAAGGGTCCTGACAAGAGCATCTTTGACGTCAACAGAAGTGCACACTCGCAATGGTACGCCTTATCGCGGTTATGTTAAACCTTGGACACAATGGCTTTTACGGAACATGTTAATATACGTTCATAAAAATAATCATTATAAACCACTGTTGATACAAGAAACACACACAAAACTTTAAAATAATCCAGTTCTAGTTCCTCTAACCTACAGTGCTAGTTGAGGTTAAACACGCCATCACAAATGAAGGTGCATGCAGTCCTCACAGCAGACCAAAGAAATGAAATATGTCTTTAAGATCTGAATGGCTGAGCTAATATAAATGTTTGTGGTACTCACCAGACACCTCGAAGGAGTCTATAGAGTTATGGTGCACGACCACATGCTTCCTCAATTTTCCATCCTGAAAGATTGACGAATGCCACGAAGAAGTGTCTTGAATTTCGAAAATGATCGCCCCACGTCACAAGAAGTAAGTCTAGCCTAATGTAATGTCACTCACACTCATATCAATAATTTCGTTGCCCATCCAACTTTTTGAAATTTTACACATTATGTTAAACCCACTATCATTTTCGAACCTTCTTTGCGTTTTCCTTTTAAATTTTGTGCCGCAGAATCAGAAAGAACAATGAACTTCCTTTCTCACATTAAGAATTACTTGAACTGCTTCTGTCAAAGACATCCTTACTGATTTCAGTTCTCTCTCAAAAAGGACTCCAACGATTTTGATTAAAATGTATATGTTTAAGATACTTTTATGACAAATGAACTGTATATTTAAAATTTTCTGGCCATAACCTATGTGGACCTGCTTACGTTTGATGACTTTTATATAACTGGTAAAGCGTAAAACATAGACCAAATCTTACTATACAAAACTGTAGATCTCGTTAAAACACACATGTTATTTCCATCTTTTTTTGTGGAGTGGACCACTTCGTAGATATTCCTTGTTATTTATGTGAGTTTTGCAATACAACCTTTCTCAAATGGAAGGACGTTATTCACTTTTTTATCTCTTGGTCCTATAAAGAGAGTGGAATGTCAAAGCTTTAAAAGACTTGACTATCACTCAAAGCCTACTGTATTCCCTTACAGCCTACAGGAAAATTAGCCATAAGATAATTTCTGCAAATATTTATCTTGACTAACATGAAGAGGATAGAGGAATAAGTTTCTATGAATAGTTAGTACAAGATTAGAGAAAGCCATGTGAATGCAACACATCAGATTTTTAAAAATTTATTAGATATACCTATGCAGATGTCTAAGTGTAAATAAAACTCCCAGAGCCACCACAATTTTCATGTTAACTTCATTAATATGTTTTTCAAGCAAGTTTGTATCAATTCCATATGAAACCCTGCGAAAGAGAAGCTGTCAACCAGTTGTAAATTTATTATTTGCAAAATATAGAGTACCAATCTGCTTAAATTATAACACGTTTTTTGGATATAGCGTGGGTTATTATTAGGCATGGTAATCTTTAGCACGTTAAATCCGAAATTTAGCATTTTGATGGAAAATGTGTAACTAATAATAAAATAGTAATAATAGTAAAAATAGTAATAACAGTAATAACGGTAATAACGGTAATACGTTAATAACGGTAATAACGGTATTAACGATAATAACGGTAATAACGGTAATAATGGTAATAATGGTAGTAATAGTACTAGTAATACTAATACTAATACTAATAATAATAATAATAATAATAATAATAATAATAATAATAATAATAATAATAATAATAATAATAATAATAATAATAATAATAATAATAATAATAATAATAATAATAATAATAATAATAATAATAATAATAATAATAATAATAATAATAATAATAAATAATTAGTAATTAATAATTAATAATAATTAATCATAATATTTAAGTTCGTATATCAATAAGGATGTTGAATTAAATCATTGAATAAATCTCAGCAGTTTGTTCTGCCATTCCTGTTCTGTTATTAAACTTGATCGTGCCTACCTACGCGATAGATGCACTGAAGACAGTCTACGTCATTATTTTTCTGCATTTATCTGTCCTGCCTGTTGAGGTTGCAATCATATATGGATGCCTGAAGAGACTGTGCTTATTAAGAACTCGGAAAAATGGGATCTTTCGTTTACTTTCACAATACTGGAACATGGATGACAGGATTAGAAAGTTCACCAACCTTTAGAGGTGGGAAAAAACCTTTTTTTAAAGCATTTTCTTTCATAGGACTGTTCAACTTTCTGTTGCATTTAAGCAAACATTCCATAAATATATTTTTATTTTGGCTTCTATTTCCATTTAAAAAAGAGTCTCAAAATGTTTTACTTTTTCGCATTTATATGGCATTTAGTACAATTTTCGTATTTTGAGTCAATTATCCATTGGAAAATGCATTTCAAAACCAACACCACTGTATTAAATAACAAATGTTAAAAAATAGCCCCAACTTTTGTGCAACTTTCCTATTCGTACAGTAGTTATACTCGGCGCCAAATAAGAAGGGGCTTGACAGTTGCTACCCACGTGGTGGAAGGGTCTAAATGAACAGGAGGGGATGGGTGCGTCATGGCGATCGTCATGGCAACGAAATGAGCAACCAATTAGAGCTAAGGTGTTTCCATAGCAACTCTGAACGCTAAACCAGTTTTGTCGATATTTAACACGTGATTAGCATGTGCCTGACTTGCATTCTAGCAGTAACATAAACTTTGGGTCTTATCTTGTTTTCCCTGCAATATATACAATGTCTCCCTCCAGCTCCAGCTTGCAATATTTGTATCATAGATTGCGTGTGTGCTGACAAGTTCGCTTGCATCATTCTATTTATTGTGGTTATTTACCTTGTATTTGCGTATGTTGTGAGCATTTACAACTGTCTCACTCTTTTAATGAATAATTATGTATGTCCAAAAATATTGACAAAGACAGCGTAGTCAAACGAAAAACTTTACCTACTCGGGAAGCGAATGAAATTGTGCTTGGTAAGGTACATATCCCAATTAAAGGATTATGCGGTTGATGGTGTTGCTGAAGAACATGGTCGCAAAATTGTTTGGATTCGCTCTTTCTTGGTGCACTCCGATTTAATTAATTTGAGCTGAAGTAAAGGGTTCCATTGTGCGAAACAAAGATTTCACTGTGTCGTCTGTAATAAAGCCACATCAATAAAAAGCTGAAAACTGTGAACAAGTGATTACCGATACAAAGGGCGTAATAACTGCAACATAGGAAAATGGAGTCTTAGAAGCAAGGATAGAACAGTTTGTCATTTCCGCGGGTAATTCCAGCAACAAAAACAATAATGCAAGCGATTCGGATACACTGGTCGTCAAGATTTTTTTCACAAGAAATCTGAATAGTGAATCTAGTGCATTTTTTCATCCTGAATTCAAATATGTAGTCAGAATTTTCCCATCAGGCATAGTTTTTCTGTGAAAGCTACTTTTCAAAATATGATTTTAGCGTTTTCTTTGACCTGTCATAGGAACCTTTACCTCATATGTAGCTGTTTTACTCAAGCCGTATTTATTGAAATTATTTGTAATATCACGCTGAAGCACCACAAAACAAGGCTGTGCAGGTTCATTCATGTTTAGACATGCTCAGACCTGTCTGGCATTGTGATGTGTCAGTATTGAGCTGACTGTGACATTGTTCACTAGTGAAATATTTACTTCCTTTCTGTTTAGAAGTGTATTGTGTATGTTGTGCATGTTGTATTTCAGTGCTTAATGTTTTCATCATGCCAAGAAAGTGTGTAAATCATGCAGATAACTTCTGCTATATTTGTGGTGAGCTGACCTTCAAGTCTCAGAGGCGAAATATGACCCCATTTGTAAAGAAGTGTTATCATCTTTACTTTGGCTGTCAAGTTGGTGATTTTGATAAGAGCTGGGCCCCAAATACATGCTGTGTTTCGTGTGTTAGACTGCTGACTGGGTGGAAAAATGGTACACATCATATGCCATTTGCAATTCCCATGATTTGGAGGGAACCGAAGGATCATTCAACTGACTGTTATTTTTGTTTGACAAATATTAAAGGAATCACATCTAAAACAAAATATACAGTTAAGTATCCGAATTTGCAATCTGCATTGAGACCTGTCTTACACAGTGAAGAGTTCCCCGTACCAGTATATGTAGATACAACCTTAAGTGATAACTCTGATTCTGACCTAACTGAAACTCAAAATGATTCAGATGAAAATAAAAATGATCTTACATATGAAGCCAGTAGCTGTTCATCAGAACCATACTTTCCCAATCAGCAAGACCTCAATGACCTGATTCGGGATTTAAATCTGTCTAAACTGCAAGCTGAAGTTTTAACTTCTAGACTCAAAGGGTGGAATTTACTCCAAAAAGATGTAAGAATAAGTAGTTATCGTAGCCGCCATAGTGTTTTCAAAGAATACTTCTCTGAAGAATATGGTGTTGTGTTTTGTAATAATATTTGTTCACTTATGGAAACTCTTGGGCATCAACACCGACCAGATGAGTGGCGATTGTTCATAGACTCCTCTAAAGTAAGTTTGAAGGCTGTGCTGCTACATATTGGCAATGAACTTCCATCAATACCAGTAGCGCATGCCGCTATGAAAGAGACATATCAAAATATGAAACTAATTTTAGAGAAAATACAATATGGAAAATATGAATGGAATATCATTGAAGGTCATTGCTTTATTGCTTGGTTTGCAACTTGGGTTCACCAAATTTTGCTGTTTTTTGTGCGAGTGGGACAGCAGAGATAAGAAGTCTCACTACGTTAGAAAGTCATGGCCAAAACGTGAATCTCTTCTCCCTGGCCAGAAAAATGTGGCATGTGTCCCTTTAGTGTATCCTGAAAAAATATTTTTACCTCCATTGCATATTAAGTTAGGAGTTATGAAAAATTTCGTCAAAGCTATGGATAAACTTTCTGATGGATTCTTGTACTTGAAATCGAAATTCCCCAAAGTCAGTGATGCTAAATTGAAAGAAGGAGTTTTTATAGGACCACAAATCCGATCATTAATGGCTGATGAACATTTCGAGGGACTGTTAAATCCACTGGAGAGAGCAGCCTGGCAGTCTTTCAAAAGTTTATGTTGCAATTTTCTTGTAAACCATAAAGCAGAAAACTATCGTGACATAGTGGCTGATCTTCTGCATTCTTATAAAGCTATGGGATGCAACATGTCTTTAAAAATTCACTTCTTGGACTCTCACTTGGATTTCTTCCCCGAAAACCTTGGAGCTGTCAGTGATGAACACGGTGAGCATTTTCATCAGCAAATTTCTACGATAGAGAACAGGTACCAAGGCAAGTGGAGTTCCAATATGCTGGCTGACTACTGTTGGACTAAAATGAGAGACGTTCCAGATGCAAAATATACCCGAAAATCACTATCTACCACTTTCTAGGTAAGTCAGAATCAGTAGTTATAATTTTGAGTTAGATAGCTAGTTACGGATTTTTTAGAATATTATAAAAATTCAAATGAATATCACACAAAACTCCTGCCCGATGCGGACAAACTGTAATTATATTTGAATTCAGCACGAAAAATACTTTTAGAATCTGTTATTTTAATTCTTGTGAAAGAGAAAAAGTTAATTTTTGTAGACCAGTGGATATCAGTGGTATTGCCCATTACAATATTTCACAGGTATGTTTCTTTTGTTAACATTAATCTTCACAGTGATATAATACTTCCATATTCCATCCTTTGCATGTAGATGAACTATTTTACTATTGTTTTCGAATACGAATATAAATTATACCTGCTTTCATAGGACTGTTCAACTGTCTTCGTACACATAATGCTCACGCGCTCTCCACAAGACGCAATAAGCGGCAACGTCGCCTCTCTTTCACCGCCAACTGTCAACACCTTTCTTGTTTGGCACCGATTATAAGAATGCCCACTACGTCGTAAGCAGCTCCAACAGGCCCGTGTTTCAAAGGTCGCTACACAGACACACAGCTGTGGTCGCAGTTGTGTACGCATGTTCTGTTAGTAGCAAAATGGGCAAGGAAAAAGAGCTTAGTTCTGACCTTAAGCAGGTAATGACAAACCTGGCACTTAGAGGGAATTCACTCTGAAAAATAGGACAAACAGTTAATAAAGCGCAATCTACCATTCAGCACATAGCTAACACATGTAAGGGGCAAGCTTCTACGAACAATTTACGAATAAAACCTAAAGAAAGTAGACTGAATGCACAAGAGGAGCGTTTCATTATAAGCATAATCCGAGAAAATCCAAAATTAAGCGCTCCTCAGTTACGACCATTAGTACAAAATGTGTCTAGAAAGAAGGTGTCCCACCAAGCTATTGGTCGTGTTTTATGGAAGTGTAGATGTGATGGTCGAACACCAAGAAAGAAGCCTTGTGTAGGTGCAGCAAACAGGAAGAAACGAGTTGCGTTTGCTAAAGAATACATCCATAAGTACCAGAGCTTTTGGAACAGCGTGATATGGTCGGAAGAGACTAAGATAAATCTATTTAGTTAGGTCTGATGGGATAAACCGAGTCTGGAGAAAAGCAAATTCAGACTATGATCCCAGAAACACTCTTCTGGTGGTTTCATCATGATTTAAACCTGTATGTCATCCAACGGTGTTGGTAATAAGCAATTTATTGATGGCATTATGAACAAGCATGGGTACTTCGACATTCTACAGAACAACGTAAAGCAGAGTGCGGGGAAAATGGGCATGGCACCTGGTTATAGGCTTCAGCAGGATAATGACAGTAAACACAAGGCGGGAATGTACCCAAATTGCTACAAAAACCTCCTCAGAGTCCAGACTTGTATCCCATCGAGCATTTGTGATGAATTTTGAAGAAACGAGTCCGCAAAAGCAGAGTCTATTCTTCTACAAGACGTCTAAAGAAGAGCTTAAACGTATAGTGAAAGAAGAAAGGAATAAAATCAGCCCAGAGGAATACAAAATCTTGGTTACTTCTATGAAGAAAAGGTGTGAGGCAGTTATCAAAGTCAAGGGGTACCTACCCAACAAAGTATTAGTTTATCAATTCTGTCTTTGTTATTAAACTATTATTTCTAATGTACGAATAAAACAGTTCTACAAAATGACTGTTACGCGTAGACTAAGATAGCTAAATCAACTTTATTTAGGTTTTCTGAAAGCTCTTCATGAGGCCTTTAATATCCTGACTTGTTTGTTGAAATTGGCCCATTAACAGAGAAACTATGGCCAAAATAAGGTTTAGAGTAATTGTGACTGTTACGCGTAAAATCGCGTTTTTTCAGGAATTACACCTATATAGATAAACTTAAAAAGTCAAACCCTATCTGAATACAACATTTGATCGAAATCGTTAGAGCCGTTTCCAAGTTGCGCGGAATATATGTACACACAAGAATTGCTGGTTTAAGATTTAAATCAGAATACAGCATAGGTTATTCTTGTCAACATACACAATATATATAATCGATCTTCCTGTAAATGTTGAAGTATTTGCTTAGAAAACTGAAGTATACGAATAAGACTGTTATGTACTGTATGAGCACTTTTGTGCTATATCACTTTTGCGAAGTCACTATTGATAACTACAGTATTTGTATGTTCGGAAGAAGACTGATTCGTGGCCATTTGAATGCCCCCTCTCCAGAGCAAACGTTGCCATTGCAGTAAACAGATAAGAAAAGCTTTGTCCCACTTCTACGAATAATAAATTTGCTCGGAGAAGCCGATAAGCTCTTCAAAACTGCCGTTCTCCTTGCGAATTGAGCAAGCAGTTGAGACTCTTGTCAGTAGATGACAGGCGTAGTCAGTTGGTGACACGTGTGATGGCAATACGGCAGGGGGCGCTGCAGTACAAGTCCATATATCGCTTTCAGTGTTGCCAACCGTATCACAATTATCATTAGCGTACCATAATTTCGCTCTCGGTAGTGAGTACCATTTCCGTTGTACATACTTTTGTGACTTGATTTATTTAGAATTTTTCATTGCATACTACAAAAAAACTGCCCTGTCAGCAACAATGAATTGACCCAAACTAAATGTTTACTGACTTTCCTTGCAAAGGACAAACTGTCTGTGT
>CM060964.1:142706063-142751063 GCA_030765045.1 Tenodera sinensis | reverse complement strand
TATAAATGATAAGGTGAATGATACAGTGAAACCTGGGCTATCGCTTGGGGCCCTCGAATTTGTTATCGGATTTCTTCAAGGGAGAGGCAATGTTTGCGTACAACCGGAGTTTGTAAATTGCGACCTAATCCTAGATAAGATAAAATTAGACATGTAAATTATGATTTAAGCACTTACCGCCCTTTCTCGGGGAGCATGTCAATTTTGACTTAAGGGTACCCGTAAATGGAATTTCGAAATATTGCAGGTTTTATCTATTTCCAAAGTTTTGTTACACACTGTTCTACCAAAATTACAACTGTTTTTGACATTTCATGTATATATTTTTAACAGCTCTTAGAAAAAAATAGTTTTATTATACTAAATAAACAGGTTGAAAGGTACAATCATGGCCGCACCGTAGCCGAATGGTTAGAAGGCCTTCCCAACTGAGGTACTGTGTGCCCAAGACAAGAAGGCAAGTCTTAGGAATGTGTAGCGTAATCATTTTGTGCTTCCTGCACGGTGTCTATGCCTAGTTTCCGAGTATGACAAGGATGCCAGGCTCGTTTAAAATACACAATGTTGTCACATAACTCACCTATAGCTAGAAATATGCACTCTCATACACTCATTTCCTGGTAAACAGATCTGCTACCGGAGTAGATACACAGTTCAAGCCCCCTCTGCCCTTCATTCCCCTCTAGCCTTCTTGTCGTGGGCATATGTACTATACATACCGCCGAAGCCCCGGTCGGCACCGGCAGTAGCACAGGTGCTGTGTTGGGCACCGGAGAGGTGGGGGAAGGTGAAGTGGCAATACACAACAAAGAGGGTATTGTGGTACCGCAGTCGAAGTACTAGTACCTACCTGCGATGGGGTGAATGTTGCGTTGACTGTTGAATAGGACAGGTCTCACGTCAGCGTGCAGCTTACCAAAACAATAAGTTATTAATGACAATGTTGTGATCACACAAACACACCGTTTATTCTCTACATATATTTTGGTTACCCTTGTGTGCGTTTACCATTTAGATCAAATGCTGACATCTTTGCGGCAACTAATTTACCAATATTCGTACAATAGATTTGTCAGTAAAAATTCGCTGTACCGCCTCTAAGGCAGCACCCTGCTTTTACTTCTATTTAAATTCATAATTGAAAACTTATTTTCGCATGC
Source organism: Tenodera sinensis (assembly GCA_030765045.1). Classification (NCBI taxonomy): domain Eukaryota; kingdom Metazoa; phylum Arthropoda; class Insecta; order Mantodea; family Mantidae; genus Tenodera; species Tenodera sinensis. The sequence continues at coordinate 142,749,903 of CM060964.1, read as the reverse complement.
ATAAGTTGTACCAAACTTTGACACAAGTTTTAAGGCAAGTGCATGAATTTTGGGAAATTCGTGTTGATTAACAGCTTTGTAAAATTGATCACCGCTGTAACCACCTCTGCGTTGAGAAGAGAGGGTGAGAGGGACAGAATGTTATTCTTACTGTCTGTCGTACATACATATGCAGTCGCAGTGGCCGCTACGTGGGGAAGGCAACAATCCTTGTTAATTAACTGTCATTAAATAATCAGGTGTTGCACAAAGTGTATTAATTGTAATTTTGAAAACATAAAACTACTACCAGATTTTTTAAATGTTAATGCACACAACTGGCATACTCGTGTGGTTGTTCCAGAAAGACATTTAAACCTTCAAATATAATTTTTGTAAAATTGTCCCACAGTTGTCGAACTAAGTGTTTTATATCTTGAGCAATGTAATAGCTAACCAAAACCATATATGCCAGTATTTTTAATTCATTCTCTCAGACTTTCTGCTAAAATTTGGACAAGATTGATCACAAATTGCATCGTGTGGAACACTTTTAATTCTCAAAAGTGTAAGATTAATTAAATTCCATTAAAATGTATTGAAAGTAAACACAGGCCAATAGGCCTTATGCTGTTGAACATTTGAATGGTCATGTGCTGACGCTTCAAAGGGCTCTGAGAGTAAAGGTTTAGCACGTAATCTTTGTATATAAAAGTCAGTGTACGTGTGTGTATGTTCCTTATAGGGTTCTACACCGTTGCACCGGTTTCCACCAAATTTGGCACATATAAGTTTTGACCCAACACAAAAATTACTGTCGAGCTTATAATTCGAAATTCCACCCCGTTTCCACAATTAATTATTTAATTTTATGCAATGGCTACAAAATTTCGAAAGACCATCGTTATCTTTGTCAACGATAATCGTAGTAACTCGAACGTCGTAAACATAAGAATAATTAATTAGTTTTCACGGTTTCGGTAAATAACAATGGAACAGCAAGTTCATATAATCTCCTCTCTGACATCCACATTGGAGTAATAACAGAGTTGGTGTTTCTTTTGTTTTGACCTTGTGCTTTCTTAGTAATTTTGTGTATTTTGGGTAGGTACTGAGAATAGACAAGATTATATTGTTGTTACTTAAACTGTTATTGTTTCTTCCCAATGAGATCTCATCTATAAATGGCAACGAAGTAGTCCAAATTCAACGTGTTACTCAACTATATTAACGAGAAATCATCATGACATACTGTGCTATTTTTGGCTTGCATGTTATTTCTCGGTGTTTTTATCATATACGTTTTGTTTTTTAGTGTGCGGGGTGTTTAATTAACTCTTTAAGTGTCTTGTGTAATATTTTTAAATGCTTCCAAAAAACGTAAGGGCATTGGGCAAGTGCAATCTAAGACTAAACGCTGTAGACATAAACCATTAAACCAGGGCAATTTCGGGTATTTTAGGTAATTGAAGCTAAACTTTCAGTTTTTGGACATAAAATTAGTTTTTGAAGTTTTTGTAAATTTTTACCGAATTTCAACTATGGATACCCTAAAAATTAACACAATAGGTTCCTTGTCGCGTCTTCCAGATCTAGAACTGGCAGGTTAAGAAAATCTGGTATGGTACAATGGTAAATATGAATACGTATTACTAGATTATTGTGGCGAAATGACAAGAACCAGTCCGGTTACTTTTGTATCATTTAATCATCTTCTAATATGTTACCACAAATACACAGTTATCTTCTCAATTTTTACTTCTCATAGCCTTGCTCAGTCCTTTTAATGTCGCTCTTCACTTCCTCTATCTCTCATGCACTAATTACGACGATGTAATCACTCGCGACGCTCACTGAATCCTCTTACGACGCACAACTGTCTTGCCCTCAGTGACACGTTGATCAATTCGTGTCTGTTACTGTAACTGTAAAATTCACTGCTCTGTTCTTCTGTGGCCTCCTTATATACAGGGGATAACGTTAAAGGATCTTTCTCGAGTTCCACACACATATGCACCGGAAATGACTCAGCCGAGGTATCGCGGACGTTCTCGATAACTCTTTTGTTTCTGCAGCTTCGATTGTTGACAGTCACGTACACACAGTAGTCGCGCGATTCAGCCCGACCCTGAACACCTTTGCCTGCTCACCGGCACGGCATGTGGTGCCAAGTGGCTTGGCCCCATCCTTCCCCTGTTGTGCGCTGAGCCCGACGTCACAATATGCATCCCAAATAGACTGACGCCTGGATGCATTTCTTCAAATCTCCGAACACAGCTGTAACCGCTACTGTTCATTCCAAACCAAGAGTTTCCCTCTGATGTAAACAAAAGCACGTCCTTTTTCTTGTCACAAACCTAAGACACATTCTTACACCAATGTAAATAGTTCCATGGGAAATGTATTGTATCCTGAAATATTGGGGTAGGAAAGGTACAGAGCTGTACATTTTATTAGGGTTATCGTAAGAACTTTTGCTAAGAGTAATGAATATGTACTAACTGTTAAGGTATAAAATATAATTCTGTTAATACCGTCTGCTATTGCCCTAACGCTGAGAGTAGCATGCTTGTGAGCTACCAACTAATGCATGACTGCCATTGTCTCCCATATAAGAGGAATGCAGCAATGAACTCCCCGAGGTGCTATCTCAGCACCGAATAAACACTAATATAGCGAATATGATAAGCGAATCATTCATAAGACGCTAGCGCACGTATGCTAACCTTGGGTCAAACCTTGTGATTTAGTATTTGAGTTCTAATGACAGAGGAAGGTGCGTGTAATGGCAATACCAACTGTTCAAACATAAAAGCAGGAAACCCTTAAAATGTGGCGAAAAAATAGAACTTTACGTGTTCAACTCTCTATTAGAAAAATACCCAGTACATATTATGAAAATAACATCCAAGTTTACAGGCGTTTCAGTGAAAAGCTTAACCAAAATGCGCAGGTAATATAAACAGATTGATTTCAATATGACAGCAGCCATTTTCGGTGGCTTCATATTTGGGTTTTGCACATATGCCTGAGGATTGCGAGTAACATAAGTAAAATGTTCCTTCCTGTAAGTTTATAACATCGATTGTTACTTTGACTCAATGATTACTTGCGGAGGGAGACTTAGCACCTCGACCGAAAGGTGATCTTTTGGGCCTGTGCCCCTGACGGATCAGTCCCCGGGGGAATGGGTCCTAAGGGCGGTCGGAACGTTGCAACGACAGAGTAGGTGGCAGGGTCCCTACATTTTCCTAGTTAGAAGCAACCCGGCAGAGATTAGCTTAGCTCTCCTTCCCTCGTGGGGCTTGTACCCTCCCATGGGGGGCCGGAAACCAGTGGCTCGCCTTCCAATCCGGGGGACGAGATTTCCAGAGCGCATTGTTCCCCCTGGCGTGCAGCTGCCGCGACGCTCGCCGACACCTCCAACCCTGAAAGAAGCCTAATGAGTTGAAGGGTGAAATTAAATGATTAATGTAGCGAAATGGAGGGACAGGAAATTCGGAAGATATGAAACTCCTTCCCAGCACTCACCTGTTGAGCCGGGGATATCTCCGAAAAAACCCATGGGATCGAACCCGCGGGCTACAGACGTTACCGCTTGAGCCATCCCACTCGATGATTGTTACTTTGGATTGCATTTTGAACTATGATTTTCACGCAGGGGACCTTGGTAGGTATAAATGAATCCATTTTCAGCTGTGACATGCAGCAAGCCGTGCGATAGCAAGGAGCAGCTGTTTAGTGGCGCGGATTGCGAACTGGGCAATAGAAGTCTGCACCGGCTCGGGCCAAGCCCTCGGGCTCAGGCCCGGCCCGGCCCGCGGGCCGGGTTCGGGCCTAATTTGGAAAATGTTTGTCGGGCTCGGGCCGGGCCCGGGCTTGAACATTAAGAGATACAAAATAGTGTATTATATATTTTTCCGAGGATAACACAATTATCACAGCATTCCATTACTAGGAATTCTATATGATTATTCTGCTGAAAGGTTTCAAATAATAGTGATAACAATATTAATAATGTCATACTCATAATCAGAATAAAATCAAATAATCGGGTCGGGCCGGGCTCGGGCCCGGGCACTATAACCTCTTCTCGGGCTTGGGCTGGGCTCGGGCTTGGTTGAGTCCGGGCCGGGCCGAACCTAAGAATGTCGGCCTGTGCAGGCCTCTACTGGACAACGAGTTTGGTTACAGTGAGCGGCTCGGCAGTGGAATGCGATTCCACGTAGCAGGCGAGCGGAGACCGTCGGGCCGTTGCGAGCTGTAGCGAAACCATTTGGTTTTGAGGTTTGTAGCTTTGACCCGACGTTAGACTGTTTGTGTGAACTCCCGTTAATGTTTGCTGTTGTAAAATGTCGGCGTTTCATTGGTAACATCTACAGCTGCGTTCAGTCGTAATTTATGTGCTACCTCCCTAACAGCAACACCGAGTTAGTGGGAGATAATTATTTAAGTCTCAATTTACCGACACCAATAAAAACTGTGATATTTTAAATGTTAAATATAGGGGTTAGAAGGACATTTCCCAAATTACTTAACATCTAGTTTTATAACTTCTGTTTACTCTTTGAATTAACGCAAACCACTTACTTATGCAGTAACATTAGAAAACAACGATTTAGAATGCTACTTCAGCTGTACCTTCCCTTTCAATTGCTCAGCAAGGCTAAGTGCTATGCGAATTGCAGACATAACAAAAATAGAATTATCACAAGTAATATCACTAGAATCTGACCTAACCGATAAATTCTTGAGTGGAGCGACAGAATTTATATGGTAAGACCGGACCGTCGAGTGATATTTATCTGGACTATTTCATAAATATATTATGAATTTAACTGCCCTATCGCAAAGATTTGACCAGAAAATTTTAAATTCCATAAAAATAACCTAAAATATATTCATTTCAATTAGTGTAATTCGACTTACTCAGGCACTGCCAACTGCGAAAAACGAAACCCATGAATCACATTATTTTGATATTCTGTTGTTGCTATAATAGAAAACCAATTATAATCTCAAATCGCGCTTTGTTTTTTAGCGTTAGGAAATAACCTTTCTTCTGGTAAATTGCTATAATTATTAAAAGAATAATTATTGTTAAAAACACAGTTGTCAAATTTAAATGAAGTACTATTTGATAATCGATTGTGATGTGCAATAAATTGTTTTTCAGCCATTTATGGGATGCAGTCCTGACACTCGCCAAACAAAAGAATGACCTAGTGATGACTTGTACAAAACAAAAGAATCATTAGGTGATAATTCGTATACGATAATTTAACGCCTCCATCTGGGTATGCCATGTTAACCTGACAATCAAGGTGAACGACCCGATATTTTACTGCAACCATGGCACTTCTGTGTCGCAGAGTCGAATATTCGCTGAAGTATACAGTTACTGGGATTGAGAGCAATGCGCCAGTGAGGCAACAAGTGGAGAAAACTGTACAGCGAAAATTATAAGGTAGCAGATGCAGCATCAATGGAACAATGAAAAATAAAGATAATCGTATCATGAGCAAACAGAGCAATGCTTGCTTCATGTACTGCAGGCATATCAGCGGTACATAAAATGTAGAGAAAGGGAGCAAAAATGCCACCCTAGGGCACACCAAATGTCATTAATGTGGCTCCAAGACATATAGAACATTGGTGGTCCTGAATATAACTTATAATCAAGCGAAGCAAATAATGTGGAACGCCAATGTCATGGAGTTTATAAAGAAGTCCGTCGTGCCACATACTATCAAACTACGGAGTGAAACCTAACAATTCCGCTAAGGTGTATTCTTTGCCTTCAGATCTACGGATATGTTCAGTAAGTTTTGATAGCTACAGAGTGTTCGAATGATGGTATCAGAAACCAAACTGCCGATGTGGTACAACATAACGAAAGAGGCATTTTTGAAGCAGTTTCTCAAACAGTTTTGACAGAGTCGGTAAGATACATATAGCCTTATAAACCTGTAGGGAACTGGGAGACCTGCAAGATTTGCATTCGGAAAGAATGTAAGCGTGATCCAGGCTTCGGAAAATTTTTAATTCAAAAATTCGCATTGTACATGGAGCAGAAATAGACTAATGTCTTCCTCGAGAAACGCTTCAACAATAAGCACAAGATTATTCCCAGGGGCTTTCTTAGTGGGAAAAATTGGACGATGGAGTGAAGCTCTCTAGATGAAACCCACTTGGTGGGCAATGGGACCGTAAGCCGTGTAGCACGTAGGTTTTGCCGAATCGATGTCGTAAACTTTGGATCAGTCCAGTGCTCGTTGTTGTTGTGTTTAACGCCCGCTTTTACTACTACGGCACCGCAGGCGGTGATACTGATGACACATGGAATGAAGATGGAGCACCGGTGGAATGAGATGGCGGGGGAAACCGGAGCACCCGGAGAAAACCCACCCTGACGCCGCTTCGTCCACCATGAATAGCACATGCGGGTCCCTGGGATCGAACCCGGGCTGCCTAGGTGGTAGGCGAGCGCGCTAACCGTCTTTAAGGGCGTTGTGATTTTGTATTTCTGAGCGGTACAGGAATATAACTCTCCCAAAACTATTTGATGAAAGTCAGGGACAATTTGTTTTCCATTTTTCATCCCCCGATTAATGTAATGCACTTACTCTCACTATTTTCGCTAACACATGCCAGTTACAATGCTGCGGTTTTCACCCGAGAAGTTGTCATTATTAATGTTAGTTGAAGTTGAAGTCTGAAATTAAAACTGGAATACATCACTGTCATTACTTTGTGTAACTTCTCGCTTTCTTGTCACAAATATATCCATGTGACGAACAATAGAACAGTAAGTTGCAAGAAACTGAAGTTAATAGTGCAAGCTGCAATCATCATTCCTGGGGCAGAATTGCTGGAATTGTGACCCGGATGCCAACTCAACCAATGAACCTGAGAATTGTTTATTGTTTAGCTCACTTGCGATATGATATTTTTGCTTGCTCACAACTCGCACTCGCACTCGCACCATAATACAGTCTGCCGCGAAAGTGTTGCGTGCAAAGAACAGTAATAGTAAATACAGTAAATAGAGAAAATACTTCCCTGGCAGGGAAGGAATTCTTCTTTGACGAGCCGAGGAAATTTGAACCCTGGATCAGTTGACGGATTTGATGGAAAAGTCGACTCAAAATAGGTTGCTAAAGTTTCACACTTTCTAGGGTACTGTTACTGACTGACTTTTGTTCTAAACGGTGGCACAACGGAAGGTTCACGAAGTGTCTGATTCGTCAACTTCTACAGTGTACCATCATAGGAGATGAATCGGACGCCGAGTGCTGATTGTTACTGTAACGGTATGCAACTAAGACATGCTTAAGCACAATAAATATTCGCCTGCTAGTGTCTCAGATTAAACTTTACGAACCTGGTACACGCAAGATGCGGAAACAACATTCACCTTTATACATAACAGGTATTAGTGAAAGAGAAAGTTAAGAATCTTACATTTTCAGATGCGTAGTCCAGTGGGTCAATTGTAAACTACCCCATTGTTTACTTGTTTTCGTCCTACCTGCACAGCGGTTCCAAACGAAACTACTTTGAATAACGCAGTAAATGTGCTACTACCATTACAATGTTTTAGACTTCCAGAATCTGCCTTTGGAGATGCCAATTTTGTCCTGTTTTCTTTGGTCATTTGGAAGTGGTATTCTAGCATTTTGCGCCACACTTTAAATGTATTTTTTGAATGGACGGAAATGTATTCTGGTTCTACAGCACAATTGGCAAGCTTTAATACAACAGGCCCCGAAATCACTGTTTATAATGCAACGCTGATTTAAAAACTGAGTATAGTAATGTTAGGAAAATTAATAAAACCCGTATCACACAGGATGCGTGTACCTGCCCCGTCATCATTCGAGCATGCGTAAAACCGATTGTTCAACCTGAGCCCATCGTGCGAGGTACAACACCCAGCGGGTCTAGCCACACTCCACCAACAGCACATCTCCGGCAGTGCAATAGAGACTGTCTTAATGGCAGAGAGCACTGTTCAACTCTTACCAAATGACCTGAAGTTTTCCGCTTACATATATTTGGGAGTCAGTGCAAAATCAGCCCAATATGAATTATAACCGAATTAAATTTGTTGAGCTGATTTCTGGGTTATAAGAGCTTAATATTTTTAGCACACAATAATGAAATTATAAACGTTTTCGACGTTGTTAAAACAAATGTGTTATAACAAATCACTTTATTTTAATATAATTTTGAGGTTTGTATAATAATATTCCCCGAAAACGGACAAAAATATTCTACGCCAGAAAGAGTTAAGAGTTACGTTAAACGTTCAGCAGCAACTTCTGTAGAAATGGGCGCATACGGGGGTGGGGGGGGGGGGGGGGAGAGGAGAAGGAAATCGTCAATTTTACTAGGTGCTACATTTTTTCTGCAATGACCTTTTTCTATCTCTTCTATCTGCGAATAAAGTACATTTCCCAAGCCATTCCACAGAATGCAATTATATTCATTTTATTTCTCTCCTGAATATCCTAATCACATCTGCACAACGCGACTATTTTAAACAAAGCTGCTGGAGGTGTTTTTGAGAGAATAAAAAATACCTGATTACAATTTTTCGTATAAAGGTTTGTCAGGATAGCGGTAAGTTTCCTGTAAATCTTTGTTCTGCATTTTTAATAGGGAGACACATCTATGAGTCCCATTTTCTAAACATTTCATTTCAGCCAGGTAATCTCGAAACCTGCATTTGAAGAAGAAGAAAAAAAAAAAAAAAAAAAAAAGAAAAAGAAAAAAAAAAAAAAAAAAAAAGAAAAAGAAAAAAAAAAAAAGAAAAAAGAAAAACCATAATCGAATTGCTGTTTGAAATGCCACAACTCTTCCGCACTTGTTTTTACAGTAGGGAAGGTAAAGCGTTCGTCCAGTTGCCCTGTCTCCCCTTGCGTGCTGGAACTCACATACGTACGACATCTCTGGCAACGCTAGCGGCAGCCATGGCAACAGCACCGAGGCAATCAGCTTACCTTCCCAGTTCATTTGCAAATCTCAAGTGAGCTTGGTTTGTGGTAACGAGAGCAAATCAGTGTCCACACAATTTTGAAATTATCCTGTGACACAGTTTTTGGGATTCGCCCCCACTAGCTCAAGAACTGATAGCAATAGCATGGAATGTCCATAATGCTACCATTTTTACTTTCTCTACTGCGTATAGTATAGTAGAGGAAGTATTGTATTCCTCCCAAAAATTCGATGCCGAGATTTCACCGGAAATATACGTTTTGAGGCCCCTGAATCCAGAAAAAGCATTTTTAGAAAAAGATTCTTGTGTGTATGTGTCTGTGTGTGTGTCAGTCTGTGAACAGCATAACTCAAAAACGAAAAGTCGGTTAAAAGCCAAAGTTGGTACTTAAGTTGAATGTCTTTCAAGGGTGCGACACGAAGATTTTGAAGAGAACTCCTCCACCCTAAACTACCCTTTACGTGGAAAATTTTTCGAAAATGTTGATTTTCTAGAAAATGGCTGTAACGATTTTGATTAAAATACCATTTGTTTGAGACACTTTTATTATAAATGAAATATATATCTTGAATTTTCTAGCTATAGCCCCTATAGTCGTATTTACTCTGGATGACTTTTGCATAACTGGTAAACCGCAAGAGTTAGACCAAATTTTACTATACAAAAAATGTAGATCTTGCTAAAATACACACTTTATGTATCAATCTTTTTTTTTGTAGAGTGAACCATTTCGGAGATATGCCTTGTTATTTATGTGAATTTTGGAGAACATACTTCTATCAAGTGGAACATCGTTATTCATTTTTTATATGTTAACCGTGCAAAGAGAACAGAATTTGGAAGCTTTAAAAGATTTGACTATCGCTCCAAGTCTACTGTATTTCCATATTTCCGTTGCACCTACAAAAAAATAAACAATAAGATAATTTCTGCAAAATTTTATCTCAACTAACACGAAGAAGATGCAAGAAGATTCTGTTTGTAAGAATGGTTAGTACAAGAGTATAGGAAGTCGTGTAAGTGCAACACATCGGTTTTTGTTATTAGCACCGTGAAAGTATCCAGAAGTGTGTAGCGGCCTGTATTGCCCACGGAACTTTGATAATAAATTTTGGGGTGTTTCAATGTGTTACTAGCTGGGTTCTTGCTGTGAATAGATAGGACCGGGGATGCATGCATGTTTTACGGACAATAGTGTTCCGCAGTGGCCTCCACTTCAAGGCTTACCTCATCAAAACTTTTTCAGACTGCATCGTGATAGGCATTTTCGGGATCATCCACCTCGAGTTATGTCTGGACCTCACTGTATTCGGCTACCAATTTCAGCAATAGCTTCCTCCCAACCACAACACCATTTAAATACCCGCTGCTTTGAAATCGTCTACACCCGACTCCAAGCAAATAGTGCGTACCTTGATAACTGGTCTTTTTACCCTTGTCATTGCGAACTTACAGCACAAGGGTGTATGTTAGTAGGAGTGTATGTTTTATGTTGTATCGCTCACTCGTGGTGCAGGCAGGCTGAGGTTCAGTCTGTTTTTTCCTGTTTGCCCACCCTCAGTAGGGTTTAACCGCAGATAAACTATTTCTCGGAATGGGTGTTTAAAATAAGTTGTTTTTGGTTAGGTTGGTTTTGAGTATACAGGAGGAAGCTTATTGCTCCTCAGCATTTGACTTTCAGGATGCAGCAGCCCTCTGCACCCAGGTGTGCGTGGATTTCAATAGGTTTAATTTATTGCGTGATAGGTGAAATTTGGGAATCAATCAGCTTTGGATTGTATACGAGTCGAGCTCAGCTTTAGCTGCTGGTGGAATTGCTCCAGTGTTATCTGGTATGCCCGCAAGCCGTTCGGGGAATGACTCTTTTTTTTTTTTTTTCCTCCCCTGATTTGGTGGGCTGGCCCCTCCCCCGCCAGCCCGGTGGCTATCGCCCGGCATGCAGAGCCATTCGCTACTATCGCCTCCCCATGCACATGCTGTTAGTGAACTAAACATTCAGGATGCAGGGGGGGGGGGGGGGTTCATTGTTAGTATACATGCATGTTAGTCGGGTTCCGCTGATGCACCCCGGTTAGTATCGGTTATTAAGATGCTGGCATGCAAAGATGCGAGCGCGTCAATGTTAAGTCCAGGGGCCCACACATGACCGAGGCCCTGCATGGGTCGCTGGGGTTAGTGGTGTACGGTAAGAGGGTCAAAGGGAATAAGACGAATCAGTGGGTTAGTGGTTAGTATAGTGAATAAGGTAGTAGTACAAGACGTTAAACGTTAGCATGCATCAAAGAATATACAAGGTGGGGGCAGACTTAGGTAGAACTTACTGATAATGGTAGGCTGGTGCTGTTAATGGGATGGTGGTCGCTAGCGGCTGCCGGGTTATTGTGTAATAAGATAGGTAGTTGATTATTAAGGTATGTAGCCGATCAAGCGCGCTAGGTGGACGCGGGCATCGATGGCGTCGGAGTTTGGGGTGAGCGTTCTTTCAAAGAGTGAGAGGGGACGGTTATGCTTATCGCGGGAGTGGTCATAGGATCCCAGCTCCCTTATCAGGGGATTTGTGCTTAGTGCGATTTTGTGATATAGGTCAGTTGCGAGTTTCTTAATGAACTGTTCGATGGTGGGGATGCTGAGTTCGCTGTGGAGTATGTCTGCAGGGGCAGTTAAAGGGACCTTGGCTACGGTGCGGAGTGCCTTGTTTTGTATGCGTTGGAATGGCGTGATCTGGGGGGCACTCTTATGTAGATGCAAACTGGCATAGAATTTTGCTGCCTGGCGCCCACTGTCATGCTCAACGTATGGAAGAGATGAGGCTTCGTGAACTAGCTTCAAGGGAATGAGTGGCCAACAGACTAGATGGACCGGAGTCCTCTACTATGCGCCCGTTGGAGCCATAGTAGCCCGATCTCTGCAGCCATGCCGCACATGCCGCAGTTTTAAGTATGAGGCGGATTATAAGAGGCCAGAAAAGGCTTAACTTTAGGCACCTCAGACTTCAGCGTGGGGTACAGTAAGGCAGTTGCTCCTTGCGTCCATAGCGAGAGGTTCCTTATATGTTTGTGAGAGGTCAGACCTTTATCAAACTTCATTCCCAGGTAGGTAACTGAATTCCTCCATTCTATCCTTTGTCCTCTATTAAGAGGCTGTTTTATGAGTTGGTATCAGTGCTTTTATAGGACGAAGCAGAGGAAAGTATCTGCTCTCCTCATGAGTGACATCAGGTTTGGGTCTGCTGGGAGCTCTTTGCGGGGCTGAAAGGTGAAAAGAGACTTAGATGCGTCACTCATGCGTGGGAAGGACTAGCACGGACAAAGGTATAACTTACTATACGACTTCGCACGTTGACATGGATAAGCATTATGACAAATGAGAACTAGTGATAATCATTTAATTTTCATTATTATTCTGCATTGTTAATTGACCTGCTTGTTACGCATTTCAAGAAGGTATGGTATGAATGTGATTTATAATTTGTAGAAGGATATTTGGGTACAGGTTCATTTCTCATTTTTATGTACGGTTGGGTAAATTAGAGCAAGGGAAGTATAGTGAATTTTGTTAGGGAAAGATTCCTCATGCTCCTACGCTTACGGAAGTGCGGTGAGATGAATTTGTGCAATGCCAGAATAAACGCACATACTCAGCTAATTGGATATTGTCCTTGATGTGTCACTTATACCTATATACTGTATTGCTTCTAAATCAGATAGATTTAAGGGTGAGTTCAATGCGTGTTGTTAACCATAGTGTTGCAAATGTTAAACTGTTTTGATATTTAAGTTTACATTTGATTTCATATTATATGTTTTTTGAATATGTTTTGAAATGAATACTTCACTGCTCCTCAACAGCATTACATTTTTGTTAATTCTTGTTATCAATGTTTAAGCTGGGATTTATAGTAAGGGGGAAATATATTTCTAATATGTTCTGTCACTTGTACCTACGCAAAGATCCTAATGAACACAGAATCTACCAGAATGTACAGATTAATTTGTGAAAAGCTTCTTAGCCGCCGTTTGGGAGGATAACGCATATCAAAGCATGCTTTTGAGTGCTGTTCATGTTGGTGGATTGAACCAGATTGTACTCGCTAAGTTGCTGCCGTAAGGTCAATGTTGCTTCCACACGACAGCGTGCCACGTTATCAATGTGCAGACAAGAATCTATTTCAAAGTAATTCCCGCGTGGTGCATTTCATATATCCGGCCGGGTGGAAATGTTACGCATAGGTTCAACATCTCTCTAGTAGTAAGAAAATTGACGTTTGATTAAAACACGCCATAGCTGTTTAGCAATATTGCATTCCAATGCCTCGTGTCTTAACTGAAAAAGCAATAACAATAGCAACAACATATTAGTGCTGCCAAGCTATGTAGAGTTGAAACACAGGGATCTCCTGCGCCATAGAGCAAACTATTTGCATTTATAGTGCATAGTGTTGTGTTTCTGGTGGAGCACTAAATATGCTGAACAGCGTTAATGGTTTTAGCTTGGACTGTCTCGTTCTGCAGAGAGATTGCAGTGCATCGGGTTATTCTACTTGGTATTCCCAATGTCATCATGTGTACAAGTTTTGTCAAAGGCTGCTTGAATATCTAAGAAACGTTAGTCCTCTATTCATGCTATCCTGAATGGTGAAGATCACTCAAACCGGTATATGCTGGATATTTTCCTTATCGTTTGTTGTGGAATGTTATTTAGCAGTAGATACATGATGGTGTCCGGTCAAGGTATGTAGATGCCTAGTTTTTTCACCGTGTCTGTGAACTCCTAATTGTTATAATTCAATGTGGCGGTTCAATTCCGTGGTGAGTATTTGTGGGTAAATTTAAGGATTGTTCTTCATCTGTTTGTCATCTATTTGTTCAGTGCCTCGGTAGTATATTTTATTGAATCGTGTGTCTTCTGGGGTTTGGAATAATATTTTGGAGTAATGTTTGTTGAATATTGTTAATTTATCTTATGTTGAGTTTAGTGCTTTGTTCACGATTCTGATTTGGTAAAACTGTGGATAATGATACTAAAACATCAAAAAGCGATAAAAAAAAAAACACAAGAAAGAAATCATTCTCCCTACTTGTCAACGCACTGTATGTTGACAATCTTTCCACTGTCCTTTTCTAACATGGGCCGTGGAAAATTGTGGGTTTCTTTCCTTTAAATGGCCAGTCCCTTTTAAGGATACCCATCTGTGTAAAAAGGCTAAAAATTTCAAAAATTTACAAAAATGGATTTTTGTTTTATCAAATAGTTTAAATTTTCTGCTTTATTTTGATATGCTTTTTATAGCCTTACGGCCTTTTTAACTATATCACATGGCCGTCTAACTGATTGCCTGTAAGTGATCCTGTCCATTTAAATCCATACACTTCCATTATCCTTGCTATGACTTCAAACTTGGTTTTTCCATGTTTTTATTTTTAGCACTGTTTGCTCTTTAAAATGCTCCACACGATGCAATTTTCAGTACTTATGCATGAAATTTGGTGTACCTGCTTAGAAATAACATTAAAAAGAAATGATGAGATAATTTTTTCATAAAGTGAATAACTGCTGAGTAATTAAATATTAAAGTTTACATTTCAAAATTTAAATGCAAAAAATAATGAATTTCAACTTTAAAATTTATTTTTATCCAAACTAATAACAAGATTAAGAAATTATCTCATCAATTTGCTAACATTCTATTACAGGACATAACTGATACTTATTAAGTTTTTCAAATCAAAATTACATCATGGGGAACCATTTATACAAATATTTAAAAAATATATAATAAAATATTAATATGTTAGCAACTAATCTGACTAAATGTATGAAATTTATCACAGTTACTCCTCACTATACAGTGATTGTTGTGTTAAAATTTCAAATCAATCCAATGAAAACTGTAGATTTTCAAAATTTCACAGATGGGTATCCTTAAAACACTATTGCGTCCCCAAATCACCTACCGTGGCATGAAGGTAAGTGGGCATCAGTGATATTATTTGGTACCAGTTAATCTTTTGATGATGCTGAGTCTCTTTGTGGCCTTTTCACAAACCCTTTCAACATGATATTTCCATAAAAGTTTAAAATCTAAAGTAACTCCTACATATGTGCTGGAACAAATCTGATTGAGAGAGGTGCCGTTGTAGTTTGGATAAATTTTTCTGTCCTTTCCATCAAAATGAAAAGGTGTGGTAGACTGTCTCCTCAGTATTAATACACATTCAATTATCTTCAGTCCATTTTCGTTCTTTTGTGAGGTTAGCATCTAGGGTTTCTTCAGCCGTTTGCAATTTTTTGCTTATGTGATGATGCCATCAGCAAACAATGCTGTCCGCTCTTTGGTTATCTCCAGAATGCCAGGCAAATAATTTATACAAATATTACACAGAGTTATGTTGAGAACTTACTCTACCTTGGAGAAAGCTATGATGTTTTTATTTTGATAGTGTGCCATGATGCCTATAGCTCAAAATATTTGCCGTACAAACTGATTAGGGCCAGTTAACCATGTTTGCCCGCATACCAATGTGTTATTTTTCTAGCACTTTGCTCTTCCTAACTCAGTCACGTGCATTTTGAAAGTCGACGAAAACAACACTAGGGTATTCTTGACCGTTGAATACCTCCTTTATGTCTTCGCTAATTGTTATAACCTGTTCATCTTTTGAATAACTTTCTCTGAAACCAGCTTGCTTAGGGCTATTGAATAATGACATTCTAGTTAATTCTGCAGACACCATGCTTTCCGTTTTGAACTTTAAACAGCATACGAATGGTAGTGTCAGAATAGTAATTTCCATGCAGAATCTCAATGGAATATATGTTAGTGTTTCTTGAAAATTATACAACCTATCATAGTGAAACTTTAACCACTTATGAAACAGCTTCTTCCGATTCAGAAACCATAATCAAATAAGTGAAGTTCATAATCTTTACTCTATTGATATTCCAACAAACACAAATTTTCAAGATTTTTCAAACATGTTCATCCTAGGTGCACGTTTCTCCTAAACAATTAAAGTGGCACATTTCAAATTTTGTAGTCACTTTACAAACATGCTATTCAACATTGCTGGTGGACGACTAAGACATTTTAATGAATAATAGCAATTTAAAAAGTAAATAATTATGCACTCTTTATTTTTTACTTTCTCTATTGATGAGTAGAAGGAAGTATTGTATTCCACCCAAAAATTCGATGTCGAGATTTCACCGGAAATATATGTTTTGAGACCCCCTGAATCCAAAAAAAAGCATTTTTAGAAAAAGGTCTGTGTGTGTGTGTGTGTGTGTGTGTGTGTGTGTGTGTGTGTGTGTGTGTGTGTGTGTGTGTGTGTGTGTGTGTGTGCAAGACTGTGTCACTGTCAGTCTCTCAGTCTGTGGACAGCATTACTCAAAAACGAAAAGTCGGTTAAAAACAAAAGTTGATATTTAAGTTTAATGTCTTTCAAGGATACGACACAAAGACTTTGAAGAAAATAGCCGCACCCTAAACTACCCTTTACATGGAAAATTTTTCGAAAATTTTTATTTTCTTGAAAATGGCTCTAACAATTTTGATTAAAGTGTCATATGTTTAAGATATTTGTATGACAAATGAAATATATATATATATATATTGAACTTTCTGGCTATAGCCCATGTAGTCCTGTTTACTCTGGATGACTTTTGAATAACTGGTAAACCGTAAGAGATAAACAAGTTCTTAATATACAAACAGTGTAGATCTCACCAAAACACAATTTATGTATAAATAAAGTTTTTTATAGAGTGAACCATTTAGGAGATATTCCTTGTTATTTGTGTCAGATTCCGAAAACTTGGAATCTTTCGTGAAATGGAACATCGTTGTTCTTAGAGGTATACGAGTTTGTAAGAATGGTTAGTACAAGAGTAGAGAAAGTCATGTGAGTGCAACACATCAGATTTTTAATTTTTATGTATGAAAACATTTTTTGAGGAGTTTCATAAAGGTGTAATATAAAAAAGTTTTCACCTGATATTTAGAGCAGTACATTGTGCATATGCACAAACAAATCAAAGCTCTATTATAGGTCTTTTTTTGAAAAGTGTACCTAAAGTTTAAAAAAAAGCAAGCTACGGCAAATGACAAAATAAGGTAATGTTGTACAGTGTAAAAGGCGTTGGATGCCATACTTAAAACACTATTAAGTATCCCCATTTAAAATGCACTTACTTGCCGTTGTTGTTGTAGTGTTTAACGCCCGCTTTTACTACTACGGCACCGCAGGCGGTGACACTGATGATACATGGAATGAAGATGGAGCACCGGTGGAATGAGATGGCGGGGGAAACCGGAGCACCCGGAGAAAACCCGCCCTGACGCCGCTTCGTCCACCACGAATACCACATGCGGGTCCCTGGGATCGAACCCGGGCCGCCTAGGTGGTAGGCGAGCGCGCTAACCGCTCGGCCACGGCGCCGCCTTACTTGCCGTAAATACACAACAATTTTATATGGGCATGTTTTTCAAAGTATGTAGATTCATATTGAGCAAAACAAACAGAAATTCATTTTTTTTAACACAATCACTATGAAGTGTTATTATGCCACCTTGATTATTGCTACTATATAATGACCTAGTTAATTTTAAGACCCCATGCTTTCCGTTTTGGGTTGTAAACAGCATACGAAATTTAAACCCCCTAAACAAAATGGGCGACGAGTGCCATACTTGGTATTCAGGTTCCAAAGATGCTACACGAAAATTCTCAAAAGAATTCCCACACTCCCAACAACCCTATGAATTTTAGATTTTCTAAAAATAACTATTTCGACTCAAATACCACTTGTTCAGGATACTTGTATGACAAAGTATAACCTTGGGTGTTCTGGAAATAATGAAGCCTGAAGAGGTTTTATATGTACATGGTTAGTAAACTATAAGAGAGAGATAAAAATGTACTGCTCTCCTTAAAACACGTAGTTTATTTGAAATAAAATGTTTGTGGCATAAGTAATTTCCGAGATATCCGTTGGTATTGATTTGAACTTTCCGATGTTATTTGTCATTTCCTTTTAGTTATTTCTTGTGATGTAATGGAAATAGGATGAAATTTATAGGCCACAGAGGTAGCACCTGACTATCGATTTGGTTTCCTCTATGCCCCTTGTAGCGCCAACGAGATGTGTAATGAAAATATTTCTACAAAGAGTTGTCTGGATTATAATGAAGTAGATAGACAAATAAGCTTCCGTAAGAATGGTTCGTAGGAGCTATATAAAAATAAAGGACAGTGTGTCGTTTTGTCCATGAGGGGGATGCATATTCTTGACACAATCTTATTTCCATTTTCTCCCAATTTTTTAAAATTAATTCTGGCTGTATTCTTGCTGGGCCAGGAGAAGTTTTGTTTGTTAGTGTCATGGGCTGTTTAAGAACCGGTTAATATGGGCAGGAGGTTATTGCTATCTTTAGTAAGAATTTTAACTACTTTTGCATGTATTTCTTACTATTTTGACTTTATGTTTTGTAGTGTAGAATGTGTTGAAAGCACTGCAATGTCTTTATCGTAGGCTAGGGTTTTTCCATTGCATCCAATTGATTCTTTATTCATATCTATTTTCGGATTGAGTTTTTGTTTATATATTTCCGAGCTTTACTTGCGTATTTGCTGTGATCTATTTTCTGTATAAACTCATTACCTCCTGTTCGTTTGGCTCTAAGTAATTGTTTTGTTACACGGTGTTGTTTTCTTTCTGCATTTATTTACGTCATCCTGTTGTTTACTCATTTCCACGTTCCTGCTGGCCAAGTTTCGATTTATTTTTCTGTTTATTTTGCATTCTGTGGTAGATTCTCTGGGTAAATATTTCTTTGCTGCCTTTAAGATCATGTAGCAGAACAATTTATTCAGTTTGTCAGGAGAAGTGATGTTTTCATTTAAGACTGTTTCGCTCTCTTGTTCTGTTTTATTAAGGTAACAAGGTAGTTTTTTTCTTTGAGTTCCAAGAGGCACATACCTATCAGGCATTTTATCCAATATACATAAGTGATGCATCTACTACTCGATGTTCTGATTCGGAGGTATGTAATACTTTCCTTCTGCTTATATGTTAAATTTTTCAGGACATTATCAAAATATTAAGGGTTGTACCTGATACTCTGTAATGGATGAATGTCGGTCTGGTGGCTCAGTTGATTCCCAAGGTCGCGGGTTCGAATCCGGCCCAGACCGATGGTTTTTAAATGCACGCAAAATGACATCTCCATGCCAGTAAATTTACTGGCATGTAAAATGACTCCTGTGGGAGGAAATTCCGGCACACAGGTGACGCTGATGTGATCCTGGCAATTGAGAGCGTCGTTAAACAACAAAATAATTTTAATTTTTATGTAACGGATGAAGGTGTCAGTTCCATCACTGAGGGATCATAAAATTTTAAAAAGAACTATTACATCAGTATCTTTGAATGCATATAGAGATGAATGTGCGTTGCACGGTTTTTGTCTTAACTGGTATGAACCTCAACTCAGGAACATTGGGTGGAAGGATGAAAGCAGCAATATATTTTATACCCTTCTTCTAGACGTCATTTAGTACTGCTCATGTTCATCTCACCACCGATCTCTTTTGCTACTTAGAATTTTGACATTAGAGAAGTTTGGATTCCTACTAGGATTCAATTGTCAATCTGCCAGACCTTGGCATAACTATATTAGGAGCCCCAGATATAGCTTTACCTCGAATAAATAATATAAGAGTTTGGCTTTTACCACCCTAGTGTATAGAAAGTAACAAGCTGCTCTGAGGTTATACTGGCCTCTTGAATTATAAACATATCGTACATTTCAAATTTAATGACTGTGTTTGGCAGTTCGGTCGTCTAGTTAGCGTGGTGGTGCGCAGCTACTTACCAAGCAGGGGACCAGGGTTTTGTGGGCTTTTTGGCTGAGCTACCTGGTCCGGGATGTGAGTTCCGGGGTGGGGGGGGGGGGGGGCAATATAGGAGCTACATGAAAAACTGCGGCTCCTGAATACAAGGACTGCATTCATCGGCTGGGAGAAACTTGAGCGCTAACCACGTCCCCCTCTTAACATTCGATGTCGGCAGAGGTGACGGATGCAGCGGTCGGGCGTAAGCCTTGGCACGTTATCGGGCTGTGGCGCCACGGAGTTTAGTTTAGTCTAGTTTTTAGCTTAGTTTATCTTAGTTTAGTTCAGTTCAGTTCAGCTCCGTTCCGTTTCGTTTCATTTGGTTCAGTTTAGTTTCGTTGGACAGTTCAGCTTTCTTTCCTTGCGATAATCCACCTGCAAAGTTATTTTAAAATTGTGTGTTATATCTTGTCATATTTAAACACTGTTTAACCATTCCTCTTTTACTTTTTACATGAATAACATTATACCGAAGGGACAGTACTTTATGACCACCTTTACATTTCATTGTTTCTCAAAAAGAACAATGAACATTTTGAAACAAATACGCAATTCAGTACAAGAAACAGTGATTGACAATAACTATTAACTGTGCCTTTAATCAAAAAATTAAAAGACAATTTAAAAAATTACGGAAGGAAGGCACAAAATACCTTACATTGCTAATGCGAGGAATAAAAACACTAAGTAGAAGGAGATGCTGGGCGGGACAATGCATCAGAACATCCAAGAAGAGATGCACTTCAAGCCAGGATGAAAAGGAAAGAAGTTTGGGGTAAAGAAGATACCGGATAATAATAGTAGTGTCGTGCTTGGTGCATGTTTGTCGAGTGTGGCAACTACCGAAGTTTGCTTACCACAGGGGAGTCCAACGGCATTCGTTCGACCTTGCCGCTTGTACACTGGCCTCTCTGTCAAGATAACTGTAGTCAGAGGGCAAAACTTGGAGGGCTGGCACGATATCCGGTGTCATAGAGCGAAGTTGGGATGGCTGGCACGATATCTGGCGTCATAGAGCGAAGCTGGGAAGGCTGGCATGATATCCGGTGTCATAGAGCGAAGCTGGGAAGGCTGGCACGATATCCGGTGTCATAGAGCGAAGCTGGGAAGGCTGGCTCGATATCCGGTGTCATAGAGCGAAGCTGGGAAGGCTGGCACGATATCCGGTGTCATAGAGCGAAGCTGGGAAGGCTGGCACGATATCCGGTGTCATAGAGCGAAGCTGGGAAGACTGGCACGATATCCGGTGTCATAGAGCGAAGTTGGGAAGGCTGGCACGATATCCGGTGTCATAGAGCGAAGCTGGGAAGGCTGGCACGATATCCGGTGTCATAGAGCGAAGCTGGGAAGGCTGGCACGATATCCGGTGTCATAGAGCGAAGCTGGGAAGGCTGGCACGATATCCGGTGTCATAGAGCGAAGCTGGGAAGGCTGGCACGATATCCGGTGTCATAGAGCGAAGTTGGGATGGCTGGCACGATATCTAGCGTCATAGAGCGAAGCTGGGAAGGCTGGCACGATATCCGGTGTCATAGAGCGAAGCTGGGAAGGCTGGAGCGATATTCGGTGTCATAGAGCGAAGCTGGGAAGGCTGGCACGATATCCGGTGTCATAGAGCGAAGCTGGGAAGCCTGGCGCGATATCTGGCGTCACAGAGCGAAGCTGGGAAGGCTGGCACGATATCCGGTGTCATAGAGCGAAGCTGGGAAGGCTGGCGCGATATCTGGCGTCATAGAGCGAAGTTGGGAAGGCTGGCACGATATCCGGTGTCATAGAGCGAAGCTGGGAAGGCTGGCACGATATCCGGTGTCATAGAGCGAAGTTGGGACGCCTGGCGCGATATCCGGTGTCATAGAGCGAAGTTGGGACGCCTGGCACGATATCCGGTGTCATAGAGCGAAGTTGGGAAGGCTGGCACGATATCCGGTGTCACAGAGCGAAGTTGGGAAGGCTGGCACGACATCCGGTGTCATAGAGCGAAGTTGGGACGCCTGGCACGATATCCGGTGTCATAGAGCGAAGTTGGGACGCCTGGCACGATATCCGGTGTCATAGAGCGAAGTTGGGAAGGCTGGCACGATATCCGGTGTCATAGAGCGAAGTTTGGACGGCTGGCGCGATATCCGGTGTCATAGAGCGAAGTTTGGACGGCTGGCGCGATATCCGGTGTCATAGAGCGAAGTTGGGACGCCTGGCACGATATCCGGTGTCATAGAGCGAAGTTTGGACGGCTGGCGCGATATCCGGTGTCATAGAGCGAAGTTTGGACGGCTGGCGCGATATCCGGTGTCATAGAGCGAAGTTGGGACACCTGGCACGATATCCGGTGTCATAGAGCGAAGTTGGGATGCCTGGCACGATATCCGGTGTCATAGAGCGAAGTTTGGACGGCTGGCGCGATATCCGGTGTCATAGAGCGAAATTTGGACGCCTGGCGCGATATCCGGTGTCATAGAGCGAAGTTGGGACGCCTGGCACGATATCCGGTGTCATAGAGCGAAGGTGGGACGCCTGGCACGATATCCTGTGTCATAGGGCGAAGTTGGGACGCCTGGCACGATATCCGGTGTCATAGAGCGAAGTTTGGACGGCTGGCGCGATATCCGGTGTCATAGAGCGAAGCTGGGACGCCTGGCGCGATATCCGGTGTCATAGAGCGAAGTTTGGACGGCTGGCACGATATCCGGTGTCATAGAGCGAAGTTGGGACGCCTGGCACAATATCCGGTGTCATAGAGCGAAGTTGGGACGCCTGGCACAATATCCGGTGTCACAGGGCGAAGTTGGGACGCCTGGCTCGATATCCGGTGTCATAGAGCGAAGTTTGGACGGCTGGCGCGATATCCGGTGTCATAGAGCGAAGTTTGGACGCCTGGCGCGATATCCGGTGTCATAGAGCGAAGTTTGGACGGCTGGCACGATATCCGGTGTCATAGAGCGAAGTTGGGACGCCTGGCACGATATCCGGTGTCATAGAGCGAAGTTTGGACGGCTGGCACGATATCCGGTGTCATAGAGCGAAGTTGGGACGCCTGGCACGATATCCGGTGTCATAGAGCGAATTTTGGACGGCTGGCGCGATATCCGGTGTCATAGAGCGAAGTTTGGACCGCTGGCACGATATCCGGTGTCATAGAGCGAAGTTGGGAAGGCTTGCACGATATCCGGTGTCATAGAGCGAAGCTGGGAAGGCTGGCACGATATCCGGTGTCATAGAGCGAAGTTGGGACGCCTGGCACGATATCCGGTGTCATAGAGCGAAGTTTGGACGGCTGGCACGATATCCGGTGTCATAGAGCGAAGTTGGGAAGGCTGGCACGACATCCGGTGTCATAGAGCGAAGTTGGGAAGGCTGGCACGATATCCGGTGTCATAGAGCGAAGTTGGGACGCCTGGCACGATATCCGGTGTCATAGAGTGAAGTTGGGACGCCTGGCACGATATCCGGTGTCATAGAGCGAAGTTGGGAAGGCTGGCACGATATCCGGTGTCATAGAGCGAAGCTGGGAAGGCTGGCACGATATCCGGTGTAATAGAGCGTTGTTGGGACGCCTGGCACGATATCCGGTGTCATAGAACGAAGTTGGGACGCCTGGCACGATATCCGGTGTCATAGAGCGAAGTTGGGACGCCTATAGCGATATCCGGTGTCATAGAGCGAAGTTGGGACGCCTGTAGCGATATCCGGTGTCATAGAGCGAAGTTGTGACGCCTGGCACGATATCCGGTGTCCTAGAGCGAAGTTGGGAAGGCTGGCACGATATCCGGTGTCATAGAGCGAAGCTGGGAAGGCTGGCACGATATCCGGTGTCATAGAGCGAAGTTGAGAGGGCTGGCACGATATCCGGTGTCATAGAGCGAAGTTGGGAAGGCTGGCACGATATCCGGTGTCATAGAGCGAAGTTGGGAAGGCTGGCGCGATATCCGGTGTCATAGACGAAGTTGGGAAGGCTGGCACGATATCCGGTGTCATAGAGCGACGTTGGGAAGGCTGGCACGATATCCGGTGTCATAGAGCGAAGTTGGGAAGGCTGGCACGATATCCGGTGTCATAGAGCGAAGTTGGGAAGGCTGGCACGATATCCGGTGTCATAGAGCGAAGTTGGGACGCCTGGCACGATATCCGGTGTCATAGAGCGAAGCTGGGACGCCTGGCGCGATATCCGGTGTCATAGAGTGAAGTTGGGAAGGCTGGCACGATATCCGGTGTCATAGAGCGAAGTTGGGAAGGTTGGCACGATATCCGGTGTCATAGAGCGAAGTTGGGACGCCTGTCACGATATCCGGTGTCATAGAGCGAAGTTGGGAAGGCTGGCACGATATCCGGTGTCATAGAGCCACGTTGGGAAGGCTGGCACGATATTCGGTGTCATAGAGCGAAGTTGGGAAGGCTGGCACGATATCCGGTGTCATAGATCGAAGTTGGGAAGGCTGGCACGATATCCGGTGTCATAGAGCGAAGCTGGGAAGGCTGGCACGATATCCGGTGTCATAGAGCGAAGTTGAGAGGGCTGGCACGATATCCGGTGTCATAGAGCGAAGTTGGGAAGGCTGGCACGATATCCGGTGTCATAGAGCGAAGTTGGGAAGGCTGGCGCGATATCCGGTGTCATAGACGAAGTTGGGAAGGCTGGCACGATATCCGGTGTCATAGAGCGACGTTGGGAAGGCTGGCACGATATCCGGTGTCATAGAGCGAAGTTGGGAAGGCTGGCACGATATCCGGTGTCATAGAGCGAAGTTGGGAAGGCTGGCACGATATCCGGTGTCATAGAGCGAAGTTGGGACGCCTGGCACGATATCCGGTGTCATAGAGCGAAGCTGGGACGCCTGGCGCGATATCCGGTGTCATAGAGAGAAGTTGGGAAGGCTGGCACGATATCCGGTGTCATAGAGCGAAGTTGGGAAGGTTGGCACGATATCCGGTGTCATAGAGCGAAGTTGGGACGCCTGGCACGATATCCGGTGTCATAGAGCGAAGTTGGGAAGGCTGGCACGATATCCGGTGTCATAGAGCCACGTTGGGAAGGCTGGCACGATATTCGGTGTCATAGAGCGAAGTTGGGAAGGCTGGCACGATATCCGGTGTCATAGATCGAAGTTGGGAAGGCTGGCACGATATCCGGTGTCATAGAGCGAAGCTGGGACGCCTGGCAAGATATCCGGTGTCATAGAGCGAAGCTGGGAAGGCGAGCACGATATCCGTTGTCATAGACCGAAGTTGGGAAGGCTGGCACGATATCCGGTGTCATAGAGCGAAGCTGGGAAGGCTTGCACGATATCCGGTGTCATAGAGCGAAGTTGGGACGCCTGGCGCGATATCCGGTGTCATAGAGCGAAGCTGGGACGCCTGGCGCGATATCCGGTGTCATAGAGCGAAGCTGGGACGCCTGGCGCGATATCCGGTGTCATAGAGCGAAGCTGGGAAGGCTGGCACGATATCCGGTGTCATAGAGCGAAGCTGGGACGCCTGGCGCGATATCCGGTGTCATAGAGCGAAGCTGGGAAGGCTGGCACGATATCCGGTGTCATAGAGCGAAGCTGGGACGCCTGGCGCGATATCCGGTGTCATAGAGCGAAGCTGGGACGCCTGGCGCGATATCCGGTGTCATAGAGCGAAGCTGGGACGCCTGGCGCGATATCCGGTGTCATAAAGCGAAGCTGGGAAGGCTGGCACGATATCCGGTGTCATAGAGCGAAGCTGGGACGCCTGGCACGATATCCGGTGTCATAGAGCGAAGCTGGGAAGGCTGGCACGATATCCGGTGTCATAGAGCGAAGTTGGGAAGGCTGGCCCGATATCTGGCGTCATAGAGCGAAGTTGGGAAGGCTGGCCCGATATCTGGCGTCATAGAGGGAAGTTGGGAAGGCTGGCCCGATATCTGGCATCAGAGAGCGTAGTTTGCAGGGCGGCACGATATCCGGTGTCATAGAGCGAAGCTGGGACGCCTGGCACGATATCCGGTGTCATAGAGCGAAGCTGGGAAGGCTGGCACGATATCCGGTGTCATAGAGCGAAGTTGGGAAGGCTGGCCCGATATCTGGCGTCATAGAGCGAAGTTGGGAAGGCTGGCCCGATATCTGGCGTCATAGAGGGAAGTTGGGAAGGCTGGCCCGATATCTGGCATCAGAGAGCGTAGTTTGCAGGGCGGCACGATATCCGGTGTCATAGAGCGAAGTTGGGAAGGCTGGCCCGATATCTGGCATCAGAGAGCGTAGTTTGCAGGGCGGCACGATATCTGGTGTCATAGAGGGAAGTTGGGAAGGCTGGCCCGATATCTGGCATCAGAGAGCGTAGTTTGCAGGGCGGCACGATATCCGGTGTCATAGAGCGATGTTGGGAAGGCTGGCCCGATATCTGGCATCAGAGAGCGTAGTTTGCAGGGCGGCACGATATCCGGTGTCATAGAGCGAAGTTGGGAAGGCTGGCCCGATATCCGGTGTCATAGAGCGAAGTTGTGACGCCTGGCACGATATCCGGTGTCATAGAGCGAAGTTGGGAAGGCTGGCCCGATATCTGGCGTCATAGAGCGAAGCTTGAATGGCTCCCTTCCTTCCTTCCTCCCTCCCTCCCTTCCTTACTCCCCACCTCCCTTCCTCCCATCCTCCCTTCCTCCTTCCCTCCCCCCTCCCTTTCTCCCTTCCTCCCTGCCTCCCTCCCTAAATTGACACCATTTTACGTTATTTTTCGTTATAGAAAATAAAAATGTGTAATTGGGCTATTTAAGCAAAGAGGGCATTTATTTATATACAATAATTTCAAAATGGAAGAAGTCCATTATTCGATTAGGAAACTTTAAATAATTATGGTCTTATGAAATCTGGTGTAATATTCCGATATAATATAATAAACTGCAATTAAATGGTCCGCCACCAATTTGTGTGCTTTTACTATAGGGGCATAGGGTGAATACGCAGGGTGGGGGGAACTCGTGCACCGTGACCAACTCAGATCTATTGTGGCTACCAACCCCCAGGAGGCAAGAATGGAGCGAGGAAACCACAGTTTGCGACAAAGTCGCAACTAGACAGCCCAAGGAGACGCGCAGAAATCCCTAACAAGTGCTGAGATCTCATTTCGGCGCTAGGTCTCACCAAGCAGCCATCGCACACCGCAGGTCCGGTGTCGCACAGGCTTCCCCGCACCCCGAGCTAGCGCTCCAAGGGTCCGATGGGGTCGCATATACTTCCCCCCGACGGAGGACAACAGCCGCCCAAACGCCACCTAATGCCGAGAACAGCAGTTACCATGCGCAAGTATCCGCGCCATCTGTTCGGCACCGTCAACACCACTGGCCTGAAAGCACACCTGAAAGATGATAAGGAAATGGAATGAAGGGAAATTATTGAAAAGGAACCATGGTATGAAGGAGTGCACCCCAGCATTCGCCTAAGTGAAATGGGGAAACCTCGGTAAAACCCTTGTCAGAGTGTGCGGCCACGGTGATCGAATCCGCCACCTCCCGAATAGAGGCCACAGACGTTATCGCCTGAGCCATCCCGCTCGGTATAAGTTTACTAACTTAGGGTATTGTTGAATCTGTCAGAGGCACACGAAATTTCCGAAACGTGTGACGTTTACGTGCCACAACAATGGGTTAAAACTTGAGGCAAACATTTAATAGCATATTTGAGTAGTACCTATGTATTGTCGAGGTGGCCGGGCCTCGGAGAAGGATTAAGTGATAGCTACCTCCCACCACTGCCTTGGTAAGCTCTGGCCGGTAAACAACACGCGACATTGGGCGGCTCAGAGCAAACGCGGTTGCACGCAGTTCTAGAAGCTTTCGACGTGGAAGGGCTTTGTTTACGACAGAAGCCGATGAGCTTGATATCTTGAAAAGTCGCCGGTAATGGAGGGACTATTTAAGCAGACTGCCTTGTGAGTGGAGTTGTTTGTCAGATTGAATTGTGAACAGTTGAGAAGCGCTGTATTACCGTAGCGATGTCAAGGTTACGAAACGATAAAACGACTGTAAATCGTAAGATCATTAACTGCAATTTAAGTGTTTCGAGAATATAAAGCTGGCAACGTTGCAGATTTTGGTGACCCATGCTAACGCGGCAGTCACTTTCACTTTCAAAACCAGTTGGAGGACACCACTTTCGCTTTCACAGTGGCGTGTGTCTCACGAACGTAAACAAACGATTCGTCTCTGCTACTTCCAAATAATTGTATTTGAATCTTTTAGTGATGCATTTTGTAACCTAAACTCACAAACATAAGCGTTTTTATCAGCTCGTTCAACGACAAACTTAAATAGGTTTAGCAATTGATATCTGTTGTAAATCAATACTGCAAATTGGTAGTAATCTACCAAACCATCTTTCTAATAAGTAAACACAACGCAACTACAACACTGAGCCCTTCCCCTCCCCTCCCTTTCCCTTCGCTCCCTTTCCTTCCCTTCCCCTGCTCTCCCTTCCCCCGTTCCCTCCTCTTCTTTCTTTTTTTGAAACTGATTGACATAATTATGTGAAACAAATGTTTCAAAAGCACTCGAAAAATATATGTTGGAAAAGCTTGTAAGATATGCAGAGAGAGACAGAGGGAGAGAGACTCTTAAATGAGATATGACGCCTTCTACTCAGGATGATTTAAATCGTCACGTGGGTCCTACACCTCTAAAGAAAATAAACTAAATCCCAGAACAACAACCCTTCCCAGGCTAAGGCCTACCACTCGGCCACTGGGTTCTCTACCTCTGGCCACTACAGGCGTCATGAGTGGGGTGCAGAGCCGGAGGGTGGAACGTGGTCAGAGCTCCGAGCCCCCTGATACTGAGTCACGCCGGTACCGAGGGTCGGTAAGCACAGCGCTATAGTGGTTCTAAGGAGACGACTTGCCCCGATATACCTGCAACATTTGCATGATAACGCTCCTACAGAGTATCACTTAATAACCTTCACCGATCGATCCTCTTAATCCAAAGCGCAAATGCGCGTGCACGTATTTGACTATTGTTTTGGAACGGGAAGACCGTAATTGTCAATGAAGGGTAATCATATTCCACATCTAAATCTAACGTAATTAATCTAACGGGAGTACCAATAAATATCCATGCAAATTATAGTTAATTTAATGTATCAAATTGCATTCTCCCGTTTTATTCCGAGTAAATTGTCTGGCGTAGTCTCTCGCATGTGGAAACCACTGCTATTTCAAACTAAAACCTCCGTTTTGTTTTACTCACATCGTATAAACCTCCGAGCAGAACAGGTGACTTTTTATTGATTGGTTCATTTGTTTGTTTGTTTATATCTTTATTTGTTTATTTATTATTTATGTATATATTTCTGTATATTTATTTATTTATTCATTTATTTATTCATTTATTCATTTGCTCATTTACTCTATTTGTTTGTTTGTTCGTTCACTCACTCGCTCACTCACTCACTCACTCACTTACTCACTCACTCAATTACTCACTTAATTATTTCTTTATTATTTGTTTTTATTAACTTCTCCAACGTAGTGTCATATCGGACGGTGAATGATGCTCAAGGTCCATAGAAATTAAATTATTTTGTTGTTTAACGACACTGTGAATTGCCAGGATCACATCAGCGTCGCCGGTGTGCCGGAGTTTTGTCCCACAGGGGTTCTTTACATGCCTGTAAATCTGCTGGTATGGAGCTTCGTTTTTAAGCACACTGGACTCGATTTGAACCCGCGACCTTGGGATCAGGAACCAGCGTCTAACCAACCCGACTACCGGACATTAGTCTTCTCAGGATAAGGAAAAACTCTGTAATAACCTTATCCAGATAACGCACCCTAAGCGAGTTAGGAACTCGCGACCTCTTGGACGTGAGGCAAAGACGCTACCACCACGCGACAGAAGAGGGCAGAAGGGCATGTGAGGTAATGCTTTTGGCATTGTAGATGTGAGGTTGCAACTTAAAATATATTTTATCTGCAATGAAACTATCGTGCTTATAACTGTCTGGTGGTGCAAAGTTTCTCTGTTGCACCCTTTATTTGGATCCTATAAAAACAAAGATACCTATAAAACGCTATGACAGCGATGTCCAGCCTTGTCTCTTTAGAGACGCTTACGTAATTAGCTGTTATTCCTCACCCAACTCCTTTAGTCGGAGGGTGAATCAGCTCTTGCCTGTGACGTGTAGAAACACAGACTGTCAGTATCCAGTGACGGACACAAACAGGCCATTCAATGGCAGTTTCTAAGTTATAATTTGGATTTTCTTAGAATGTCCTCAGAAGACGTCTTCATTCTGGATAATTTTTGCACAAATGGTAAACTGTAAGAGACAGACAACAGCTTACTAAATACAAAATGTGATCTCGTTAAAACACACTATTTATGTCGAATACCTCTTTTATTTTCTTGTGAGTGAACCATTTCCGAGATATTCTTTATTATTTGATTGCATTTCCCAATACTTATGCTTTTCTCAAATAGGAATATGTTCTTCGTGGTTTTATCTCTTGGCCTTGCAAAAGAACGAAATTTCAAAGACATCGCATAGCAGCCAGCTCTAAAAGCTTTTCACAGTCGCTTAAAGCCTACCGTATTCCCATATTCCCCTTGTGCCTACAAGAAAGTTAGCAATAAGATACCTTTTGAAAACGCGTATATCGATTAAAATGCAATAGACAGAGAAATAAGCATTTGCAGGAATAATGATACATATGACCGCCTCCGTAGCGCAGTGGTAGCGTGCCTGCTTCTGATGCGGAGGACCTGGTTTCGATTTCCGGTACCGGCGTGGGGATTTTTCATCCGCTGGGAGGTCTGGTACGGGGTACACTAAGACTCGTTAAGTCCCAGAGGAGCCAATTGAGGAGTCACTTGATGAAGTAGCGGCCCCAGGTCGTGAAGGCCGCATAACTGGCCGGGAGGGCATGCGGCGCTGACCACCTCCCATCCTCCAGTACTGCATTTCACCCATGACGTCTGTAGTGGGAATAAGTGGGGGAGGCAGTGGCCGGGCGGTAAGCCTTGGCCCTTCGTGGACTACTGCGCTGTTTGTTTAGCTCTACATAAATTTGCGTACAGAGTTTCTCCAAATTGAACTGTTCTGAAAGTCTGTGCCGCAATAGGTTACGCGACGATCACTTGGTGTATCTTCTAAGGCTATGCAGTTGGACTTTGTCGCCAAATATTGATAGGCCTCTTAAACGTAAGCAGTACCAAAGAAATCAGTAATTGACAGATGTTTATCGCATAAAATTTAAAACTGCTTTCGTATATCAAACGCAACAAACATGTAACCAAACCGCCACTGCGTATTATGGAAGGAGGTAAATCTAACCTCCCCTCTTTCACAAAGGTTGGATATCGCTACTGTATGAGATCGTGTGTGCTTTTCATGTGATTCATTCAGATTCACTTCCTCAGTTTGGCAAGTAGTATACGCACTTTCCACTTTATTGTAGATATTATTTAGGTGTTAATGACCACACGACTTGTGCGTCCTAAAACTGAATCTCTACCAGTACTGAGTCTGCACGTCATGGCTAGCTGACACTGCGTCGAAATAGGCGCTGTCCGATAAGACGACCTTGCCAATTTTTGGACAAGTTTGTGTAGTGTTATTCACTCGCAAGGTTGGAAGTCAATGTGCCGATATAAGATAAAAAAAAAAAAAAAAAAAAGGAAAGTGAGTCGTGAATTAAGTGGTATTTGATATTGCAAGTTTTCCTTTCCTTACTACTGCTGAACTCAGCGGTGTTGATTACGGCCATGTCAACTGCAATGACTTCCACTTCGGTTATTCTCAAGAGTTAATTTTCATGATCCCTATAAGGTTCCAGAGTGTATTATTTTAGGGACAGTTCGCAACAATCAGTTGCTCCAAGGCCTCTTTATACTAACAACAGCTGGCTTAGCTAGCTTTTAGCTTTTTAAATTCGAATGGGATAGGATAGATAAGGTTCGGAGAAGGGACTTAGCACCTCGATCAATGAAAACTTCGGTGCTTATGTCCCGGACGGGCGCCCCGTTGGAGGGAGGGATGAGGTGAGAGGATACGAAGGGTGGACGAACCTGAGGAGAGAGCAGGGTAGTCGTAGTCTGTGAGATTGAACATGTTAAGCTCAAAAAGGAACGACACAGAAACACTTCCCTTTTGTTGTGTCTCTCTTTACAGTGCATATAGCCGTTTAACAGACAATAGAAGGCTGGGAAGAGGCGTGTGCTTTCCAAGAATTTAGACAGAGCAGACAGAGCACCGTAAACACAAGGACAGAACCAAACCTCACAAGTTAAATCTCATAGACTCTAACGACTAAAGATTTCAACTCCGCGGTGGCGGTTCTTACTTCGGCTACACTCCCTCCTGCCAGCTCATAGCTCCCCTGGGGGCTCCAAGGCTCGAAGATCCGGAAGACGAGGATTTACAGAAAGCAAGCACCTGCCGTACACACTGAAACTCCCGCCGACAGTTAGAACCCTGAAGGAATTGGACGGCACCGAGATTCTGTTCTGTTTGCATGGCCAATAGACAAAAAATTAATAACGACCTCCCATACGAGAAAAGCATAAGTATTGCAAAATTTAGACAAATAACAAGGAGTATTTTCAAGATGATTCACTCCAGAAAAGAAATGCATCACATAAATGTTGTGCTTTAACAAGCTCTACATGTTTGTGCAGTAAGATTTTGTGTGTCTTACGGCATAGTAGAAGTCACCCAGACTGCAGAGGGTTTCTGAGAACATCACCAGAAAATTCAAGATTTGTATTTAGTTTGTTATAAAATATCTTAAACATACGGTGTTACTCAAAATCGTTAGAGCCATTTTTAATACAATCAAAATGTTCGAAAAATTGTCCCTGTAAAGCGTAGTCTGGAGTAGAGGAATTTTCTTAAACATCTTCGTGTGGTATTCTTGGAAGATGCTCAACATATACTAAGTTTGGTATTTAACCGACCTTTGGTTTTTGAGTTATGCTATTCGCAGACACACACACACACACACACACACACACACACACACACACACACACACACACGTGTACATCTTTATGCGTATGTTGGACGATACTAAGCTTAAATATCGAATTTGGCATTTATCTGACTACTCGTTTACAATAAAATGTCGATAAATCTCGATATTTCAGGTGAGATGCAATAATTCCTCACTGAACCATGGGTTTCTTCAGGGGTTTCCCCGGGTCACCTGGTGAATGCTGAGTAGGCTCATTACATCTCCCGAATTTCTTGTCCCTCCATTTTACTTCACTTCCCATTTCCTTTCACCCTTCATCCGGCTGGTCTCTTTCAGCGTATTGTAGGGGAGGGGGGGCCTCGCGGTGTTGCATGGCAGGGAAAAACGGATGCTTCTTCACATTCGTCCTTCAGCGGGGCGGTCTTATGTCTCCGAACCTCCCTGTGGGATGTGTAAGACCTCGGGTGGGCTGCACGCCTGTTGTACTAACAAGCGCCAGGGAGTTTCACTCTGGAAATAGTATAAAAGCGTGTATTTTCCCAACACCTCTGAATTACAGTATAGAATCTAAATATTAGAATGCTCGACATTCCTTTATTATACTTCACCCTTCCAGGGATTTATATGTGCAATAGAGAAAACAATACCGGAAAAGGTCGTGTAACCCGTTTTTGTTCCCGTCGAGGATTATCATTTGTATTTATTTTAACGACGCTAGCAGAATTCAGGGTTAAATCAGTGCCTCCGTTGTGCTGCAATTTTGTTATTTTAAATGCCAGTAAATCCACTGAGATGAGACTATCGCAATTGCTCGCGCATTTATGTCACCTTGCTAAGCCGGGATCAACCCGATAGCGCTGGCACGGAAAGGGAGATCAGCAACCAGACTGACAGAGCTTACTCGACCAATATCAGTCGGTCACACTGATGGTCCTGCATGTTACCTTCCACTAAGGTTGCTCAGTGGCGTAGCTAAGGTTTTGGGGGCTCCCCTGCAAATAAATCTTGGGGGCCCCACTTTCTAATAAAGCTTGAAGCAAATATATATTTCAAGGAATATTTAAACCAAACAATTAATGACAACTTGATTTTGTTAATTTATTATTTTTATTTTGTAATTTGATCTATTCTCAATTTGTGGAAATAACAGTTATTGTTAATCTTGTTTCGATATTTCAATGATGTTTACATAATTAATCATTATTTTGTATTATATCATTCTAGGAGTTTTGAAATATAAATTGAGTGTTATTTTCTTGGCATGACCGAAACAATCATTAAATCTTACAATATACGCGACGTATGACGTCATTGTGATGGCTAACGCAAAGGGCAAGACTTTTTGTTTGTTTAGAACATGGATGTATTAGGCGATTGTGGTTTAGCGTCATTGGGCCATCATCAGACTAGGAGACTTACATCACTGCAGTTTGCGCCGTAACCTGCCTTTTTCGTTAGCCATGGATGGTTCTGATGAAGCAGGAGGGGATATTGTTAAGGAAGTCAAGAACCGAGCGCTATTGCCATGGTTACGTTTAGAAACGTTTTTTCAAATACTCCTTGGTCAACGCATTCGCATAAACTAGTAGCCATTTTATGGCAATCTTCCGAAAAATTGTGAGTTATGTAATTTCGGACATGCCAATTAGCGGGAAATGTTCAAGAAAGTGTTATAATATCATAACATAGTAATTGTGTTAGTAAAAAGTGTGCAATAAAATAACTTCATACGTTTAATTGAAGAAGTTCAATATATGCTTTATTCCGTCACCGTGCCCCGAGATCAACAGAATACTCATGGTTCCGCAACGTGGGATGACATAAGAGGCCAAAACTTTATACTTAATATTTAAACTGCACCAAGCTTAAAATGGAGAGATTGAAATATTACATATGGACAGTGGGACGTGTGGAAAGCACAATACTTGTGTTTAACTACACACTTTTGAAAAATCAAAATTCATTGGTTTGCTTTGTCACAGGACAAAGAAATTCATACAATGTAACAAGCAACTATTTCTTAACATGTTGATAATGTAAAATATGTAATACAAATTCATACTTTTTCTCAGAAGGTTTCTAACGTGACGTCACCAAACAGAATTTTCAAAACACATGTTATTATTTAGGTACACTTAGCGGGCGTAATTATTTTCACAGAGAATCCAATTTTTAGGAGAGGTTAAGCACTTAGTGGTGCATAAAATGAGCGGATTAAAATTTTTATATATTGAAATATATGGACAAAA
Organism: Tenodera sinensis; assembly: GCA_030765045.1. Classification (NCBI taxonomy): domain Eukaryota; kingdom Metazoa; phylum Arthropoda; class Insecta; order Mantodea; family Mantidae; genus Tenodera; species Tenodera sinensis. Next base: position 142,714,864 of record CM060964.1, on the reverse strand, counting down.
TTTGTTTTTGAAGTTGACAAAAATATTCCTTCCCTTAAAATGCAGAGATTTTAAATTTTTAAAAATTCAAAATGTTGTATTTCAAAATATCTTTCCACTCATTTTATTAAACTTAATGGTTTGTAACACTACAAAAAGTTTTAGACCTCTAACTTAAGTGGTTTCTGAGTAAAGTGTACCCAAACTTGAAAAATTTAAACTTGCGGGAAAATGCAAAAAACTAAAACCACATGTTTGTTAGCTAGCTCACCAAAAGTTAAAACATTCCTGCACCATAATCTCCTTGTTCCAGTGGTTCTCGCTCTTCTCTGTTCGTCTTTAAACTTCTGGCAATTCTGGCCTCTCTGGTTACCTGGTGAGTTAATTTTTCTGCAGTGATGGGTCGATTGCAATTCACTGTGTTTAGGCCAGATGTAGTATTGCAGCCCACCTCAATGCCCAACTTGTTCAATACTTTCACCCTCCCTGCACAGCCATCATTAAAACACACCACTGCTTCTAGAACACCCACTTTTAGGGTGTTGATACTCACAAACACAGTCTTGGGAATGCGTTCCCATATACAATGGTGAAAACTTTCATTGGGATTTTGTGTGTTTCCATGCAAGCACTTTTTCAACAAATCAGGACTAGAACGATCCCTGTAAATAGGTTTGATTGTTTCTATGACTGCTAACGGAATGCTTATGGGAGTAGTTCACATTAGCAGCCAGGGCATTGTTGTAACCATACCAGCAATCATCATCGATACCAGGAGGAGATAGTGCATGTTGAGGATTCTTGTCAGTGGAACACTTGTGGAAGAAAGTGGACCATACTGCTCTTATCATTGTATCCACATCTTTGCCAACATTTCTCCTTATATTATAATAGTATTGCAATTTATCTATTGCACTGTCTGTTAGTCGCTCCTTAGCAGTAAGTGGTTTACCATCGTCGCACTTTTTGCCCTTTATTTCCTTTCTCAGTTTTCTTAACCTGGATTCCATTCTTTTCTGGACATGTCCACAGCACTCAAGTTTATTTACTACAGTATCTCCATACACTTCTGAGCTGCATTGTCGTCTAAGCAAAAGCTGTTGACCCCATCTGGCTGTACATGAGACAATTTTTTCCCAAAAGCTGAAATTTTACTACAACTAGGAAGGTTAGGTAAACCTTCAATTTCACTATTTTTTGTACTTTTGTGACAAAACACAGCCTTTCTTCTACCAAAATGCTCTACTCTAACCATATTTGTAGCAAAGCTTGAAACCACCTTGAATAAATAACACTAAACACGATAATTTGATCTGTAAACAAAACTGCAACTATAACCCACATTGCTTGAAAAGTAAACAATTCGCCATATTGTGAGAGCCTTCTGCAATATACATGCAGCCACATCGGCATCAGAGATACCAACAACAAGCATAAAAGTTACCGCATAGCTCTGCTGCCACAAATCACAAAGATATAGCAATTTTAATAGCAATGGTGATGCAGAAGGGGCGTCACCATGGTGACGCCATGTTTAAATCACCATATAAAGGACTTAAATATTAAGAATACCTATAATGCAATATATCATTGGATTCGTAAAATGTTGTAGATTTTTATAAGACACAAAACAAAAAATCGATTTTTTGAGCCCTTCACACGTCCCACTGTCCTTAATATTTAAACTGCACCAAGCTTAAAAATGGAGAGATTGAAATATTACATATTTACTCACATGGAATAGCATGAAAATGAAATAAACCCACCATATGATGAACTCTTTTTGGAACAAACAACGCATTCAGTTTTATGAAGTTCAGCTACAATGGTCCAGTTATCTTGCGCTTGGCACTTAAAAACCTTTCAACAACTTTATTCACGTCAAGGGAGCTACACGTTTAATTTTCAATACTCGGAATTGCTAAAGCACTTGATCTGGTCTCGGACATTGTGTTTCTCAGAAACGTTTTAATTAGCTTCAGCAATACCCCAGTTCTCCTGCGCTTGGCACTCAGAAATTTTTCAACAACTTCATTCAAGTCAAGGGAGCTACATGTTTCATTTTCAGTACTCAGAACTGTTAAAGCACTAGATCTGGTCTCGGACATTGTGTTTCTCAGAAACGTTTTAACTAGTTTCAGTTTAGAAAATGATTTTTCTGCTGTAGCATAAGTAACTAGCAGAGTCGAATATAATTGAAGAGCTGTGCATACATCTGAAAGACTGCTTGCAAGAAAAGTATTTCCAACAAATAAAAATCTGATGTGTTGCACTCACATTACTTTCTCTACTCTTGTACTAACCATTCTTACAAACTCTTATTCCTATATCTTCTTCGTGTTAGTTGAGACAAACATTTGTACAAATGACCTTATTGATTATTTCCTTGTAGGTACAAGCGGAATGTGGGAATACAGTAGGCTTTGAGTGATAGTCAAATATTTTAAACTTCTGTGATTCCGTTCTCTTTGCAGGACTAACATATAAAAAAATGAACAACGATGTTGCATTTCACGAACAATTTTAAGTTTTCAAAAACTGGCACAAATAACAAGGAATATCTTCGAAATGGGTCACTCTACAACATATTTATTTAGACATAAACTGTGTGTCTTAGCGGGATCTACAATTTTTTGTATACTGAGATTTTGTCTATATCTTGTGGTTTACGAGTTATTTCAAAGTCATCCAGAGTAAACAGGACTACATAGGCTATAGCCAGAAAATTCAAAATATACATTTCATTTGTCATAAAAATATCTTAAACATATGGCATTTTAATCAAAATCGTTGGAGCCATTTTCAAGAAAATCAAAATAGTCGAAAATTTTCCATGTAAAGGGTAGTTTAGGATAGGGCTATTTTTTCAAAATCTTCGTGTCGCATCCTTGAAAGATATTAAGCTTAAACATCAACTTTGGCTTTTAACCGACTTTTCGTTTTTGAGTTATGCTGTCCACAGACTGACAGACATACACACACACACACACACACACACACACACACACACACACACACACACACATACACACACGCGCGCGCGGACCTTTTTCCAAAAATTGATTTTTTTTTTTTTTTTTTTTGATTCAGGGGGTTTCAAAACATATATTTCCGGTGAAATCTCAACATCGAATTTTTGGGTGGAGTGCCCTCTACTTACCAGTAGAGAAAGTAAAAATCTTGCGAGACCTTTGATTGACAATATGGTTTCCTTTTTGTTAATGTCTTCCCACATGAGCGTGTTGAGACTAATGAGTTCGTTTGAAAGATTCATAGTTAAGTCTGATTCGTATTTTCTAACCAGCTTTTCTGGTCTTTCCTGGATATTCTCATTTTCTAACCTGAAGAGATGAATGGGTTGTAAGAAAGAAAAGTAATCGTGAATATTTTGCAGGCTGATAAAATATTTGCGTAACTGTTGAGTGAAAATATCAAGAGAAGCATTGAAAACTGTAACTTGAAACTACTCTGGTGAATCCACAATTCTGTGATCCGAAGAAAGCTCATCAAAATGTTTCTTCACTTTTCGAGGGCGCTTTGGGGTTAATTTTGGATCAGTGTCCCAAGCTTTCGCTAGAACTTTAGCTTCCTCTAATAAGCTTCAAAATTGCTTCTTAAGGTGACAAATTGTCTTTTGAAGTTTGCAGAAGTTGAGAGCCTGTATCTGGATCAGAGTTAAGGGATTGCAGTACTTTGGAAACTAGGTTTGAAATATGAGCAGCAGGACAAAGTCAAAGCTTTCCATATTTTTCCTCAAATTTGAAGCTTCCTCCCTTTCTGCGTTCTTCTTACTCTTCAAACTTATATAGGATAAATATTGTAAAAGGTGCATGAAATTTTGTTTGATTAATAATAATAATAATAATAATAATAATAATAATAATAATAATAATAATAATAATAATAATAATAATAATAATAATAATAATAATAATAATAATAATAATAATAATAATAATAATAATAATAATAATAATAATAATAATAATAATAATAATAATAATAATAATAATAATAATAATAATAATAATAATAATAATAATAATAATAATAATAATAATAATAATAATAATAATAATAATAATAATAATAATAATAATAATAATTCGTGGTGGTGGTGTTGGCGGCGGTGGCGGTGGTGGTGGTGGTGGTGGTGGTGGTGGTGGTGGTGGTGGTGGTGGTGGTGGTGGTGGTGGTGGTGGTGGTGGTGGTGGTGGTGGTGGTGGTGGTGGTGGTGGTGGCACAGAATATCTTGTGAGGGAAACAATAGTTAGCCGTCCTAACAATAATACACACATACTTGAATTTGGAAAATGGCCATGTAAAATTGTAGTTTAACATAAAATGAATTGTATTGTAATGCAGTAAGATGAAATATCTGCTGAAACTTCGTTACGCTCATTCTAAAGTACACTTTGAACTGTTTTTTTTTTTTAGTTTTTTTTTTAACGACGCTGTCAACTACCGGGATCACATCAGCGTCACCGGTGTCCCGGAATTTTGTCCCGCAGGAGTTCTTTTACATGTCAGTAAATCTACTGACATGGAGCTGTCGTTTTTAAGCACACTTAAAAAACATCGGTCTGTGCCGGATTTGAACCCCCGACCTTGGGATCAGTACACTTTGAACTTATCTTCACGCAACAGACAATCAAACTGTAAAAAAATTCCTGCTTTATATTCCTGGATAAGTTCATATCATGCATCAAGAATCTTCTGTTTTGCCCACGTTCCTCCTTTTCTGCTTCTTCGCAAATTAGAGCTAGTACAGCCAAGTGATCCATAGTGCTGACTGACAGTGACTGGCCTTGGCACATCAATTCTTCGGCGCGCTTCGCTTCCGAGAGATGTGAGCGAGTTGGTTCTGCTCGGCGCGTCGCGCTTTCTAGGTGTGAGCCTACCTTAAGTGGGGCCTGACGTGTGCCAACAAATCTGAAGAGTGGGAGTAATGAGCTTGCAACGCTGTGCATGTAAACGTATCTCATTGGCTGCAGATCAGAACTCTTCCCATTTGAAAAGCACTATAGCGAGCTGTTAAAATAACACTCTCTGATTACCAACACTAATGGTTATTTTTCCTAAATAAACAACACAATTTGAGGTAAGCTTGTTTCACACTTTTAAGCAAGGAAGGATAGGAAATGTTTACATGGTACCTGCACTTCTGTTGTTAGTATGTCATCAGTGAATTGAATCTGTTCCAGTGCTTCTTTCTAGCGATTTTCCATTATTGAATTGAATGTAACATCCTTTTAAGAAAACTGTTGAAGGCAGTCGGGTGCCCCTGTAGGTCGGAGGTCCCCCCGCGCCGCGGGGTTTGCGGGGCCGTTATTTACGCCACTGAGGTTGTTTGTTCGAGTTTAAGATGTACATTCACTCCTGTATTGCTTCATTCATAATGCAGTGCATTTCTGTGTGTTGGAGAATTTAATGCTTGGTGTTAGATAATACCGCATAAATAAGTTAATGTTAAAATAATAACAAACATTAAAGATTGTAGTTTAAATGTTTGTAGTAAAAATGTTTGTAGTAAAAGGGAAACACGTGCATTTGTACACGTATAACGCACAGTAAAAATATAAATGGTGAATATGTATAAGATATACAACGGCGAGGGGACATCTCGTGCCGTGCGAGTTACGTTGATCTATTGTGGCTACAACTCCCGGGGTGCAAGGGATGAAATGAAGGCACCACAAGAGGCTGCAATCCGCAGATAGGCCACAGAGACGCGCAGAGGTCTCTAACATTCCCTGGCTCTAAGACCTGATCGCTTACAGGCGCTGGACAGAGGAAATGAACGGCCCTTGCAACCAAACAGCCTTCTGGTGTCAACAGGGAATGCTGATTCCTTGGAGTAAGATCTCTGGCATCACTTCACCACTTAACTTGGGGGACGCACCTGAAACATTAAAATGAAACATAGTCAAAGGATAACAAGAGAAAGGAAATGATGTTAAAGTGGAAATCACCCAGCATTTGCCTATCGACCAGGAAAAACTAGAAAAACCGAAGTTCAGAGCGGATGGTCGACGAGAATTGATACCGGGGATCCTGAATGCGAGCTTCAATTTTTACCGCGGAGCCACTCGCTCGGTAAAAAGTGAACACCCTCCTTATATGGCCCTGTGAATGGCAGCAAGTGCTTCAATCTAATATACTCTCTGAAGTAGATCTCCCTCAAGAGTGAGTGAGTGAGTGAGTGAGTGAGTGAGTGAGTGAGTGAGTGAGCGAGCGAGCGATTGGGGTTTAAGGGCCCGTCGACAGCTAAGTCATTTGGGCCCGAAGTCAAGGTTTAAAGGCTAAAATCACTCACAAACTGGTGTGGCTAAAAGATGACGGTTAAAACGAGGGATTAAAATGGCAGAGTTAACTTATTCACTATCGTTTTATCCATCGTCTCTGTAGACCTAATACTTTATAAGGGATATTAAGTTCTTGCAAAGAATCGCATGTAATTGTTAATAAGGGAATGAGTAATACAAATCAAAGTACAGTAGAAGCTCGAAATAGCGCGTTCCGAAATACCGCGGATTTCGATTTAATCCGAGTGAAAGTATGTCCCCGGAAAATATATCGTACTTCTTATTTGTCTTGTATTTATGAAAGTTCAGTTTAAACTTTTCTTCAAAGAGCGATACTGAAATATACTTTTCGCTAGCCTTAGCGTGGACCTTGGCTATTGGGGCAGCTGCATTCCTAGCGTTGACCTTGGCCACTGCATTGCTAAGAATTTCCCGAAGTAACGAGACATGCACCGGAAGAAGATATTCTGCATGTTAGTGAAGTGATAAGTACTAGAAACAAGATGATCCTGTGTATGGAGAAGCAAAATGAATCGAACAGTATTTATCTCCATCTTACTACAATCAAACAATACTCAGAGGAAAAAAAAAAAGTTTTGAATTATGCCGCCAAACAAAACATTGATTTCTTTAAAATTAGGTTAGTGTAAAATGGTTGCAGTGTAATTGTATGTACTGTATAAATTAATGCCGGTTGCAGAACTGGTACACCTCCTAGCATAACGGGTGTGTAACTGCATTTAAAATTGGTGGATATTCGTACTTCACAACGTGCTGCAATTTATTATTGCGCGAATGTTTCCCACCACCTCCGGGAGATCCATTTTTGTCACTTCTAAGCTCACATTTCGACATGCCGCGGAATCCTTATAACGCGGTGCTAAAGTATATACCCCCACAAGTGCATTATTTTGGGATTCTACCGTAATAACCAGACACATTTTTAAAAACCAGTAAACTATTTTGTATTTCAAGCTCTCTTCGTGGATGGGTACATAGAAATATCAAAATAGATATATTCATTTACCTGTAAGTTTTAGGATGTTTTTTCTCAAATGTAGGTATCACGGAATGTGCGTTCCTAATACATATCGGCTAGCTTGCTCTGTCTGCTGATATAGATAATATTTCATCCCACATTCTCTGGCGAGTGACGAAGGTTGTTTTAATACAACCGCAGTGGTGGCTTCGTTCCACCTGCGCGGCAGTAATAATTTCTTCGCTGGTAGTAATTATTTTGTTTATATTAAAGCTATTTTTCATACAATAATTATTACAGCCATCTACTGTGATTAGGCAAATCACATAATCTTCAAGTTTATAACCTTATGCACATAATATTCTTTGAAATTGTAAATAAACACCTATAAGATTACCAGAGTTGGTTTTATGCTTCTGATCATAGTGACTTTTGATATTGTAACGCTTTATATTTGAAAATTGAAATCCTCATATTAAACAGCAAACTTTGCTGTTTTTGTACCTCACAAAATTTGTTTCTGCCACTATTTATGAAACATAGGTCGCAACGAAGCCTCGCTCACCACTGAATGAAGCCGAAACATCCCGTTTCGTCGATTCCCGTTTCGTAGACTACGGAATTTTACTTGCTTTATACCTGTTTCGTCAACTCAAGGCTAATTGGCTATGACCTTTCCCGTATTGTCGACAGTCGACAAAACGGGAATCGACAAAATGGGAATTTTTCTGAAAGTCGACGAAACGGGAATAAATCGAATGAAGCAAAGGTAAAGCTAAACAGCAGTGAAGGGGTGGAGAACGCGTTTCTGTGGAGTGGTCCGTTTGAGCCGATTTTGCCGTGACTGTTTTATAGGTTAACTGATTTGATTTGTTACTTGAAAGGTGTGGGGTAGTATATCCTATATAAGACTATGAAGATGAGTTACACTAATGTTGTTTATTTCAGATCCAAGCTGGCGTCCCCTGCCAGCAACAGCCCTTCTCCACCGGTGCTCTGGAGCTCACGCCGTAAGCAGGGTAAGGACAACTTGTCACGTACTCACACTTACCTACATCTTCTACACTTTCACAATCCATTCACTAATGTCACCCATGAAAAGGGTACTAAATTTGGACACATATTTAAGACACGCTTTTCATGTATTTTTCGATATCTAAACAGAATTAGAATACGATTATGTCATGTTTTAAGATGGTCACATGTTTTTGGACATGTGGAAGAAAAGTTAATTATTTTAGAGTGAAAACAATACTGCATTTGTATCAACTCTTTATGTATTTGCATTTATCAGTACGATTACTCAAATAAAAGGTCATGGCGTTAATTCAAACCATGCCGTCACAGATTATAAGTGTCCTTTACCGTTTCTCGTAACTCCTAACTTGTATTCCGTAACAGATGCACGCTCTGCGTATACAACAAATCGTGCTTAGGGATGGATAGAAGAAATCTCGCTAATAGGCGCTCCGCAGTACTAAATACACATCAAAATGTTAAACCATTCCAACAACCAAATCCTATTTGTAGCAGTGCAT
>CM060964.1:142638563-142703563 GCA_030765045.1 Tenodera sinensis | reverse complement strand
ATTGCAAGCTGTGTAACAATTCGTGCGCCATGTTTGAGAATTGTATCGCGAAATGCTCGACAGGGTATATTTTAATGAAAATATAGAAATCAATGTATTACTAACAGTTAAGGCTGAAGCTATGCTTGCTTTGCTTCCGTGGAATGCGCACCCCTGCGACACTAAGCTATGGGGAGACCAATTGACCACAACCACAGGAGGTGTTCCATAACCATCCAGTACTCGACAAATCAAACAAGCTTATCGGAAAGTATTGTGACACAGCGACTATGCTCAACGCCGAACGGTTGGAACCGTAAACGTTAAGCCATGCGCTCGCCCAGAGTGAGTAACACAAGACACTCGCCCAGGGAAGACAAGAGGCTCCAGAGGCAGTTCGAGTCGAACGGGTGCAAGGGTTGCCCCGTCCGAGTGTCATGTCCGCAGTACCTAGCCGTTATACGGCTTAACCTGCGCGATGGTTTCCATGTTCTCTGCGCGGCTTCTGATTGGTCGTTTCCGGCCAGTCAGGTGACGCGCTAATCCCCTCCAGGGTTCTGGCCGTCAGTCACTCACTGAGAGGTGAACTGAAACAGGTGTTTTCTCTGTTTTGGATACAGATTGTACTTTCGCCTTTCCCATATTCAAAGTTAAACCGCCGGGCTTAGGATGTCCTTTGGTAGTCTTTTTGATGGTAGTCGGCGTGGCTCTCTCTGGTCGTATTGACCCAGAGTATTCACCAGAGGGTTAGGGTGGTTCTGGAGTTTGTTGTACATTGTTCGTGCGCGGGTTTTAATCACGTCGACAATGTACGGGATACCGGAGTGTTCATGAAGGATATGGGCAGGAAATCTCCAGCCGGTATCATAGATCATCCTTAATACCCGGTTCTGCAGCGTCTGGAGTCTGATGAAGGTGGACTTTGCCACCACTCCCCAGATCTCGCATCCGTACAGGACCAGAGGCGGGATGATCGCTCGATACAGCTGGAGCTTCAGGCGTAAGGGCATGGTTTGGGATCTGAATATGGGGTATAGCTGCCGGAGAGCAGCATGGCCTTGTAGTACTTTGCCCCTGACGTGATGTCTATACGTCAGCCGCCGGTCCAGCGTGACTCCGAGATACTTCGCCGTAGTGACCCAGGGGATCCGACGGCGCCGAAGCTCGAGGTCTCGCGGGAGCCGGTTGGCTTTCGTATTCGCCAGGAGAATCGCAGAGCTTTTCTCCGGGTTTATCGACATACGCCAGTTCTCGCACCATCTACTGATGGCACGGAGGTGGGCTTGCACTTGTTGGTAACTGTAGCGCGGATTCTTGTTAGTAGCGAAGATCATAAGATCGTCCGCATACTGACAGATGAGTGTGTTTGGGTGCGTGGGGAGATCGGCCATGTAAGCTGCAAAGAGCGCCGGTGACAGTACACTGCCCTCGGGGACTCCTGCGCCAATGGGCCTCTCTCTAGAGAATGATCCCTCCACCTTCACCCGGAAGCTACGTTCCTGTAGGAAGCTAGCCACCAAGTAAATGTATGGAGGGGGGATTTCGTGCTGTATGAGCTTATAGACAAGCCCCTCATGCCAGGTGGTAGAAAATGCCTTTTCCACGTCAAGCAACACTGCCACCGTTTTAGCCCTATCCTGGTAAGCCAGGGAAGCTTTCTCGGCTACACGCAGTAGCTGCTCGGTCGTGGAGTGGCCAGAACGAAAACCAAACTGATGTTCAGGAAGGAGACCTTTTTCCTCCAACAGAGGTCCGAGGCGGGACAGGAACAGTTTCTCGAAAACTTTCGAGATAACTGGTAGGAGACTGATGGATCGATAACTGGATGGAAAGACCGGATTTTTGCCCTGCTTCAGAACGCATACCACACGCGCCTGTTTCCAGACAACTGGAAAATGACGCATGCTGAGGCATGCGTTATAAATGCGGGTCAAGTGCATCACGGTTCTATGGGGAAGGTGCTGGAGCATTTCCGCTGTTACACGGTCCTGTCCAGGGGCTTTTCGGGCTTTTAGTGATTTGATGGTGTTAGTTACCTCGCGAGGGGTAACTATCGGGATGTGAAACTCCTCGTGGTCCGCGGGTCCGACTTCTAGGAAGTCTTCTACCGTTTGTTCCACGAGGTCAGTATGGTCATCGTTCTGTGGATCTTCCCTGGGCTGGAATTGAGTTTCCAGATAGTCTGCTAGCGCCTCTGCTTTTTCCCTCGGTTCAAAGACAAGTCTTCCCCGAGGGCTATGCACAGGATGCTGGTGTACAGATTTATCTTTCCGCAAGCCTCGGACGATGCGCCACGGTTTCCTCTCTTGGAGGTTTACGTGACGCAATGTTTCGTCCCAAGCTGCTTGCCTATGTTTTCTTAGGAGTCGTCTCACCAGGGATTTGAACCTCTGGTGTATTACTCCTATCCTAGGATGTCGGAATCTCTGCCATAGCCGTCTGACAGCATTCTTTGCTTGAATGGGGCGTTTAAGTGGAACAGGGATAGATGTCGGGTTTGGTGCTTCGGTAGGGATGCGGTGTGTGTGAGCACGCACCGCATTTAGGACAGAGGTAGCAAACCCCGCGGCTGCCTCCTCGAGAGCCTCGTTCGAGTCAATTCGAGGATTTGCTTCCACGGAGTTTTGAAGGGCAAGGACGGCTGCGTCCCAGTCGACTTCTTCCACCCAGTCCGGTACTCCCAGCGCAGTGAGATTAACGTCTGAGTCGACCACAACAGGGTTGTGATCAGAGTCCAGAGCGTTAATCACAGAGAGGTCCAAGTGAAATGGTATGTTTTTGGTGATCATGAAATCGATGACATCCGCGGCGCCGCGTGCCGGGTAGTGGGTTGGACCTCTCGGCCCGTGCGCGTGAAGGGCGGGGTTCCCGCTAATGAGACGGTACAGTCCCCGGCCCTTAACGTTCTGGGTGCGGCTGTGCCAGCTTGGGTATTTTGCGTTGAAGTCTCCTGCAATGCAAACCTTGTGGTGTAGGTTCAGGAGTGCCGTGATGTCCGCTTCATGGAAACGCCCATCCGGCGGGTCATATACCGCCACAAGCACTAGGTCGTTCCCGCCCAAGGATAACCTTATGGCGGTTGCTTCCAGGTGTTGTAGCGGAGGAATGGTAACAGGAGTATGGGTGAGATGGTTCTTTATGAAAATGGCAGTACCACCGCCCTGTCGGCCGACCCGATCAGACCGATGAGCGGCGTAACTTGGCAGGGTAAACTGTACACCGGCGTGCAAGTGCGTTTCACAGACCATCAGGATATCAATCCCGTGACTGTCTACGAACTCTAACAGGCCAGGTCTCTGGTCTCTAACTCCATTTGCGTTCCAGAACGCAGCTCGAAATGAACGCACAGTTCTATGCGCCATTAAGAGCTCGTGGAGTTAGAATAGAGGTCCTTAGCCGTTTGAAGCACCGTGAGATGCTTCTGCACAGCGGAAATCCCGGGGTTATTGATGGTTTCCCTGCAGCGTCGTAGGATTGGGAGGGAACGCTGAACCAAGTCTGCGAACCAGGTCGCCAACTGTATGAACTCAGCCATGTCCTCAGATGCAAATGCGTCACCTACGGATAGTTGCGAGATGTTGTGTGGCACTGGTGCCTCAGAAGTGACTGGGCCAGTCCGCGAGGACGGGCCAGCACTGGCGGGCTCAGCTGGTCGCTGGTTGGCTGACACAGCTGGAGCTTTTGGTGCTGGTGGAGAGGGGAGTTTCTCAACATTTTTGTTGCGATTCTGCCCCTCAGCAGGTTTTTGTGTGGTTTTACCCACTGACTACTTCTTCTTCTTCCCCTTCTTTTGGGGACGTTGCTCCTTTGGAGCACTGCTGGGTGTTGGAGCTGTCTCACTACTCGCAACCGTAGGTGTGGTGCTATCTGGGACCGGCTCAGCTACTGTGGCGGCGACCCGGCTTGTAGGGGTCACTTCCGCGTTCTCGGCCTGTGCGAGAACACTTTGGTGTCTCGCCAGCGCCGCGGCGAAAGAGACCCCCCGCCTGACCTCAGCGTCAGCCTTGCCCTGTTTTCCTTGCATTATAGCAAGTCGTTTAGGGCACCCGCGATAGATGCCTATGTGGCAACCATCGCAGTTAGCGCACCTCTTATTTTCCATTGGTACCGGGCACTCCTTTACCAAGTGCTCGCCCGCACAACGGAGACACTTTAGAGCCCTCTCACAGGCAAAACTGGAGTGGTGAAAGCCCAGGCACTTGTAGCACTGGGCCGGCCCCTCCCTGCCGTGATAAGGCTCAACCGTGACTCGCGTATGATATAGGCAAGTCACCTGGTCAATCTTAGGGGTTCCCTCCCCTTGTTTTATGATGGTCACTAGAAATAGCGGTAGGAGCACCTTGGTAGGTTTCCCCTCCTTCACCTTAGTTGTGGTGAGTTGCACCACGGACCGCTGTTCGATTCCGTATTCGTCCATCAGGCCGGCACGGATGTCCTGGGGGTCTGTCTCAGAATCAAGACCCCTGATGACCCTGCGAACCACGTGGGGTCGCTGGAGCGAGTACGTGTGGAATTTAATTCCACACGCCTTCAGCACCTCCTTTGTGGCCGCATGGTCCCCAGAGGTGGTGGTTCTAATAACAACGCGCCCTGGATGCCGCGTTGCCTGGAATTCCGCCCTTAGCTTTCCCCTGAGTTCCTTCATCACTTTGACGTGATTCGGGAAGGGGTCAGACACAATAGGCGGGATTTTCTCCACCTTTTGTGTGGCTTGGTGCTGGGGGGACGCTGCAGGTCCCTGTGAAGGAGCGGGTCCGTCTGGATTTGAACCAGAAGACCTTTTCCTACGGCTTTGTACCAGTACAAAGCCATCATCGTCCGGCAGTGCAGGAGTAGGGTTGACGGGAGCTGGTGGTGTGATTGGGACTGCTGTCCCTTGATTGACAAGGCCTACGGCCTTTTAAACCTTCGGCCTAGTCTTGGCCCTAGTGAGTGCCTTGGCTTTCGCCTTGGCGATACTCACTCGGGGACCGGGTGAGGGGTTCGAGGTTGAGGGTGTCGAGGGAGTCGAAACCATGTCAGGTCTTACCTGATTGCTGGTACTGGGAGGGTCAGTCTTGGTCGGTGCAGGTGCCATTCGGCTCCCCACAGAGGGCCAGACGCCTTGCGGCGCGCCTATTGGGGTTCCAGCGAACCCCGGGTCCAGACCTGAGTCCGGACCCTTGGCTACAACCTTGTGGGGCTGCGGTAGCGTCAGTCTGTTAGTGTCAGTCGAGTCTCCTCCGGCCTGGCTGGTAGGTGGAAGGGCTCTACGAGCCTCCTCCAGGAGACTGGCGAGTAGAGGGCCAATGCCCACTGCCTGTCTCGGGTTGGGGCAGCTCCGGGAAAGCTGCCTCGGTGGTGTCTTCTTCTCCTTCAGTTTCGAGTGCCCTAAAATCTGCTTGCCAGATCTCTTATAGGACACTCCTCGCCGGACTGTAGACGCCCGCCTGGCAAATGCTCTTTGGTAAGTTGGCGCGGTGCGACAAGGCTTCTCCTTGGCGAGAGGTCACGCAGTTGGCTCTTCCGTTCTCCCAGTGGTCCAGTCGAGTAGAGTCGAGGCGACGACGATGCGAGCTCATTCGTTGCCGAATGATCCGAATGAATGGGAAGACAAGATCGAAAGTTCCTACGACTATACAAGCCAGTGCTCTCGCGAAGCGAACCATTCTGAACCTTGAACGAGTGAGCAAGTGCGCGTGTGAAATCAGCCTAGGAGTCTTGAGCCTGGAGCGAAGCTTGCGGTGAGCAGGTGCCACATGTGAGCCAGTCTGGACGAAGCCTTGCGGCGAGGTCCTTCCTCTGTGTCTCAGTGTCTATGTGTCTATCTATGGACAGCATAACTCAAAACCTAAAAGTCAGTTAAATACCAAACTTGACGTTAAATCTCAGCAACTTCTAAGGAAGCGTCATGAAGATTCCCCCCAAAAAATCCTAAACCGCAAACTACCTTTTACTGGAACATTTTTCGAACATTTTGATTTTCTGAAAAAACGACTAACAATTTTGATTAATTTGGTATATACTTAAGATCTCTTCATGACAAGTGGAATATCTATCTTGAATTTTCTGGAAATAGCTTCTGAAGTCCACTTCATTCTGAGCGACTTTTAGACCTGGCAAACCGTGCGAGATAGACCAACTCTTACTACACAGAAAAGTAGATCTTGTTATGTCAAACTTGTTTGTGGAGTAAACCGTTTCCGAGATATTATGAATTTGGAACACTTAGACCGTTGTCAAATGGGAAGAGTGTCCTTTTCCTTTTCCCGCTTTTTCCTTCTTCGCCTGGTCGTTCAAGAGAATGAAATTTTAAGAGCATCACATAGGGACCAGCTCTGAAAGGAATTTACTGTCGCTTAACCCTACTGTAATCCCCTATTCCCATTGCACGTACAAGCCAATATGACGTAATAAAACCATTTCTACACAAGTTGATCCGGATTAATATGAAGTAGATAGAAGAATAATCTTGTGTAACAATTTTGTGTTGAAGAATGGATGAGATTCAACACTTCAGTTTTGAACGTATTAGTTTATTAATAGACACCTACAATGCGGTATGCTAAACCTGTAAATATACAAGACAGAAAACAAAATTAAGACTTGGTACTTCAATGCTCCGATTTTGGATTTCTGGAGGGGGTTTGTGTCCCCTGAGTACCCCTTGTGCCTACGTCCCTGAAAGAAGAAATGAATTACAGTTTATCTCTTGTGCCGCATTTCCATATTTTTTTTATTTTATTAGTTTTATAATGTTTTGAAAACTGTACCAATTTTTCAACCATTTGTATTATAGCGTTTGCAAAATTATTTTACCCGTAATTAGCACAACAATTTTATATATTACCTATGCTGCCCGCATAAGGTTTAAACTGACGAAAAAATTAATTTGTGTAGTCATAGAAAGCCAGGTGTTAATGAGGAAATTTAGTAAAGGCGGTAATAATTACTGCTTTTGGCATTGTTTTACTACATTAGGTTAAAACACAATTGCACCTTAGTTTCAGTAACCAAATATTTAGGTCCACTAAATGCATGTAAATCATTTTGTAAATGCAACACACGAAACATTTGGAACATTAGTGCAGTTTTCAAAGATAAAATAAAAAATCTGGAGAAATGCTGTATCGACATGGACAGCTGAGGTCGTTAAGGTGCAAACTTGTGAACGGGAGATCTGTAGTTCAAATCCCGCCAGAACCGTCCTCCCTGACTGAGATTTCCCCAGGTTTTCCTCAGTTTTCATAACTGCCAAATGTCGAGGAGGTACTCCAAACTTAGACTTGGTATGTTTCCTTTCCAAAGTTCCTTTCGCAAGTATCGTTTCATTTCATGTATAAAGCGCTCAATTCTTAAACAGTTGGCTTTAAGTTATCTACGCTCAAACCATAGGTCAGTGAGAATAATTTACATGAAGTGGCCAGTGTCACTGATGCCAGGTAAACGCATTTTGGTTAGTGCCGTTCTGCAAATGCTAACAGACTCTCTGAGGGATGAGGGTGGTTTGTTATCTGCGACGTCCCCGTCTAAAGTCCAGTAACAATTCTTCATTATTTCCTTTCTTCCTGGATTTAATGCTCAAATACCAATTTGCGATAATAGCGTCCGCCATCTGTGGTGCCATATTCAGTAAGAATGCGCGTAACGTAGGAATCCTAGAAACGCATAAGCTGTAATTTGTGTCGTTCTTTCTGCATATTAAAAACGAAACGTTTTCTTCGTTAGTTTGACTGCTATAATGTTTATTTCCTCTACTCAGACTAGTAATTCGACCCAAAATTTTGATGTCGAGATTTCACCTGAAATATATGTTTTGAGGCACCTTGAATTAAAAACAAAGCATTTTTAGGAAAATGTTAGTCTATACCTATGTGAGTTTGTCTGTGAACAGCGTAACTAGAAGACGAAAAGTCGTTTAAAAACCAAAGTTGGTATTTATGTTTAGTGTGTTTCAAGGATGCGACACAAGGATTTTGAAGAAAATTCCTCCACCTTAAGCTACTCTTTACACGGAAAATCTTTCGAAAATTTTGATTTCCTCAAAAATGGCTCTGATAACTTTAATTAAAATGCCATATGTTTTAAGATATGATTATGGCAAATGAAACGTATATTTCGAATTTTCTGGCTATAGCCTACATAGTCCTGTTTACTCTTGATGACTTTTGTATAGCTCGTAAACCGTAAGAAATAGAGAAATCTTACTGTACAAAAATGTAGATCCCATTAAAACACACACCTTATGTCCAAATGCATTTTTTGTGGAGTGAACCATTTCGGAGATGCTCCTTGTTATTTGTGTGAGTTTTGCAATACCTATACTTTTCTCAAATGGAAGTTTGTTATACACTTTTTATCGCTTGGCCGTGCAAACAGAACAGAATTTCAGAGCCTTCACATAGAAACCAGCTTTAAAAGATTCGACTATCGCTCAAAGCGTACTGTATTCCTAAATTCCCCTTGCACCTACAAGGGAATTAGCCATAAGACAATGTCTGCAAATGTTTATCTTGACCAACAGGGCCATAATGACCTAGTTGTCGACGGGCCCTTAAACATCACTCTCTCACTCACTCACTCACTCACTCACTCACTCACTCACTCACTCACTCACTCACTCACTCACTCACTCAGTTACTCACTCAATCAATCACTCACTCACTGACTCACTCACTCACAAACTCACTCACTGACTCGCTTACTCACTCACTCACTCACTCACTCACTCACACACTCACTCACACACTTACACATTCACTCACTCACTGACTCACTCATACACACACTCACTCACTCACTCACTGACTCACTCGCTCAATCACTCACTCACACACTCACACTCACTCACACACTCACTCACTCGCTCACACACTCACACACTCACTCACTCACTGACTCACTCACTCGCTCACACACTCACACACTCACTCACTCGCTCACACACTCACACACTCACTCACTGACCCACTCACGCACTCACTCGCTCACACACTCACACACTCACTCACTGACTCACTCACTCGCTCACACACACTCACACACTCACCCACTCACTCGCTCACACACTCGCACACACACACTCACTCACTGACCCACTCACACACTCACACACTCACACACTCACTCACTCACTCACTCGCTCACACACTCACACACTCACTCACTAACCCACTCACGCACTCACTCGTTCACACACTCACACGCTCACTCACTCACTCACTCACTCACTGACTCACTCACTCACTGACTCACTCACTCGTTCACACACTCACACACTCACTCGCTCACACACTCACACAGTCACACACTCACTCATTGACTCACTCACTCACTCGCTCACACACTCACACACTCACACACTCACGTGCTCACTCGCTCACACACACACACTCACTCACTGACTCACTCACTCGCTCACACACTCACACGCCCACTCACTGACTCACTCACTCAGTCGGCTAACGTGAAGAAGATAGAGGAATAAGAGTTTGTAAGAATAGTACAAGAGTAGATAAGGTCACGTGAGTGCAACACATTAGGTTTCTTACACTGGAGATGAACACTTTCTAGAGTGACTGCAGACAAAAGTGTTAGTTATCCCTCTGGTCTTTTGGCTAAATAAAAGGGTGCATTGGCCCTGCTAAATAAACATGATTTAAAATATGTCTTATTCTTTTCCCTTTTCTCGTCTAATGTGAGTACCCGTTGAAGTGATTAAAAGTCTTGACAGCAGCTACACCGAATTTACGTTTCAAAGCGGCAGGTGTTCATTGTCTGGCATACGGTTTTGGTTTGCTTTTAAAATAAGGTAGCAGATGAAATAAAACAGTGAAACCTGACAGGAATAGTAGCAAAACACATTGCCATGAACTACAATTACGTTTGAGCCAGATACGAGAGCAGGGAGGGAGGAGAGCAATGGGAATAATGTTACAAAACGTATTTCCTAATGTACACTTCGCTTTAGCGCAACTGATGGGCAAAGAATGCCGGACGGAAATACGGGTATGTGGGCTGGCAGGAACTGACGTCACAAGTTGAGGCGCGGGGGAGGTTGAGTTGTGCGCTTCATCACACGTGATTCATTACTTGCTCCTGTCAACTTACTATGGATTTTTCTTTCGGCTTTTCTACATAATGCTGAGTGCAATTGTTTATTTGTATATATGACAAAGTGGAGGTGCGGTGTTCACCTTCATTTGTCGGTTTTTCCGGATTGTCTTCTAAGGATTAGTGTTCTTCGGTTATGCTTTAGCTCTTTCGGTGAGGTGTTGAAACATCTCCTGCAAGTATTATGAACATCTCTATTCAGAATTCTGGATACATAAGTTTCTGACCCAACCTGCAAATATATTTCAAAAGTTTCCTTGTATGTAAGGAACACTTTTAGGTTGGAAATTAAGATTTTGGAGCTGTAGACCTGTTGCATGAGCTTACATTTTCACTCTTCAATAATAATCTGCGTCTAAAGTTCCCTTAAAAACTTGCGTCACATTGACTTGTTATAATTTTATATCTCTGATTATAGTTCTCTCTGTAGAACTCGCATTCACAAGGCGTTTTAAGCCAATGGCCTGGGTTTGATGGAGTGTACGATAATAATAATAATAATAATAATAATAATAATAATAATAATAATAATAATAATGATGATGATGATGATGATGATGATGATGATGATGATGATGATGATGATGATGATGATGATGATGATGATGATGATGATGATGATGATGATGATGATGATGATGATGATGATGATGATGATGATGATGATGATGATGATGATGATGATGATGATGATGATGATAATGATAATGATAATGATAATGATAATGATAATGATAATGATAATAATGATAATGATAATAATGATGATGATAATGATGATAATAATATAATAATAACAATAACAATAATAACAATAATAATAGTAGCAATAGTAGCAATAATAATAATAATAATAATAATAATAATAATAATAATAATAATAATAATAATAATAATAATAATAATAATAATAATAATAATAATAATAATAATAATAATAATAATAATAATAATAATAATAATAATGATAGCAATAATAATGATAATAATAATGATAAAGAGGGTGATGGTGGTGATGATGATGATGATGATGATGATGATGATGATGATGATGATGATGATGATGATTAGGTATGATGATAAGGACGACGATGATGATCAATAGTATTCACACTTGTCCTGTTTAACTGTTCAGCGTCACTTTTAATAATTCAGAATTATAAATCCGGTGATTCATATCGGTGGAAAAATGTTTAAACAAGTCCCGAAATATTTTATATACTTAGGATTTACCAATTTTAGTATTTTTCACTAGTGAGGATGTTTATTCTTCTTAAATTGACATTGGTTACAAAGCTTTTGGGAAAAATAGATTGTGGGAGGTGGGTGGGAGAGTTTTCTTTATTATGTTGTAGAATTTCACTTAATTTTGGCTATAAAAGATTGACATGGGAATATTCGGTTTTTCATTAATAACGGCAGGAGCAGACTGTTTGGCGTTAAGGAATGGAATAGGAGCTTGCACCATGCATGCGTCTTTGATGTTCACATCACTTAATTTTACTAGCATTTTGTTGAATATTGAGGTCAGACAATATTTTGCGTATTGTTCGGCTTGGACGCGTATGTTTTAACTTGTACGACTTGGCAAAAGCGATAGGTATACCAGTAAACAAATCATGAATCACTTCCTCTACCGTTTCATATCAAATTACGTCGTTTGTCGCAGCCACGTCACAGCTCAGGAATATTTATCCACACTCTAGGACCTGATGTAGTTACTGGCAACATTAGAAGTTTCAAAAGGCGCCCTTGTCCATTGTGAATCTCTTATTATGGAGATCTGCACTATTTAATCTTTCTAGGCAAAACAATGTCGTAGGTGTGCTATATGATGCGAAGAGATACAGTATATTTTACATTTGAGAAGCACCCACTGGCTTATTTTCAAGCCTAGAGCGCCCTAAATACTTAAAAAACCACCATAAGCTTATCTTCAAGCTGTATACATTTGAGCCATTTTCTCCATCTTAATAAAACTTACTACTTAAGGTGAATGAAGCAAATATGAAATACAGGCCATTTCATAACTTCAAAACTATCTCTGTCTTCCTTCATCTACCATATAATCTGCACCGTTTCAGTATTCTGTTCGGAACTTTAGTGCTCCGAGGCGCAGCAGCCAGATGCCGGGCCAATGCCTACCGCCCGACCACTGCATTCCCCACCTCTGCCCATAAAGGGCGTAGGTTGTTCTCTATAACTCAGGAAACTGTAGATTACGCTCTGTAGAATTTATTTTATTTCTAACTTCTTACCTACAAACTTAAGCACTTGGAGGAGCTTGGGTAAAAGTTTGCACAGTTACACTTTATGACCTAGCCAAAATTGCAGGCATATTAGAGATTTAGAAATTACTTCTATGCTCACTTTTATCCGCTTAAAAAAAGGGTTTCATCTGTGTCCTCAATTGAGTGTGTTAGTGTTTTTCTAGTTACGTCAAGGTATAGTCGGTACAGATTGAGCAGGGCCGTTTAGGTTAACCATCACCGTGGTCTTATAACAGATCGTTACCTATATATTTTACGTGAGTAACGAGCGCCGATCCGTCTATCTGTCATAAGATGGGCCTGATTTTCTTGGAATAGGGTATATGGTGGTCCTGCGGGAGCGTGAATTATACGGGGTATGGATAAGTGCAGACATTTGTGCAAGTAATTGAGGACCGAGTAATGAACAGCATTACATCAATATTCGTTAATTTGAGGACTTATAATTTTACTTATTAAGAGTGTTCTCAGGCTGGTTAGTACTTACAAGTAAGCATGCTACAGAAAACATGACGCAGAGTGGGCGTAACGAATACTGTAACGCGAAAACGAATGTTGTATCGGAAGTGAGTTCGAATGATTTCTTCAAAGCCAATGACCTCACATTATCTAGGCCACTGGGTCGCGCATTGACGTGTGAAGCACAACGAATAGTCTATCTCGCAGGTATTATTCATTTTGCGGCGGAGTTACAACCATGAAAAAACATAGTAAAGTATATGATTGATTGGTGGGAAAACTTTTGGACGGAGAGACAAAACAACTAACACACCGAAGAATATTAGGGTAGCATTCATCAAAATATCTTCACTTATACCTACACCTAACACTCTGTATGGTCGGATGCGTGTTCGTGACGTAATAGCGTCTATCCGGCAATATTAGCTTCTGTGGATTTGTTTTGCGTTGAGGTCTTCACAGCTTAATTGTATGAGTGAGTCAATCTTAATTGTAAGAGTGAGTCAATGTCGCTCGTAACTGTATTACTTGGGTTCTATGCCGAGATGATTATCACGTGAATGTTATTGCGTAGATTTTATTTTAATTTGCCTCTTCGTCCGGCATACAGGGCCGTGCTTCTGCATCACTTCACTCGTGCAGTGACATTCTAACATGCAGGAGGTATTGTTAAAATATTAGTGCGAAGGTTATTGGGGTCCCGCATAAGTACACCTCTGTTAGTGTAGATTACTGTCACTCAGTGCGCGCAAGTGATGGGATCCTGGGCTGCAGCCATGAACAGTTCCTGAGGGAGCCAAGTGACAGTGAAATGTGGCTGCGGGCTTTGTAATTATGTATGGTGGTGGCGTTAACCCATTAGCGCCCATTGTCCTCCATTGAGGACATTGGGTTTTTCCTTGTTATTATTACAATGTATACTGCTTCAAACCGACAATGGATTTTTATCGTGATAAAATGAGGTTTCCTTCAACAATGGGTACTGTTGCTATCTCTATGCTAGAGTAATTCAGTTCAAGACTGTTAACAACACTGGAGTGTTTTTGCACAGCCTGCTGATTGTTTCTATTTTTATTAGCGTGGCTGCGTCTGAGGTAAGACCACTGCCATTTCCTGGCTGCTGCGTAATGTACATACATACTGTAATAGTATTTGGTACTAATGAAGGCCAACATATTGTATTGCATTTTGTATTCCAGTGCATGAAAACTTGCTATCCTCAGTTGAGGACAAGAGACACTTCCGTGTTAAATCTTGTTTTTCGGTCTTTTCAGATTTTTTCATAGCTCGCCACTGTTGAAGCAACAGTAAAAACCTATTTTCTGAAGAAATAGAAAAAGAAGAAGAGGAAGAGGAAGAGAAAGAGGAGGAGGAAGTGGAGGAGGAGCAAGAGGAGGAGGGAGAGGAAGAAGAGGAAGAGGAAGAAGAGGAAGAGGAAGAAGAGGAAGAGGAAGAAGAGGAAGAGGAAGAAGAGGAGGAAGAAGAGGAGGAGGAAGAAGAGGAGGAGGAAGAGGAAGAAGAGGAGGAAGAAGAGGAAGAAGAAGATGATATGATAGCTCTGTCTCGGATATTAATGAGCCGACAGATGAGGAAAATAATGAAGATGACTTGTTGGGAAATATCTATGTAAACCACGTTGCAGGCATGAAATGTTACATGAAAGAGACGAGGACGTTCCTCAGGTTTGTTTTAAAAGAGCCCGTAAAAGATAAAGTTAAATGGCGAAATTTTCAGTTCCTGACTTACGGAAGAAAGCGTCCTGTCTTTTGGATGAATTGAAAGAAAAGTTGTACAGTCTCACTCCCATCCAGATTTCTTAAGAACTCTTTGCAGGAGAAGTTGTAAGCATGATTGTAGAGGAAACTGAAAGACGATAGGGAATGTAAAAATGAAATACTTCTTCAGTTTTACCTGACGAAATTCGTGTATTTGTTGGGTACTTGGCCTTCAGTGGCTATTATAAATTGTCCATTGAAAGAGATTATTGGTCTGACGATGATAACCTTGATGTACAAATAGTGAAAGATGCAATGAGACGTAACAGGCATCTTGAACTGAAACCTGCATTACATTTCAATGATAATAAAAATACTAATGAAAACAAGTGACAAATCTTTCAAAATAAAAGCATTAACTGAGTCTCTGGTATAAAATGATAAAATATGGGGAGTCTTTCGGAAAAATCTAGCAGTTGATGAAGTGATTGTGAGATACTGTGAACATCGCCCTTTAAAGAAATTTATCATACTCCAGTCCATACGCTTTGGATATAAACTGTGGGCCCTATGTGGTACTGATGGCCATTGTCACAATTTTTTGTTGTTGAATTAACGTCCTCCAACATTGTGTCATATCGGACGAATGAATGAAATGAAACGGGTGAAATGGTGCTCAAATAAGTCCGAGGTCCCGACATTCGTCTTCTCAGGGTAGGGAAAACCTCGGAAAAAAAAAAGACCTTACCCGGATAACTTACCCTAAGCGAGATTCGAACTTTCGACCTCTTGAACGTGAGGCAGATGCGCTAACCATCACGCTAATAGGTGGTACTGGTGCCAGTTTACGAGGACGGTAGATATGACCGCTGTGAATGCATATCTGGCTTTCAAGAGGTGCAGTGGAGGAACTTCTCTTTCCGTGAAAGAAATCAGAAGACAGATTGTCAGAATATACCTGAAGAAGAGTTTTGAAATGTGGTCAACTAAGGGATTAATGCACCTGACATACGATATGACCAGAAACTGCACGTCATCTAGAAGCGTGAAAAGCAAAGAAGATGCCAGTTTGAGATCTGTAAAGGAAAGCTCAGAACATACTTTGAGAAGTGTAAAGTAGTGTAATGTTACGCTCTGTATGAAATGCTTTCCCAAATATCATATTAGGGCTTAACTAAATTTTGATTTTGGAAAGTTTTGGGGTTGTAAATCTGGGTTATTGTAAAATAAATAATAATTTTGAAATGCTAGTATGAATTTATTATCAGTTTCCGTATACCCTGTCATTTTTCTAGTAAGCAGCGCAAGGATAAAACATCTGCCAAGCCCAGTGTTTCAGATTTAGGTCCTAAGTGAACAACAGTTCCTCTTATTTCTATAAATTGGGCTACCAGGATCCTTTTTTCAAAATGCAGAATAATAAAGTATTACAAATAAATTGGGTTTTAATGGGTTAATGCTACGTTACATGAGCGTTGTAAAGTTCTAAGTGTGGTTACCACGCATTTGCGTGGCGAAGGGTAGCAGCGAGAGTACAACTCTACACAGTCTCAGCAGTGTCAGTACTATCATACAAAGTTCTTCTGTGGTCCGCGTGAGGCGGGTCGTCACGTACCCACATTCATTTGCAACCTACAACTTGTAGGACTGTTTGTTTTCTTATGGAAGGACAAAGTACACTTTATCTAGTGCCCCCAGCTGACACTGACCCTGACCACTAAAGGACCCCTTCACATGTTAGGCACTATGTGCTTTGGTTTCACGTGCAGATGATTAGTTGGATACCGCAGATCACCTCATTTAGTCAGTGAAAGATGAGGTGCTGGCAGGCATTGCGCACGAACTCGTCAAATGTTACTTATTCTGGATTGCACGAGAAATGCACTCCGAGCACTTCCTGGGTCAGTCGTTTTAATGTTGTTGCACTTAATGCAAACGTCTAGATTGGAGTGGGTAGGTAAAACATGTTCCTGCAGTTAGTGCAAACGTCTAGATTAGATAACTGCGTGCATTAGACTAGCTGTAAGAGCAAGAATCTGCTTCAAATGGTGAACCGGTGATGTCTATCTTTGAAGAAAATGCTAGCCGATCATCGTTGGAAGTAAACCTGTGTTTATCCCTAAAAGGTTAATGCGTCGGTTTCCTACGAATGTTGTCAGGACATCGGGTTTATCCTAGCTGTCGCAAGGTTTTCTCACTTGTCAGTTGTTGGTCCGTTTCATGCTGTTCTTAGTTTTGACCGCAGAGATAAGCAGCCGACCCATCGCAGCGCAGCTGCGCGAATATGTCAAACGGGAAGGCCTTCATCTCCCAGGACCACCTTACTTAGGGAGCCCAAGATCTTCTAAGGCCAGTGGATGGATTGGATTACCTGTAATAGTGGAAGAGGTCCTGTAATTAGTCGATTCTCCTGTGTTTGCATGCAGCCTGTGTCGTGTCAGTGTTCTAAAAGGTTGTATAACAATTCTCGTACTTCATCTACCTTCTGTCCGTAACTTAGGTTTCTGTTAAAGATAGGTTCTGGTTTGTAGGGTTCGAACCTTTACACAGCTATTGCCAAATGAGGCGATCGCAAGTTACCTGCCACATGGACAGAGTGTGATGTCATTGTGCGCGTACAGTGGTAGCACAAACAACTGGGCCCACTTCCCACGGTGCATAGTGTTTCTCGAGTGTGCTCTCTAGTTCCACACACACAGTCAAATGCTTCCAGTGCGAAAATTGAAATATTCACGTACAATAATTTGCGAGGGAACATTTTACTGCAAATGGTGACAGCACTGAATGTAAGTTATGCTGCAACGTTATCTACAACGTTGTTGTGCCTCCTGTGTTGTGATCATGTGACAGGCAAACTCCTCCCACTTCCTGTGATCCAAACTATATATATCGAACATTAACTTCTTAAGGAATTGCTTCATAGGGTGCCGATCGTGTGACATGTCTGCGGATGCAGTTGTAGGAAACTGCACAATTATGCGTAAAACTTGGTTTTGAAATGTCTGTAATTTCTTAATGTGAGTCGCAGCAGCATATTCCCATACAGACGCAGCGTAGGTAAGCATGAGGTTTGATCAATCTTGCAGTCTCAGTCCTTTGTTCATATTCAATGTCTTATTAAGATTTATAAGACATAAAACCTACCTTATTGGGTATTGTCATTGTTCCTAACGTAATAAACGTGTCTTCTTAACCCCTTGCCATGTTACTGTATCAGTTAATATCATGTCGGAAAAGAAGTGTCATAGGCTGTGTCGGGTATAGCGATGATTTATTCGCTTAGTGAAAACTGTGACTTAGCCTTTTGGGGCATTTACTTTTACTGTCCAGTCGGCGAGCTCAGTATTAACAGTTGCTTGCATGTCAATTATGTAAATGTTGAACAGTATCTGCCCCAGTATACTTTTTTGGGGGACTCCTGCTCGATTGGACGTGCGGTGTTTACTAACACCTGAAACCTTCGATCTTTCAGGTAATTCTCAAATCAGTTTTATTAGCGTGCCTGGTACTTTATAGATTTTCAGTTCTTTAAGTAAGCCGGCATATCATACACTATCGACGGCCCGTTCAATATAAACTAGTAACGTTCCGGTAGAGTTTTTGAATTGCAACCTCATGCTATGCGCTCTGCTACTCTTAAGTAATTGCAGAGGTATTGAGTTTGCTCTTAAGCCGAACTGTTCGTAATGAGCAGATTGTGCTTTACGAATAACACTAGCGTGCAACAATTTCCCGGTTTTCACGAACATTGGGTATTTATGTGGGAAAAAAAAAAAAAAAAAAAAAAAAAACGCGCTGATTTCGAAAATGCTAAAACAGTTTCTCCATAACGCCTACCATTTTTGTAATTCGAAATTTTATTACTTATTTTGATGTTTAACAACGGTGTCAATTGCTAGGATCACATCAGCGTCGCCGGTATGCCGGAATTTTGTCCCGCAGGAGTTCTTTTACATGCCAGTAAATCTACTGACACGGAACTGTCATTTTTAAGCACACTTAAAAACCATCGGTCTGGGTCGGATTAGAACCCGCGACCTTGGGATCAGTAGGCCAACGTCTAAGCAACTGAGCCACCCAGACCGACAAGCTAGACACTGGATCTATACAGTAATACGTATGCATGAAACTATAATTATGATTATTATAGATCTATAATTCTATAACTTAAGATGAATAACACTCATTGCGGATCTTCAGAGCGTAAATACTGTATATTTACAAAATAAGCCACCCCTTATGTTCTTCTGTGATAAGCTGATAACTAGCGTGGACTGCGAGAGGCTAGTATTTATTTATCTCTGCGCGACCATGTTCAGGCAATAAAGCTTTCAACCATTGAATTTTATACAAACATCCGTTAATAACTCACCCTTATAGGGAGACATCTGTCTTAAGATATATCTGAACTTTAGTTACCTCTTACAACTCGCGGTGGTCGGTAGTGCGATTTCCGGAAAAGGTCTGTGACTTCTATCTCTTTATTTTAGTCCGTATTGTGTCGTGGTACATTTTAACAATGACTTCAACCTCTTCTAGGAGAAAATGTGTGAACAATCCTAATAACTTCTTTTACGTGTATGGTTCTTTCTTGCTACAGAAGCAGAAAACTAACATTACATAATTTATTAGAGGTGTATTTTGCATACTTTAATGTTAAGCTAGGAGATCAATATCAAACATGGGCTCCACATACTGTTTACAAAATATTTAGTGAAGGACTGAGACAGTGGTATACTGAAAAACAGAAATCGATGACGTTCGGGATTTCTATGATATGGCGTGAACAAAAAAAATCATTATGATGATTGTTACTTCTGCATGTGTAACCTATCTGGGTACAATAAAAAACTCAAAAATTAAATATCCGGATGGTCTTGCCTCAGTTCTAAGATGTGCCACATGGAGCAGATCTCCCTATTCCTGTACCACCAACTCAACTAGCGGATACTGGGAGTTCAGTCTCTGGGTCAACAGAAAATTCCAATGTTGATGAGTATTTCCCAGCACAAACTGTTGAAGACATGTCACAGCATTTTAGTCAAAAAGAGCTGAACGACTTAGTAAGAGACTTAGGTCTTACCAAGGACAAGAGCTAATTACTAGGATCGAGATTAAAAGAGAAACATATGCCCAGACACCACATTTTCCTGGTATAGGAATAGGGGTAAAGGATTTACCAAGTTCTTTAAGATGGAAGACCAGGTTGTTTCTTGCAGTGATGTACCAGGTTTAATTCAACAACTGGGAAGACCAACATATGATAGTAACGACTGGCGTTTATTTATTGATACTTCAAAACAAAGCCTGAAAGTCGTTTTGTTGCACAATAGAAGTCCATCTTTAAGATGGAAGACCAGGTTGTTTCTTGCAGTGATGTACCAGGTTTAATTCAACAACTGGGAAGACCAACATATGATAGTAACGACTGGCGTTTATTTATTGATACTTCAAAACAAAGCCTGAAAGTCGTTTTGTTGCACAATAGAAGTCCATCTTTAAGATGGAAGACCAGGTTGTTTCTTGCAGTGATGTACCAGGTTTAATTCAACAACTGGGAAGACCAACATATGATAGTAACGACTGGCGTTTATTTATTGATACTTCAAAACGAAGCCTAAAAGTCGTTTTGTTGCACAATAGAAGAGAATTTGCCTCAATACCACTTGTACATTGTGTTTTCCTAAGAGAGTCATATGGAAATCTTGAAACCATTTTAGAAAAGATCAATTACCAGGAACATCAATAGCTATTGTGTAATAGCTATTACCTCATAGAGGTATCCAGTATCTTAGTAGGGCAACAAGGAGGTAATACAAAATACCCATGTTTTTCATGCGAATGGGACAGGCGAGATAGGGTTAAACATTGGAGAACGAGAGAATGGGCTAAGAGATAAAGTTTAACACCAGGAGGAAAAAACGTAATTCGTGCCAGTCTAGTGGATCCAAAGAAAATGTTACTACGTCCATTGCATATCAAACTAGGTATTATGAAACAATTCGTGAAAGCATTGGAGAAAAATGGTTCGTGTTTCAAATATTTTAGTAGTAACTTTTCTATGATGTCTGAAGCTAAGGTAAAAGAGGGCGTATTTGATGGACCTCAGATAAGGAGCTAATGAAGGACAGTGCATTTTTGGGTGTCATGAATGATAGAGAACTTCAAGCATGGTGTGCTTTCAACGAAGTAGTCAATAATTTCTCGGAAATACAAAGGATTCGCAATATCAAGTAATTGTGAGAAATGTGTTAGAAAAGTTACGAATACATGGGTGTAATATGAGTTTAAAACTTCACTTTTTATATTCGCATCTAGGCTATTTTCCTGATAATTTCGAATTCCTCTGTGATGAACAAGATGAAAGATCCCATAAAGAAATCAAAGAGATGGAGAGGAGATATCAGGGTCGGTGGAATGTTGCGATGTTTGCGAACTACTGTTGGTAGGTACTTGAAAAGGAAAATCGCTCAACCAGGCTGTAAACGTAAATCAACGCAGCCATCCTTCAGGGCAAGGAAAATGTAACTTCATACCCTCTTTTACAGGTATGTAGTTATTTATTTTTATTGTTTACTGAGAAATTTTTCATTGTCTATTTTATAACGCACTTTTTTAACATCAAACATACCATTTTTCATTATTTTCATTATAATATTTAGTGATTTATAGAAAACCTCACATGATAGAGAGAAACTGAATCACCATTCAATTTAGCACATCGAAATTAGTTAATATCACCTTTCATATCCCAAATCGGCACGGAAACTTTTTTTTTTTTTTTTTTTTTTGGCCGGCTTGTGTAATTTGTCGAGTAGCTTAAGTATTGCCTTTTCTAATAGTTTGCGTTGGGTATTTAGTAAACTGATTGGCTTGTAATTATTTGATCTAGAGTTGTCTATGTGTTGTTTCGGAAAATGAAGTACGTGTATAATTTTCCATCTTTCTGGGAAATATCTTTGCCTTATGACGTAGTTGAAAATTGCTGACAGGAGTTTAAGCGTTTCATTTAGTAGGTTCTGAAGCACAGTGTTAGGCATTTAGGCCGGTTGTGATGCCTTTTTTTTTTTTTTTTTTTTTTTTTTTTTTTTTAAATTAACGTCCTCCATAATTGCGTCATTTCGGACGATGAATGAAATGGGTGAAATGGTGCTTAAATGAGTCCGAGGTCCATAGAGCTTTAAGTTACCCGACATTCGTCTTCTCAGAATAAGGGAAAACCTCGGAAAAAACCTTACCCGGATAACTTACCCTAAGCGAGATTCGAACTCGCGATCTCTTGAACGTGTAGCAGACACGCTAACCATCACGCTATCGAGGCGGGCAGGTCGTAATGCCGTTATATGGCGAAAGTGCCTTATTAGACATTTTATTTCTGATGGGTATTTTTTGCGTATTTGGCTATGTGTTATGTCACGTAAGTTTTTGTCCCTCTTTTCGTTTGCTCGTCAATACGCACGCGCCAGAGGTTTCGTTCGGGGTTAACGTTATTCTAGCGCACTAGTAAACGTGTTGGTTTTCTCGTGCTCAATTGTAGCAGTTATTCCATTGTGATGTAAAGGTGATACGTGTACTTTGTCTTTAGTTAGGCACCGCGCGATGCATCAAACCGTGTTTGTTTCTCTGTTAAGATTGTCTACTGTGTTTTGCCACTATTGTGCCATAAAGTTACCCGTTCTCTCTCTCACCAGGACAGTGATATTTTGAAATCGTTCCAAGTCTACTTTGAGTCGAGGTTTCTACCATTTTCATCTGTAACGGATTCGCTCTGCTGAGATAGTTTTCATGTTGGTTGGAGGCTTCGGACTGAATTGCTTCGGGTGAAGTACGGGAACACCTTTCTTCATAGCGAATTTAATTGATTGTTCCAACTATGTTACCCTATCATTTATATCGACCCGTGTGGCAATGTTCACAAACAGGAGGTTTTCTGATTCTGTGTATTGGAATGACTCCCAGTTTCCTTTGTTGTAATTATGTCAGGATGTTGGCAGTACTAACGTTAAGGGAATGTTGTCTAGAACAAATTTCTTGACGACTAAGTTAATTCTTTGTTTTGTGCGTCTAGTTATGGCAATATCCAGAATATTGGTTCGGCGATTCAGTGGAAAGAGGATAAACACTAGTTCATTCAGTGTGTGTGTATGTGTGTGTGGTGTGTGTGTGTGTGTGCGTGCGTATGTGTGTGTGTGTGACGTAGTTAGAATAACTATAATTATTATCCTCATGGTGTAAGAGCGCGCTGCCTACTGCATTTATTTCTTTGCCGTTCCAAAATATTTGTTTTACTTTTAGGTCGCCCGCTATAATTATGCGACTGCTTATTTGTAGAAGTGCGTCTAGGTCTATCGTACCTAAGGGGGTTGTACGCCCCGACTAGTACACGGTCCTAGTTAAATCTGAAATAGGATCCTATGGCCTCCATCCTGTCAGATGTGGGGTGTGGGATATGTTGTGTACTGTCTCTTTTTATGAGTGAGTGATTGAATAGGGTTTAAGGGTCCATCGACAGGGATGTCATTGGGGCTCTTTTTATGAGTGCTTTACCGCCCCCCCCCCCAACCGTGTATTCCTGTCGATCTGATAGGCTAAATACCCCTGTATGTTTAGCCTGTTCGCGTTGCTATGATGTCATTTTGTAATGAATGTCACACTACTGTTTTTCCGATTTAGAACGTCCACGAGTTCAGTCTTGCGTCGTCTGTTACCAGTGTTCCATGTCATAATATCAAATGTCATTCTTGGATGCCTTGAAGAAATTTGGGTCCACAAATAAATGGAAGTCAGCTTAGGAGGATAGGGTAGAAGGAGCCTCCGATAGCGACCTCAGCACAGCTGCAGTATGTAGGCACAAGTGTCCATCTCCAGGATCAGCATTTCTTTCCCCCAGATTTCTTCGCATACAGTTCTGAGGTAATGTCCCTGGGAGGTTTCCGACCCAACGTTTTCTTGTTTCCGGTTTTACCCCAGGTGACGCGGATCACCAGCATGAAATGCACTCATGGCCAGCGAAGGGACCTAGAACTCCTCGCCTCGGCGGCAGTCCGGACTTGAGCTAGTGCTGCAGTCGGTGTCCTCGCCGAGGGTGTTGGTGACTGAAAGCGACGGCGTGACTAGAGAGGGTACTGTGCCTGGCTCTTGAAATAGTCTAAGCCATCACAGGTGGCGCAGTACTGCTGTGGTTCCATAGCAAGTGAGCCGAACACTCAGCGGTGAGGTTGGAAGCGGCACAGTAGGATGGACTGTTCGGGTTGATGCTTTAACCTCGAAGGCACAGCAGTGGTGGCAGGGTGCCTGAGAACCTACTCGATTAGCCCCAATGCATAAGCACCGCATTAATAAGAACAGACCTGCCTCAAGGCCGCTTTGTAGTCGTCAGTGTCTAGGAGCCCCTAGGCGGACGAGCGGCGACGCCCCTAGGAAGTGAAGATCCAGGTGCAGGGCTGCAGCGGGTGTGTACTTTGTTGGAAGGTTCAATGCGACACCTGAGATCACTGCGCTGTACCTCATACTCACAGATGGCACTGATGGAGATGGCTGTGGTTCCACGGAAGCTGTGGCGGAGATAGGCCGTTACCTCGGCAATGGCGGCTGCAGTCACTGCAACGTTGCACCGGAGTTGGAGGGGAAACGGCGGCCGAAGCGTAGGTAGCCTCGGAAGGCGTCGCGTCAGTCGCGACCTCCTGGGCTGTTACTTGGGGAGCGGCTGGAGGAGTATCAGTGGCTCTGCGATGTTTCTCCTTCGCCATCTCAAGCAGATGTGTCGCTGCGCCTACGGATTTTCTTTTTTATGGAAGAGAAAACGGATCTTGCACACCTACTCCAGCCGAGCTGGGAGTGTAAGAGGCGCAGTCTGATGCTCATGGTCACTAAAAAGCGCCTAGCTGTCTCTTTTTTTGATGGAGGCAAAATGCATTTATGGAATAACCCCAACTGTGCAAAGGTGGGAGTTTGGACTTCGTCGTTAGCGCACTACTCCATTGAAAGGCCTGTGCCGGATGAGAAATATTGTAAGATATAGCAAGGATATGTAAGCTAAGGTTTGCGCAGTCCCGCA
Organism: Tenodera sinensis; assembly: GCA_030765045.1. Classification (NCBI taxonomy): domain Eukaryota; kingdom Metazoa; phylum Arthropoda; class Insecta; order Mantodea; family Mantidae; genus Tenodera; species Tenodera sinensis. Next base: position 142,678,991 of record CM060964.1, on the reverse strand, counting down.
GTCCCGCGTTAGTAGTCTGGTGTAGGCGCTGTATAGACGGTATCCAAGTGAAACTAAGTTGAAGTCCAGAGTCACGGTTTTCGTTATGATCTCTTTAACTCTTCTATTCCAATAGCTGGAGTACTTAGCTATTAATGTGCTATCTTGAACGTTTCCTCTACGACCACATTCTGTGTAGTGTTCTGCCAGTCCAAAGTGTTTTTGTCGGGATTAGTCTGTTTCTTTGAAGTTCAGAGATGCGGGTAGCTATCGTTTGTCTTGCGTGTACTATGCAACAAGCACTGCACTTACAAGGGATTACTTCAGGTGTTCTTAGTTTAAAATTATATTTTATGCGTTTGATTACGTTCCTAAATTTTGGTGGAGGTTTATGGACCGCTTTATGCCATATTCGTATCAGATTCTGCTAATTCTACCAGAGCAGTTCCCCATGAACGGTATATGGGCAGTTTTTCTTTTTCTTGCAGGATTTTATAAGTCTGAATTGAGACTTGATGCCACTATTTGAATAGCCATCCTACTGTAACGTGATCTTAAGCGGTGAAGCTCTGTTTGTAGATGTTATGAGTATAAGACATATGGCTACGTTTCTGGGTGCTTAGAATTTCCACTCGCTGGAATTCATGATGGAAACTGTGCAATAATATAAACATCCAGTAGGTAAACTTTTGGTAGATGGTGTGTTTTAGAGTGCCATTGTCCTTCATAGAGATGAGAATGTCTAAAATCGCAAAAGAGCAATTATCTTCTATTTTCATGGTAAATTTTACTTGGGGTCTAAGACTGTTTATATGAGACAGAAAATGTTGCATAGTACTGTGCCCATGCGGTCATATAAGAAAAGTGTCACTTACCACCTGAAGAAACATTTAGGGTTCTGTTGTGTTGGGGCAAGAATCCAAGAAGCTCCATATAGTAGTTAGCAATGACTGTGGATTGTGGATGGTTCATTGCCGCTCCATCTGTCTTCTCATAAAATGATTATATGCGACAGGGACAGATCAGATCAAAGATGTGTTGTCGCTGCACGTGGAACTCTGTTGAAGAACAATGCCACATTAAAGCTTACTAGAAGTTGTGAAGCAGTCACTGAGATGCTATCAGGCCTTAGGACAAAGTCTGCAGAGCGCTTCAGGTTGTTTGCGCAGATGTAGACTAGAGATAGTGAATATGTGAGATGGCGCAACAAGCTATAAGTGTCACGTGCAATGGCATAAACGATGAGGTGCAGAGGTAACTCCCGCTAATGGATATTTGGGAGGTTGCATCTTGAGGGTGCGGAGTCCGACCTAGAGATAGACTTTTTAATCTTTATGCTGAAACTAGAATTTCATAAAATAAATTATCTTTTTAAAAGAATAGAGATGTAATGAAGTAGGATCAATGATTAATTGATTTATAGAGAAAAAATAAAACCAGAGGACTATGTTGCATCAAGTTAACGTGTATAAATTATTCTGTATGGGAAATTTGTTTCATGTTACAACAGAGAAAAGCTCATTAGGTAATTAGTTAGCAGAGCACGAGAGGGTAGGTCATTAGGAACCAGGTACAAATTCGAGGAATTGGCCGCATGTGGGCGATCCCAGGTAATTGGGTGGTTACAAAGAATTAGCAGAAGTGAACGGTGAATATCGCAGAGTAGCCTGGAAATAGATGGACTTCTAGGAATTAAAAACGAGGAGAACTTGTCCGATAGCCAGCGTGTAGGTGAAGATACTGACCTCTCCTGTGAGTAGCGTGGCAGCTAAAAAGACTTCTTCGGCGACTAGTAAAGAAGCTACAAGTAACCGTCAGTAGCTGCGTGTTCACAATACCCATTTGACTTCTTCTGAAACGATGGTTGATATTATCCAGTTGTCTGCCCGTAACGTGGAGAATTGTACGGCTGTATATAGTTACCAGTTTTACAAGAAATATTCAGTTCCTATGGTAGTACATCGCTTGGCAATTTCTCAGTGACTCTGAATTTAAAATAAATAAATAAAAATTGGAATTCGGGTCATGGTAAATTTCCATTCCCGGGCTTCTTAGGGTTTACCCCTCTTAAGCCTAGTGAAAAGAATTTTTATCTTGTTGTGTGCGCAGAGATATTTCCGTCGTGTGCGTACTCTTAGGGCAGATTGTCGTGTTTTGTTATACAATGATGTGTTAATTAGATAAAATATAAAATATGTGCAAATATGTGTGTGTGTTTGTTATTGTGTATGTGTGTGTGTATATATATATATTTCCTTGTTTTTTGTTTTATTTTGTTTTTGTTGTCTTTTGTGTTTTTTTTATATATATAATTTTTTTTAATAAAATGACATATTTGCACATTTACAATTTTGAATTTATGTCGGAAAAGGTCCGTGTCCCACAACCTGCTGCCGTCTCTTCTTCTGCCTGAAGACTGTTTCTCCGGTACGATGTGCTTTTTTTGTTCGCCGCTGCAACTCAGCTCTGTAGTGTTTGTTTCGTGTGTTTTTTGTTTGCTTGTAGTGGGGGGGGGGGTGATTAGATGTTCAACAGTGCCTGTAGATATTGTTCGACTTGTTCTTTTTGTTGCTCCTGGTGTTGGTCATAAATGTGTATTAGCGTTAGTAGGGGTGGATTTTCGTGCTGTTTTTCTGGTGGGAGTGTTTGCATAGTTTGAGCTGTTCGTATAAGTGTTCTCCTGTGGGGTCTTGTATGTGCGTTGTGGATGTAGGTTAGCATTAGGTTGGCAATGTGCTTATCGATGGGGATTATTCTGGCATATTCATGGATCATCGTGTTTTTAAAGTTGGGGAAAAGTTTATTTGCGGTGCGTAGGCATTTTCGCTCGAATGCTTGGATGCTTGTCATTGTTGTTTTGGTTATGAGGGGCATTAGGGCGACTGCACCATACGTCAGGCATGGCCGAATGAGGCATTTATATAGTTTGGTTAGTATTTGCGTGTTCAGTCCCGTCTTGTTTAGTTTGGCGAGGAAAGTGAGGGTGGAGTATATGGCTCTGGTATTGTTCAGTAGGGCCTTGTAGTGGGGTTTTACTGTCAGTTGGGTATTGATTTGTATTCCGAGGTATTTCACTGTTTTGGCACATTTTATGGTTGTTTTGTTGAGTTTGAGGGTCAGGTTGTTGTGGCGGTATTTCCTCTTCTTTCGGATGACGATGGCTTGGGTTTTTTCTGCGTTGATTGATATGCGCCATTTTTTGGTCCAGTCTATATATGTCTTGAGTTGAAGTTCCAATTGATGTTTTGCCTGGTCCGTCCGGGGGCTTGTGCACTAGTACGCCGTATCGTCGGCGTACTGGGCGAGCTGGATGCTGGGGTGAATTGGCTGGGGTGTGTCTGCCGTGTATATAACGTAGAGGAGGCCTGATATTGCGCTCCCCTGGGGTGTGCCTGCATGTAGTGTGATGGGTTCGGATAATGTGTTGTCTAGTTTTATGTTGGCTGTTCTGCCGGTTAGAAAACTGGCGATCCATCTGACTATTTGGGGGTGTATTTTGAAATCGGTGAGCTTATACAGCAGACCATTAATCCAGCATTTATCGAAGGCTGCTTTCACATCGAGAAATGCTGCGACCGTTGTATAGCCTAAATTGTGACCATTCTTGAATTGCGACATCACCCGAACCAGCTGGTCCTGGATGGTGATGTCGCTGCGGTAACCTGCTTGTGTCATCGGGAGGAGGTGTTTTTGGTTGCAGATTTTGCTTAGTCTCTTCACCATCACCCTCTCAAATATTTTAGAGAGGGTTGATGTGAGTGATATTGGCCGGTAGTTTCTATGGTCTGTATGGTCTTTTCCGGGTTTCTGGAACAGTAGTATGTGGGCAGTTTTCCATTTGGTGGGGTGATATCCGTACCGTAGCATGTTGTTGTATATGTCTCTGAGTAGTTTTATTGTATCTATCGGTAGGTTCCTTAACATCTGATAGGTTATGCTGTCTGGGCCGGGAGCTGTGTTTCTGGTGTTTTTGAATGTTGCTATTATGTCGTCTGTGGTTAGGGGTGCTTCGGCTTCTTCGTCGGGGTTTAAGTTTTCGATGGCTAGTTGGGGGGTGTATAACTGGTGTTGCAGTTTGATGTGATAGTTGATTCTTTTGTAGTATTGTTTGTTAAAGTCTGGGCTTTGGGGTGTTTGGAACACTTCTTCGCAGTGGGCTCGGAAGATTTCGAGTTTCTCACGTGTGTCGGTTACGGTGTTTCCATCTTTTTTGATAGGGTAGTTGGGTGCAGTCTTTCTTTTGGTGCTTTTTATCAATTTCCAGAATTTTGCTGGATCCCGTTTGTGTGATTGCGTAAGGTCGTGTAATTTCCTATCCCAGTGTTGTCTGTTGTGTTTTTGTATGGCCTGTTTTACTTCCTCTTGTGCTTTGTTTAATATTGTCTTGTCGGCTGCGTTGTGCGTCTTTAGGTAGTTTCTATGTGCTTTCCTCTTCTTTTTAATGAGACATTATTTCTTTGGGGAGTGGTCTGCTATACGGGTTTATGTGGACTGTCTTGGTGGGTATTGCTGTGATGTGTGCTTGCATAATTATATCTGTCAGTGTTTGCGCTTGCTGGTCAATGTCATGTGTCGTCGTTGGTGTGGTGAGTACAGTATTTCTTGTCAGTCGGGATGCTGTCTCCTTGAACAGTTCCCAGTCTGCGTTTTCATAGTCCTTGACGGTTATGCTTCTGAATGCTTGTGTGTTCCATGGACCGGTTTTCAGGGAGACAATGACTGGCATATGGTCCGTGTCGGGGGGTGCGTCTGTGGTGATGTCTTGTACGAGTGAGTAGGTTTGTTTGGAGGTGAGTATTTTGTCTGGTGAGCTATTGTTCTGGGTGTCTTGACCTATCCGTGTAGGGCCTGGTGTGAGGATGAGTTCGGTGTTTTTGAGTACTTTCATTAGGTCTCTGCCATGTCTGTTGGTGCGTTCGTCCAGAAGTTCCTTGTGGTTTGCGTTTAGGTCAGCTGCTATTATTAGATGTTTGTAGTTGTCGTGTAGGTAGGTGATTAATGTGGTAGGGAAATCTTTGTCGGGGGGAGCATAAATCGTGGCGATGTGTAGTTTACTTCTATTAACCGTGATTTGTATTAATAGAAATTCCAGTTCTTGAAAGGCTTGGGGGGTGGTTACTTGTGTCGGGCTTAATTCGCTCTTCACAAGCACCATTACCCCGCCTCCAGTCCCGTGTGGCCTATCCTTCCTAAACACTGTGAGCGGTTGGAACGTGAAGTTTCTTTTCTTGTTTAGTTTTGTCTCGTTAATAGTTATTATATCAGCGCTGTGGTGTGTTAAGAGGTCTTGTAGTTGCTGTCTCTTGCCGGTGATTCCATTAATGTTTATATGTAGTAGTTTAATATTGTGTCTTACTTGGGTGTGTGCTCTGTTTCCCGCCATTTCTGGTTGTGCTTATCTTCCTTGCGCGGTGTTTGTTGATCCTATTGTTTTATGTCTTGGATGAAGATGGCGAGCTGGTTCCCCAATTTTGCGGTGTCTATAGATTTTTTGAGTGTTTTTTTGGCCGTTGTCTTTATATTGTGCAGCAGCCTTGTTCGTTGGTGTGGTGGTGTGGAGTCGTACAATGGTGGTATAATCGTTGACATTATTTGTGCGATGATGGTTTGGGTGACGTCGTTTATGTAAGCTGTTATGTTCTTCTGTATGTTGGTTATTTGGTTCTGCAAGTCCTGTATCTGTTCGCTCGAGTGTTCTATAACTTGCTTTAATGTGCCGGTTGTTTCTTTTGCGGTCATTTCTTTCTTGGCTGCGGGTATACTGGGGAATTTTATGGTTGTCCAGATGGTGTCTTGTCTGGGCTGAGGGGGGGTCGGCAGGTTATGGGGGAAAATGTGTGTCTCTGCTATCTGTGTTGTTTTTGTTGGGGGCGTCCTTGGGTATTTGGGGCATTTAACTTGCCCAGTGAAATGTCCGAGCCGCTCGCAGGTAGCACAGTATGGCGCTGCGTGCTTGATATGTTTGCATTTCTGCGTTTGGGACTTCTGGCCGCAGTGGAAACAGGTTGGGTTCTGTTCGGGACAGTTTTCTTTCTGGTGCCCGTATTGCTGGCACTGGCGACACGGGATGTGGCGCTCAGTGTGGCGGGAGGGCTCGGCTCGAAAAACCTGTTTTTCGATGATCGCCCCTTGGTGTAGGATGGTGGTGATCGTGGCGACGTCGGTGCTGAACACGCGTACTAGGGGTGTAGGTTTGTCGTGGCTTATTATCCGCGATACCCTGTTTATGCTTGGATAATCTTCCTGGATGCCGGCGAGAATGACGTCATCGGGGATATCTTGTGGAATGCCCTTTAGCACTGCCGTTAAGGTCTTTCTGGGTTTTTCCTGTGGTTTTTCGGTGTCTTGGGGGGTTTCCAGGTTTGTTACGTATTTTGCTTGTTTGCCAAAGTGGTGTGGAGGGATTCCCTGTTTGAACGTAGTGGCTCCTTGCTGATGTTTGAAGATCAGGGCAAGTGTATTCCGGGGTCGGTATATGCGTTGCACGCGGAAAAGGGATTCTGCCGGTTGTTGGTGTTTCTCTAGAAGTGATTTTATGAGCCAGGCATTCTGCTTCTCGGGGTCGCAATTCAGTATGTATATGGGGAAATGGCCGTGTGGTACTGCTGGTGTGTTTGGGCGGGGCGGTTGCTGAGAGCGTGAGGCGCTGGGGATTGATTCGGTGCTGGTGTTGAGGGTAGAAGAGTCGCTAGAGCTGCTGCTGATGTCGTGGTTGTGGGACCGGGTCGTGCGTGTCGTTTGTCTCGTATGTGCGGACGTGGTGGCGGTTTCGGTGTCAGGGTCGGGAGGGGGTTTTGAGGGAAGTGTCGCTGGCCCCTGATATTTGGGCATGACGACGGTTTAGTTTAAAGGTGGGGAAGGAGTAGCTGCTGAAAAGCGCGGTTTGTTGCTCTTGACTTTTAAAAAGCCGCCGTTAGTGTAGTTCAAAGGAAACTACAGAACTTTGCAGTCCTTTTGGCAAGGTCTAGGACCCAAAGAGCGTAAAACCTGGCTACGGGATGGGTGGTTGAGGAATTCAGGTTGGGTAGGCTGTGTGGTAAGAGAGCAGGGCTGGTGCAGATCTCGAAGTTCTTGGAGATCTTCGCAAGGGCTGTAAGAGAAAGTGGTTAGTCGTGGCGTGCCGTGTGGTGCCGTGCTGCGAAGATCGCCGAGAGCGGTGAGATGACGACTCGTCGGCTGCTACGCTGAGAGTGACTGGCCGAGAGGTCCTGCCGGCTGCTGTTGCCCGAAGAGAGACGGAGAGAGACGACTTGTTGCTGCTTCGCTGGAGCCACGCTGAAGGATGAATTTTTTTTTTTTTTTTTTTTTTTTTTTTTTTTTTTTTTTTTGGTGTTCATGGGTGATAAGTTGGAAGGATTCAGAGGAGGGGATGTTGGAGTACCGCGTCAGCACCTCCGTTAGTAAAGGTTAAGATGCAAGCTGCCGCACATAGCGGGAGCGGGAAAAGGTAAGGTCCAGGGCATGGCCATTACACGAGGCACTGACCATGACCGTGGGGTTAAGGGTGAAGATAGGGGAGGGACTTGAGAGTAATTTTAATCATCTGTTTAATGTTGGTTCTGCCGTCTGTTGCGAGCCATGGCAAGGCGCAGTGGTGCTTGTTCTGCTGCTTCCCTCAGTTCCCTGGAGATCTGAGACACTGAGGGTAGCGTCTGTAGGCTAGGAGGGTTGGCCAGCAATGTAGTGAGACTGGCGTGTGTCGCTTCCTGTTGTTTGTGGAGCGAAGTAATAGATGAGTGGAGAGAGTGCAATCGTCGCTGAGCGTCGTTGCTGGAGAGCTGAAGCTGAGGGAGAATGTCTTGGACAGTTGTGTCAATGCTGCGAAGCTGTTGTTTTAGTTCCGGGACTGCGTCGTTGGAGGCCTGGGTGTTGTGTTGTATGGTTTCAGCGTGTTCTCGGAGTCTGGTGATGAAGTCTTCGTAGGTGGAAGTGAAAATCTGGATGAACTCTGCAAGATGCTTCTCGATCGATGACAGGGTGCTATTAATGGTGTGGTCGTGACGTTGTAGCAGCTCGGTGAGGTTGGAGCCTGTCTCCGTGGCATTACTTTCGGTGATAGCCTCCAAGCGTGATCCAATATTCAGGACCTCTGAGTGGAGGTCCTGAACGGCGTCTCGCAAGAAGCTATCTGCGACGGCTGGTGCTGGGGCTGCTACGTTCTGCATGTGTTGAGGCGATGCGTCGGCGACGACTGGTGGTGATGCTTCTGAAGCATAAGGAGCCGTTCGTGAGTAGGGCCGTGGATCTGCGCTGGTAGGTGCAGGAGTGCGTGTATGCCCGCGCCGGGGATACAAAGGGCACTGTGCCTGTCCCGTATAGTGCCCGAAGCCACCACAGGAGGCGCAGTACCGGCGTCGGTGGCGTAGGTCATGCGCTATGCAAGCGCTCGTGAAGTTCGGGGCGCCACAGTAGTGGCACCGTGGAGTGGCGGCGCAGTGGGTGCTGTCATGACCGTAGGCACAGCAGCGGCGGCAGGGAATCTGGCGTTCCGCTCGGCTTGGCTCTGCGCGCAGGCACCGCCCTAACAAGGACAGTCCCGTGCTCAGAGCAGATTCGCGGTCGCGTGTGTCTGCGAAGACAAGTCGCATGAGACTTGAAGGTCCTCTTCGAGTGATGATGCGAGTGGCCCTCATTGCTGAGGGCCACTCGTGCTGTGTGGCGGAGAGTATGTAGCGTGCTGGGAGGTCTCTAGGAACTCCGTATACAACAACGCTGCGGCCCGGTTGGGACAACAGTGGCGCTGACTGCGGTGGAAGGTTGGTAGCGGCGTTGTTTCTGCAAACAGGCGCGTTGCCGGAGCTTTCCAGTATCCTGGGCGGGGACGGCGGTGGATCCGTGGCAATCTCTGGGAGCGGCGCTGCCACCGCCGCTTCCACAGCACTGCTATTGCGTGTGGCGGAAGTTGCTGCAGAGATCTCCCTAGATGCGCAGGTCTGTGTATCAGTAGCGCTGGTATCGGCCGATGCTGGAGCAGTCCCGGCAGGAGCCGGTGCTGTGCTGCGCGGTTTCCTCTTTGCCATTGTAAAGAACCGGTTTCTGGCGCGCTCGCAGGTAGATCCTACCTGGTCCGCTGCCAGGTGCAGAGCGAGTCCGGGTTGTCTTTAACCAATAAACGCTCACGCATAGCCTGAGTTAGGAATCTCACCACTCGAGTGAAGCCAGGTACATCAACCAGCAAATATATTGTGGATTTAAGGTCCACTGGTGTCCAAAACACTTCATCGTAAAGCAGAAACCTGCTTCTAAAGATACACCTTCTTAGAGAGGTGGGGATCGGTACATCAATCTCTGGAGTAATAGTGTTGAATCGCATGTCTTTAAACTCAGAACAGTGGGTCCTTATTAAGAATAGGTATTTTAGACAGCATAGTCTATCAGATGTTGCTACTTTTCTTCATGTTATGCCAGGAAAGGAGAAAGTTGGCGATCCCCTTGTCCGCTGGTAATATATTCATAATTTTGCGGAGATTGTGTAGAGCTGCGCTTTCCCCTCGGCTAATGTTAGTTTTTGGCAGTTTGGCCTTGGGGAGAGCTATGGGCACCTGATGGCCAATTTCTTCTGCAGACCCCAAAAGGAAGTCTGTTGGCGACAGGTTCAGTGATACTAATGGCACCTGCAACTGGTATTTTTGGAGTGGGCAAGAACAGAATAGTATCCGGATGAGAGTCAGTGAATTTGACTATAACGCAGTCGGTACCCAATATCGGTATAGAGTTGGAGATCCTAGTTATTCGTTCGAATATCTTGGTCTCCTTGAAAGTATATATTTCTAATTAGTGTAGTAAAGCCCTGCGTGAAGGATAAGTGGCCGAGTCTGTTCAATCCCCTGGGAGGAAGTTTGGATGTCACGAGCGAGATGGCTCCGCGATAAAGTGTGAGGCTCGGATTCGGGAGGTCGTGTGTTCGTTTCTCACGACCAACCTACCTGAACCTTCAGTTTTTTCGGGGGTTTTCCCGGATCGACAGGCGAATGCTGGGTAGTTTACTTTCATTCCCGGAATTTCCTCTATCTCCATTTCACTGCACGTATCATTCCATTCATCCTTTCATCCGTTTGGTCTCTTTCGGGGTAGAAAGTGTCAGCGGGCGTTCGGGTGCAGCAAGCTGGGACGAAATGCTCTGGGTGACTCCATCCCCTGTCACGGCAGCTGGGCTCAGGATCTTGTCCATGCCGAGATGTCAAGGAGTTTCTAACTGGGAAAATGTAGGAAATTATTATTTTGTTGTTTAACGACGCTGTCAATTGCCAGGATCACATCAGCGTCGCCGGTGTGCCGGAATTTTGTCCCGCAGGAGTTCTTTTACATGCCAGTAAATCTACTGACATGGAGCTGTCGTTTTTAAGCACACTTAAAAACCATCGGCCTGGGCCGGAGGGAAAATGTAGGGACCCTGCTCTCTGCTGTGCCTGCTCTCCTGTAGTGAGGCCACCCCACGTCTCCTGACGCTCCACCCGCCCCGTCGGGGCACTGGCACAAAAGATCTTTGAGGTCGAAGTGCCAAAGTCCTCCGCGTCTGTCCTTCTCCTTCTCCCTTGGATGAAAAGAAAAGAAAGATTTCACTAGTTGGAAGTTAATGCTGCAGAATTTGCAGCGAGCAAATTTAATTCTTCTTCTTAATAGTGCAAAACTGGCACATTTGGGTATCTTAAAAATAAAGATGTTATTAATCAGGTAGCGTAGCCTGACAAACTTTGTTATAACTTTCTAGTCATGACATCTCGATAAAAATTCCTGAGAGCGATTTGAGGTAAATATTCGCCAGGAGAACCCAGTTCTTATTCTAAGTAAGAAGAGACTTCGAAAAAAATTGCTACTCTAATAGTTCCCTTTGGGAATCAAAGATTGAAAGGAGTCAAGGTTGCATTGATCATTCTTACAATTAAGTATAGGTAATATCACGGTCGCAAAATTGCGAAAGATATTTCACTTACATTATATTAGTAATTAAAATACAAAACCCTAATAGTAAAGTGACACGTGCCAACAAAGCCACACCCATCGCAACAGCATGTCAGCCAATTAAAACCGAGAGATGTTAGGATACGTCAGTATCACCGATGGGAAGCTATTTGGTTTTAGCACCTAGAAAGGGCCACGCCGCGGCCGGTTGGTTAGACCATTCGCTTTTCACCAAAGCGACCGGGGATCGATCCCAGCCGACCACATGTGGGTATGTCGTGGACAAAGCGGCGCAGGGGCGGATGTCCTCCGTGTTCTCTGGTTTCTCCCGCCTTCCTATTCCATCGGTGCTCCATCTTCATTCAATGTATCGTCAGTGTCACCTCCTGCGGTGCCGCTTGTAGTAAAAGCGGGCGATAAACCCTACCAAAAAGAAGCACCTAGAACATTTATATTTTTAGTGGTACTTGCAACCTTCAGCTTGTTCGCGTTACTCATTTAAACGTTTGCTTATCTGTATGAATGCCTATCTTTTCCATTGTATTCCCCATCTTCGCTCGTTCTCTCCGTCCACCACTATACCCCGCATATACACATTTATTCACGGCCTACCTAAATCACTCCCAACTCTCTATTTACACTTGAAAACTAGTGATAAGCAGTGAAGACATGCGAACGCTTCAACAGTCCAAGTTCATGTTCCTTGAGGTCACAGTGCTCTCGAAATTATGCTGATTTTCTCTCTGCTGGCTGGTTTATGTACACTAATATTAGTGAACAAAATTGGTGAAACCTTTTTAAATGTTCAATGGAAATTTTGTTGATAAAAGAGCTTGCTAGGAATATTAAGCTTATAAACATGTGCTCCTTAATGCTTAAGGACAAAAGAGTTATTGAATTATGAATATGCTAGATCAGGTATGGCTATTCAGAAGCCGTAGATGAATTGGCACTTCGCTAATATTTTTACCTTATGAAACTTATTTTAAAGTTTATTTTCCTCACGTATTTTTGGTTTTTACTAGAAACGTATTTCTCTAAATTGATAGTATGCTGTACTCTGCTATGGCAGCAAGCGAGCGATTCTGACCATGTTCTATAGAGTGAGAATTGAAGTGCCACGCTGTTCAATCTCCGGGAGAGGGGAGGCTTAACTGGATGGTTGCTATAGCAGCCGTGACGGCACCAGCTTCAGTGTGTTTGTAAAGGGGGCACAGGTTAGAAGCAAGTGGGGCATGGGGCACGCTTCCTTCTTAAGGACGTTCAGTGCCGTGATGGTGCAAGTATGAGTCATGCTTATGATACAGTCATTGTTTTATCATAAACACCACTTTTACTTAGGAAAGAGGAAGATAAGGACGCTATGAATTTCGGCGCCATACTGAATCTCTAGAAATATGTGGTATAAAGGAAGTGAAACATTCATGTGACTGCTACAATCTTATTTTCAAACGATCTTGGTTTACGGAATTCCCATGGTTCTGCTCTTCGCCGACTCTGTAGAAATGATTTTGGCCAGGCTTGCTTTTTAGCAATAAAAGCAACGTTTGGAATAGAGAAGGAATTGCCGATTTGCTGAATGTAATACGGTCGTTAAGCAAATACTCAGATTCGGCAGAGCATTTAACGTGCCAGGTAAATTTAAAAACTTCAGACAGATTTCGAAATATACTTTCAGATGCCCTAAAGAAAAATGCTGGACTGCATACCGTGCAGTGCAATGAAAATGCACGTTTGAACGGATTTAAGCAAGCAAGAATTACGAGTATCCCGCGGTCACGACGAAACAATAGACTCAATAAGTCGTGGGAATTCTAAGGATCTGTTCAGTATTCCAAGATAGAAGATGTGTTCAGTGAAGAATAAAAAAAGTATAGAATATGAACTAATCAATGATTTTGTAAACACTTATTTGGAACCTGCATTTTATTTTTTTTTTTTCTGTTCAGGTAGCTGATAGGACAAATATTACTCAGGTGTCTGTAACAATGAGGCCCCGTAATGCTGAAGGAGCGTTGTGAAGCTTTTCTTAGGTTTCTATGATGTAAGTACTGACAGAACATCAGGACATTTGCTGTGTGCGACCGGTTGATTGCGGAAACAAACTAGTAGTGTAGTGTTCTGATGATGCAAACGCAATGTCTTGCTATTTAAATGGACCCTAGAGAAACATTTAAGAGATTTTGCAGTATTTGTACAGTTTGCCACGCTACCTATGTCTAGTCTTACAACAGAGTTGAAAAAAAAAAGAACGAAAGCGTTGTATACTTTTTTCTTCTATTACTGAAATTCCTACCCTTTCATACCACTCAGCAAAGAAAACTTACACAATTACTTCTTCATCGAGATCACTCAGTCCAACTGTAACACTTGTTCACTGGAGCTCCAACTGAAAAGTGGGAACAGAAAATTATATTGCATTGCAACGGTACCATCTTTTAAAAGCGAGGGAAGAATATTTTAATGTTCCATTTCGCAAGGCTGTTGAAAACGCTTTTGACATAAGCGACCGGCCGAGCTGTCTAATACAAACTGAAGTCGCGGTGCATACTAAGGAGTAAGGTTATGGTGGATGTCCGCATATTGTTGGTTAGAGCTTTATTTTCGCATTTCCTGTATAGCAGTTAAAGGCACACATTAATCTGCTGTGCATAGATGCATTACTAGTAACTTAGTTTTTTTTTTTTTTTTTATTTTATTTTATTTTTATTTTCCCCTGAAATAACGGCTATTTTGTGCCTCCGAAATTTGTGATAAAAATCATATCATTAAGTAGCATACCCACCTATTATGACCTAATTATTCAAGTTTCGTTAGGATGCAACAAATATAATGCTTATATTAAAACTAAGAATGTGTTATTGATCAGTTTTCAAAAGAAAATGTTGAGGCATAGTAATCGCATTAATCATTTCAAAATTTCCATAAATTCGATTGGAGCCAGCATACTTGCTTACCAACGAGATCCATACTTCTACCAAAATAGAGTAAAACGATCCAAGGCTACAAACAACCAGTGTGCCACTTTAGAATACCAATACCTCAAACAAGTATTTCAATATACCAACTAAAACAAAAAAGTTATAGGATTATGTACCTTCCTGACCGATTTGTATCGTATGTAAAGTGAAACATTTGAATCGTGAATATTCATTCACTAGAAGTGGAGTGGCGTAGAGTTCTTGGACATTGCGTTTCAAGTATGTGTATTTTTATATTTAAACATGTGCATATTCTATTAGCTAAAGTTAGAGTAATATGCGTAAAGAGATGATCTGAACATGCTATTTTAAGTGATTATAGTTGTTTCCTGTATACCAGCAATTGTTTTCATAAACTGTTTGATTGGTTGTTGTTAAAGGGTTATTGAACTGAGAAATGAAAAGGCAATAAAATACGTTTCAGTACACTTGGTTTTTTATTTGGAGCCAGAAGAAGAAAAGTCGAAGGTGCTTTAGTGGATCTCAAATGGCTTTACTATGATTTATGGTAAAGGTTTTACAAGTTGTGCGTACACATAGCTAAAATGTCAAGTTTTTCAAAACATTAAAAAATTGGTTTTTATGTTCAAACAATACTTTGAACCATATACCATACATACCACGGCTTTTGCTCTGTGTCCATTCAGCATGTGTCCATTTGAACACCCTTCAGTGCACGAAAAATGTTTCCTGCGATGTAGCTTGCAACTAATCTTGTTGACATTTGCATTAGAAACGTATAGATAATGAACTTCATACAGTTACTGCTACCCTTCTAAATTGCTCAAGGCATGAAATAATTAATTCCATCGCTGAAAGTAGTTACAAAAATTATATTACAGTTTTATTTTTTTATTTATTTTTTATTTATTTTTTTTTTATTTTTTTTTTTATTTTATTTATTTTTTTTTTTTTTTTGAAACAGCTAGAACGTGAAAGCATTTCTCTATGCCAATCTTGTGTATTAGCATTTAAATAGTGTACTAATGTTTTTACTTTTAAAAATTACAATTTCGATGTCAAGTACAACAACAGATTAGTTGGCATAGTAAAAGTAAAATAGTTCATCTCAAGAACTATTAAAGAAATGAAAGATCGTGCATTAAAGGCATGACATTTAAAACATACTCATAATTTACAAGCGGCAAAATATGAGAAAATGTTGTAAGCATGTGAGTAAAAACGAAAACTGTTAGAAATTTCACCTCTGGGTACTCTTAATTAAATTATTCCCCAACTGTCTTAATTTTAAGAGTGTGACGGAGTGCCGGAAATTCCAGGATCCAGCTGATACAGAGGTTATTATCACACGTTGTCCTAAATATCGATGTAATGATTGATGCTGTTAATGAACTTACAAGTCACGACAGTTGCAACACAGCGGGAGGATCACAAACAGGTTTTCCAAAAGAATGAAGTGTTCCACTCGTTTACAGACTCGTCCAAGGAAGGACACGCAAACGACAAGGATTGCGGCTGGTCGTAAGAATCAAAACGGTGTTCAGTTACATTCACCTTGAAAATATATATAAAATTGACAGTCTTTGCATGAAAGAAGTGCACAACTATCAATCTTCCGAATTATCACTCTGCTTCTGCTTCTTCTCAATTCTTTGGCATGAACATATTGAAGAAAAAAAGAAGTAATTAATTTGATTGTACTCCACAAATCATCAGAAGAAAGAGGTTAACTGTCTGCAATAAAATGTTAACAGGTGTAATTGTTTTGCCGGAAGCACAGAAACAGCCTATTTATTTATGTTATGTGTTGTGCTACAAACAGAAAGGTGAGGTTAAGCGGGTTAAACGGACAGTAACTGGATGGGTGCGCCCAAAAACCGGCTAACCACTGTTCCATCAGGGCCAACAAAACCAGCCTTTGAAAGTTTCAATAAAATAAATCTATCATAGATTTATTCTTATGCGAACTAGAATCTATGAATTTTTGGAAACTGCGCTACGAATTTGCGCATAGGCCGGGATGGAGAAGAGAAGGATGGGGGCATCCGGCCATCCTTTATCAATCGGCGTTTTCAAATGAAACGCTCTCTGGAACCAAGGACTATATTGTTACGACAGGCGAGCAACTGGCTGTTTACAGGGAGTTTGAAAAGCGGATAAGCATGGCTTTCAGTTCAAATTGCCCGAAGTTATGCGGCATAGCGCCCAGCGAGTTTCACACGCGAAAGGTACAGTTACCAGGATACGGCCGAAATTTACCAATTATATATACAGAGAGAGAGAGAGAGAGAGGGAGAGAGAGAGAGAGAGAGGGAGAGAGAGAACATCAGCTCATATACACAAGGTCACGAGCATCGCGTGTTTTTGTCTGCTCTGCTCACCATCAGTATTGAGCTGACGCGATATCGTGCGGCTGCATTACCAGTGTGCTTTACAATTTAGTTCTGTACTTAGTCACAAAGTGTATTATGGCTCAGCATTTGTTTTCTACTGCACAGCGTGTATTTATTCATGATTCGTATGTGTCAACTCAGTCAGCTCGCCAGGTGAAAGTGCCATTTGCAGAAAGATTTCCAGGTGTAAAAGTTCCAGGTGTACAACAATCCATAAACTTGAACATAAATTTCAGGCCACAGGAAGTGTCCAGGCTCAGAAATCTAAAAGACGGCGTACGGTTCTTACCGAAGAAACATTAAATGACATCGGTCATCGTTTGGAGAAATCCCCCACAAATCACTTAGGCGTCTTTCACAACGGGCAGGCATTTCTTATGGCAAAGAGCTACTAAATTGCTGAAGTTAAAACCATATAAAATAACTGTGGCACACGCTCTTCAACCAGGTGATCCTGTAGTTAGGCGCACATTTTGTGAGTGGATCTCAACACTGTTTGCAATGGTGAAACTGGCCCACATTTAATATTTTTCACCTTCCATCTTCATGGATATGTGTGAACATAAAATAATCGACATTGTTCATGAAATACCCCTTCATGACGAAAAAAAATTGTGTATGGTACGCAATTAGTGAAGAAAGAGTTGTAGGCCCATTTTTTTTTTTTTTTTTTTTTTTTTTTTCGTGTCAACAGTTGACGCCCGTACATACGTGAATACAATTTTGCCCCCTTTTTTAGAGAATTAACCGGGACCGTGATTTCGCCTTTTTTCAACAAGATTCTGCAGCAGCTCGTACAGCCAATCTTTCGATGAGAACAATTGAAAGTGTGTTTCAGGACAGAATTATTAGTAGAAACCTGCCCCCTCGGTCCCCCGAACTAACCCCATGCGATTTCTATCTCTGGGGTAACTTAAAGCATAAAGTGTACAAGATAAACCCACACACCCTGGAAGAATTAAAATAAAATACCCACCAAGAAATTGCCAGCATTTCTCAACGTGAACTACGGCGAGTGATAATTTCCTAAAGAGGTGTCAAAAGTTTTTGGACAACGACGGTGGCCATTTTCAGCATCTGCTTTAATTATATTGGTAAGTAAAGCCTTTAAAAGTGGTTTTAAAATTTTGTATGGTTTTATCCGCTCTGTTCTATAACAGCGGCAGTCGGCGACGAGCACAGAGGGTCCCTAAAGACAAACCACAGCACAGCCGGTTCACAGTCTCTTGGCTCACCCGTTACATATATACAGGGAGTCCCAAAAACACCGACAACGCTTAGTATGTTGTGCGGGACGGCAAACTGGTTGGTTATGAGGTAGGAACCAAGACAAACCCACACATCCTGGAAGAATTAAAATAAAATATCCACCAAGAAATTGCCAGCATTTCTCAACGTGGATTACGGCGAGTGATGGATAGATTCCTACAGAAGTGCCAAAAATATGTGTATGGACGACGGTGACCAGGTTCAGCATCTTCTGTCATAAAGTTGGTGAGTAAAGCCTTTAAAAGCAGTTTTAAAAGTGTTGTATTGTTTCATCCGCGCCTTGCTATGATAGCGTCGAGGATGCCGACAGGCAAAACACTGCGCATCCCATTTGGAGACGTTTTGCTCTCCCGATACTTCCCCACATCTTTCACTTCTCTGTCCTCTAGGTTTGGTAATGCGCTGAGCACGGCCTGTGTGTTCCCAATTCACGGTAAGCGAATGTTATGTACCTTCAATACAACTTTAGTATAGCAAAAGAGCAAACAAAAGTAAGGTAATGCACAAAAAGCAACCATTAAATGACACATTTTGTTATTTCAGAAGTAAATGTTGAGTAAATTGTTATGCCATAGTGACTGTGAAATAAATGCCATGTCATAATCAGTCTGCACTCCAATCATGTTTGTCACCTTATTTGTTTTCGGGATGGAAAATCATATTCAGTTATGTCCAACCTTGTCTCTGTGGAGACGCTTACGTAATCAGCTGTAATTCCCCTTCTCCTTTTTCAGTCCGAGAGTGAATCACGCCCATGGCGTTTAGACTCACAAGCAGTCAGTATCCAATAACGGACACAAACAGGCGATTTCACGGCAGTTTATAAGTCATACCTTGAATTTTCTGGGCATGTTCTCAGAAGAACTTTTCATTCTAGATTATTTTTGCATAAATTATAAATAGTAAGAGACAGACAAAAGCTTATTAACTAAAATGTGGATCTGATTAAAACACACAATTTATATCAAATACTTCTTTATTTCTTTGAGTGAACCATTTCCGAGGTATTGTTTATTAATAGTTTGAAATCGCCAATACTTATACTCGTTTCAAATAGGAATGTGTTATTCGTTTTTTCTCTCTTGGCCTTGCAAAGACAACGGAATTTCAAAGGTATCACATAACAACCAGTTCTTAAAACATTTCACTTCGCTTAAAGCCTACTGTATTACAATATTTCCCTTGCACCTATAAGAAATTTCGCAATGAAATAATTTCTGAAAATGCTCATGTCGATTAAAATGAACCAGATGGAGGAATAAGCATTTTCAAGAAGAGTGTGTATAAGAGTGAGTGTAGGTCTACATATATTTGCGAACACAGTTTCTCCAAATTGAACCATACTAAAAGTTTGTATCATAATAAGTTACGCGACGATCACTTGGCGGATCTTCTAAGGCTATGCACTTCGACTTTATCGCCAAATATTGATAGACTTCTTAAACGTAAGCAGTGCCAAAGAAGTCATAAATGAACAGATGTTCATCGCATAAGACTTGAATGTGCTTTCACAAATCAAATGTAAGGTACGTGTAACCAACCCGCCACTGCAACACAATGCACGTCCGTGTGTTAAACAATGGCAAAGTCTGCGTATAACAGAAGGAGGTAGTTCCAACCTCCCCTCTTTCGCAAACGTTGGACATCGCTGGCCTTATTATTTCTTTAGGCTTTCTCAGACTGTTTCTCTGAAGGTATTATACCTACCGTTCTCACAAGGGAGCTATTCGCATTCCCAGTTTGAGTTTTGTACAACGAAAGCTGGAACTATCTACTGCCTTTACTTAAAGCAAAGCTTGAAGCTAAACATTTCCCAATTGTGAAGCATAATGCCATCGAACATTAGTGTAACTAGTAATCACGTGAATATTAACGTATACCAAAAGTACTACTGAAAAATCAAAACAATGGTATCCAATATGTTTTGACGCGCTCGCATGCATAGCATGACGACAACAACAACTACAACATTGCGGGAGTAACCGGGGTGTTTATCTGCGACTCGATTAACCTTTGAACTAACACAAAACACTCCCTAACTCCACGAGGGAGGTGATTCAGACGCACGTCTTTGCATGCGGGACGATCGCCACTAGGATGGGCGGAACCACATTCTTATGTGAACGTTTTGTGCTACGAGTGAGTGAGTGAGTGAGTGAGTGAGGTGAGTGAGTGAGTGAGTGAGTGAGTGAGTGAGGTGAGTGAGTGAGTGAGTGAGTGAGTGAGGTGAGTGAGTGAGTGAGTGAGTGAGTGAGTGAGTGAGTGAGTGAGTGAGTGAGTGAGTGAGTGAGTGAGTGAGTGAGTGAGTGAGTGAGTGAGTGAGTGAGTGAGTGAGTGGGGTTTAAGGGCCCGTCGACAGCTAGGTCATTTGGGCCTTGTGCTACGAGAAACTGTATTTAGGAGCAAATCAGAAAACAACAGTAATTTGCTTCAAATAATAAAGCAAGTGAGTGATTCTATTTAAAACCAATAAGCTATAAAGGGCTTTTTGCAGTAAATCTGATTAAAGTAAATATTATAATTTTTATATTTAGTTTTAAATTTTACGTGGTAAATCAATGCTTAGAAAAGCATTTCAATGTCAGAGGATTAAAATCCTCGTATTACCAAGGACAGGGGGGGGGGGGGGTTGGAGGTAGGGGGGGGGTAGTTTATACCTACCTTATGTAATTTTTTTTTAAATTTTCTCTTTTAATGTTTTGATTAAAGACTTGCTGTTAATATTTACTGTCAATCACTGTTTCTACCACTGAGTTACGTAATTGTCTGAAATTTTTCATTGATGGTGTTTTTGAGAAACAGTGAAATGTCAAGGTGGCCATGAAGTACTGCCCCGTCGGTAGGTATAATGTGGTTCGTGTGGAAAGGGAGAAAGGAATAGCTAAACAATGTAAAATATTACTGTTATAAACATTACAAGATATAATACCCAATTTTAAAGTAAATTTGTTTTAAAAATTGCTGAGATATCTTGTTACCAGTGGTGGTCACCTCCATTTGTAGTATAAGCTCTGTAGTAAGGATTGGTATATATAATGTGATTCATAGTACCAGGTGAGTCAGCTGCCCCTTATTCTTGAGTTTTATGCAATCCGCATTTTATACTCCAACATGAAAACATCGATCCCATTAATAGGTTCTACCCGCGTATTTAACATGGATGTTAAACACTCGATGAAATTAGTGCTAATATAGATGTTATCACATCGCCTTTTAATATATTCGTAATTAGACTGCTGACGTTTGCACTTCTGCAAATGTTCACTGGAACCAGCGAATATTACATCTTAAACGGAATCTTTACCTCACACGTTACTAGGTAGCTCAGTTGGAACGAGCGCAAGACTCCGAAGTAATCTGTCTGCTGTGAAGGTGGTTCGAATCACCTGCATGTACTAACTTTTTTACCTTGCAATCCTCACAATTTACAAATTATTATTCTGAAATCTGTTATTATATGCATTTTTATTGTTTTATTAATGTTTTATGGCATTGTTTGATGCTTCTTTATTGGTGAACTACAATTAGGAAGTTGTTTAAACACACCTATAGGTAGGTGCAATTGAAATAAGGATCATTTATACACATTTGAACACAGAAAGCAAGGAAATTACATTGTCAGAGTTTAACATGGAAGTTAAACTCAATTTTGCAGACAGTGAATTATTGTGTTATTAAAAATGTTTCATAGTGATATGTTTTGCGGCGCTGGAATAACCCTTTTTCTATTCCTGGAACACGACTCCTCTAAGGAAGCAAGTGTTCGAACTGGTGACCTTCTTGGGTAATACACGCCTGGGCACGCTGTTGGATGAAGTCCCTGACTTGGTGTAGCATGGCGGGTTGAACATTTCTACAAGCCACTGTAAAACGCTGACGAAGGGTTTCTAGATTGCCCAGCTCCTCCGCATAAATGCGTTCTTTTAAATAATCCCAGAGAAATTAGTTAAGAGGTGTCAGATCAGGTGATCTGGCAGGCCAGGAGACTGGTCCTTGTCTTCCTATCCAATGACCAGGATGTGCAGATTTCAAATGATTGCAGAGGATCCTCGACCGATACGGAGGAGCGCCATTGTGTTGAAACCACATCGTGATTCGCTCCTGCAGTTGCACATTCCCTAATAATAAGGGGTGAGCTACGGAGGAATTCTAGGTAGCGTGCTCCTGTTAAATTCCCCTCAAAGAATAATGGTCCAACAAGGTGGTCTCCCAAGATTCCACAACAGAAATTTACACCCCACTGCTCTTGGAATGCTGCCTCCCTTACCCAATGAGGCGTTCAAAACTGCTTCTGCATTAACAGCCGATGTTGCTGGTGCGTGTCTATGAGAAGGCATTCTTGCAAGTGACGCTGCTGCAAGCAGACGCCTTTCAACATTCCGGAAGGTGTTTGCTGTTGGTTGTCGTCTGATCGGTTATCTCTCCCGACATAGATGCTGAGCCACTGGTGTATTTGTTCTTGCTTCTCCCTAGATCAAAAGCATATCTACGTACTCGTCTGTCGAATACACAATGAAAGACTGGCAGAAAATATCGTGCGACAGCATACGTGTGGAGAACGCAGGGGTCGGCATTCGCAACACACTACATCAATGCCAGTCCAATGGGGCAGAAGTCATTATATCTGTTCAATTACAAAATGCAGACAACCAAAAACGAATTAAATTATGTCCTAAACCCTCAGGGACTTTATAATTAGATTATTGTGAATTCGGTTTCCAAGTTTTGATGAACAAAGAAAGAAATATTTAGAATGCTGAGACTCGAACCTGTGCCATTGGGGGTTAGCGGAGAGTACACGTCACAATTCTATTCAGCTATTTCGAGACTTGACTGAAAGGACGTACCGCGTGCAATAGTAGGACTTGTATGCCTGGCGCTATGCCATTGCCACCTCGCACGTTTTTGTGCCTGATTTAGCCTTTTAAGACAGTTTTAATCGTTTACTGGGCCTTTTAATATTATTACTTAAATGGCAAAGGCTGTTATGCATATTAATTGAGATGCACGAGGCGTAGTTCACGCAAAAATATAAATAAACTGTTGTTTAATAATATGTCCGTTTTTACTGTACGGGTCCATGATGGATGAGGCGTGTCTCTAAATTTTTCGTAATTTTTGCCAGTCAGCCCCTGCTCTCTCCACCATTTTCTTTTTAGCTGACGTTGTTAGTGTACCCATATGATAGGTTCATTTTCTCCGAGGCGTTTACTGAATTACGTTACTATGTATACTCTAATAAAAAGTTTGTAAGATCGGCCGGAAACCGGAATTCGATCTCAGCAAACGAGTCGTATGTTTTTGAGGTGTAATTTAGCGAGGAGTACGTTCTGTCCCTTAAACCACTATTGCTCTCAATTTTGCGCATTCTTCTCTTTAAGAACGTCAAGCAATACATTTTAGTAAGCGCAAAACTGGACTAAGACGCACATGCCGTTAGATGGGTGGCCTACCTTCCAAACAAATAAGGCGCGGCTGACTCACCGGGTATAGCGTTCGTGTGTGTTTGAATTTGTGATTTGCTGTAAAGTGTTCTATCAGAGTTATAATAAAATACAGTATACCAGGTGAGTCAGCTGCCCCTTATTCTCGAGTTTTATGCAATCCGCATTTTATACTCCAACATGAAAATATCGATCCCATTACTAGCTGTTACCCGCGTATTTAACATGGGTGTTAAACACTCGATGAAATTAGTGTTAATATAGATGTTATCACATCGCCTTTTAATATATTCGTAATTAGACAGCTGACTTTGCACTTCTGCAAATGTTCACTGGAACCAGCGAATATTACATTTTAAATGGAATGTTTACCTCACACGTTACTAGGTAGCTCAGTTGGAACGATCGCAAGACTCCGAAGTAATCTGTCTGCTGTGAAGGTGGTTGGAATCACCTGCATGTACTAATTTATTTTACCGTGCAATCCTCACAATTTACAAATTATTATTCTGAAAACTATTATTATATTCATTTTTATTGCTTTATTTATATTTTATGGCATTGTTTGATGTTTCGTTATTGTTGAACTACAACTAGGAAGTTGTTTAAACACACCTATAGGTAGGTGCAATTGAAATAAGGATCATTTACACACAGGGTTGAACAGATCTACAAGCCACTGTAATACGCTGACGAAGGGTTTCTGGATTGTCCAGCTCCACTGCATAAATGCGTTCTTTTAAATAACCCCAGAGAAAGAAGTTAATTAGCTGTCAGATCAGGTGATCTGGCAGGCCAGGGGACTAGTCCTTGTCTTCCTATCCAATGACTACGATGTGCAGCATTCAGATGAGAGCAGACGATCCTCGATCGGTACGGAGGAGCACCATCGTGTTGAAACTACATCGTCATTCGCTCCTGCAGTAGCACATTCCTTAATAATAAGGGGTGAGCTACGGAGGAGTTCCGGGTAGCGTGCTCCTGTTAGATTCCCCTCGATGAATAATGGTTCAACAGGGTGGTCTCCCAAGATTCCACACCAGATATTTACACCCCACTGCTCATGAAATTCTGCCTCCCTTACCCAATGAAAATTATCAACACTCCTATAGTGCATATTGTGACGATTTTCAGTTCCATTGTAGTGGAATCTTGATTCGTCAGAAAACAATATCCTGGATGCGAATCCCACATCACCTGCTACTCGCTCCAGCAACCATTCACAAAAGATTACTCGAACTTCGAAATCTCTCTCGTGAAGTGCTTGGTGTAGGTGCAAACCATAAGAATGCAACTTATTAGTGTTCAATATTCGCACTACAGAAGACTGGCTGATGGTCACCTCCTGAGCAACTGCCCGTGTACTAGTATACGGATTGTTCTGGGTGGCATTCAAAACTGCTTCTGCATTAACACCCAATGTTGCTGGTGCGTGTCTATGAGGAGGCATTCTTGCAAGTGACGCCGTTACACGCAGACGCCTTTCAACATTCCGGAAGGTGTTTGCTGTTGATTGCCATCTATTCGGATATCTCTCCCGAGATATTTTCTCCGGTGTATTTGTTCTTGCTTCTCCGTAGATCAAAAGCATATCTACGCACTCGTCGGTCGAATACATAATGAAAGACTAGCACAAAATATCGTGCGACAGCATACGTGTGGAGAACGCAGGGGTCGGCATTTGCAACACACTACATCATGCCAGTCCAATGGGGCAGAGGTCATTAAATCGGTTCTATTACAAAATGCAGACAACCAAAAACGATTTAAATTATGTCATAAACGCTCAGGGACTTTATAATTAGATTATTGTGAATTTGGTTTCCAAGTTTTGATGAACATAAAAAAAAAAAAAACATTTACAATAATGAGACTCGAACCTATTCCATTGGGGCTTAGCGCAGAGGACCCGTCACAATGCTATTCAGCTATTTCGAGACTTGACTGAAACCACGTACCGCTTTCAATAGTAGGACTTGCATGCATGGCGCTATGCCATTGCCATCTCGCGAGTTTTCGGGCTTCATTAGGCTTTTAAGACAGTTTTAATCATTTGCTGGGCGTTTTAATAGTATTACTTAATTGGCAAAAGCTGTTATGCATATTAATTGAGATGCACGAGGCGTAGTTCACGCAAAAATGTAAATAAACTGTTGTTTAATAATATGTCCATTTTGACTGTACGGGTCCATGATGGATGAGGCGTGTCTCTAAATTTTTCGTAATTTTTGGCAGCCAACCCCTGCTCTAAGTACAAGAATCCACCATTTTCTTTTTAGCTGACGTTGTTAGTGTACCCATATGATAGGTCCATTTTTTCCGAGGCGTTTACTGAATTACGTTGCTATGTATACTCTAATACAATATACAATATGTATACAAACTTTTGTTTGTAAAATCGGCTGGAAACCGGAATTCGCTCTCAGTAAACGAGTCGTATGTTTTTGAGGTGTACTTTAGCTAGGAGTACGTTCGGTCCCTTAAACCGCTGTTGCTCTCAATTTTGCGCATTCCTCTCTTTAAGAACGTCAAGCAATACATTTTAGTAAGCGCAAAAGTGGACTAAGATGCACATGGCGTTTGATGGGTGGCCTACCCTCCAAAAAAATAAGGCGCGGTTGACTCACCTGGTATAAACAAGTAATATGGGCCCAAATGACCTCGTTGTCGACGGGTCGTTAAACCTCACACACTCACTCACTCACTAAACAAGTAATAGTTAAACAGTGTTAAATATTACCTTTACAAACATGGGAAGATATAATACCCCATTTTAAAATAAATTAGCTTCAAAAATAGCTCAGACATTTTGTTGCTCGTGGTGGTCACAACGTACCACTGGTGATCTAAGTTATGAAATAATGCCAAGTAATGCTAGGGTTAATACGAGACTTCAAAGGAATCAAGCAATTAATGTTTACATTGTGAAAATCAATAAATGTTAGTTTCTTTCTTTCTTTTTTTAAACTTTGTGTAGAAAAGAGCGTTCTAAAACCCGTGTTTCACACGTAAATTCCGCGTAAACAGGTAATTTATTCACTCAACCCTGGTTTTAGGATAGCCAGGATACGATACCCATATCCAGAAAAGCTTCTTATCTCCTCATAATCTTTGTGCTTTAATGCATAAGTAATTGGGTGGCTATTTATCTGTGTTGTTCACACAGCCACACACTCAAACAGACAGAGATCCTTTCCTAAAACCTTTTTTTTTTTTCCCTTCGATTTACGGAGTCTCAAAATGTATTTCCATGAAATCTCGTTATAACTAAGCATTGGAGAAAATAAAAATAGCACTATCCTCTAAGCTAAAAGCTTCGCTGCACTTTCCGAACTACAGAAACATGCACTCAGTGGAATTATTTCAAGTGATAGTGATGACTAGGCTTCAGTGCCAGTTGCAAACGACGTTATGTTGAGAGCTACTTTACTGTACCCGTTTCTGCTTCATGTTTGTTGGCAGTAGAGGAAGTAGGAAAGGGGAGGGTGGCTACACCACTACAGTAACCTGCTTGTAAAGCGACGCGACAATCCCACCCTACCCAACCTACCCCGTCAGGTAGGGGCGGTAAAAACCTCCCTGCAAGGATAACTTAAATGCCGACAACATGCAACCGGCGCCGAAGCCTAGTGATCAAAGTCTACGACTTTTCGTGACGCGTCTTTATTAGAAGAAGAATAAATCACGCAATAGAATTCTAGCAAATTATAAAAGGATTAGAACAACGGCTGTAAAGCAAACGAAGATCCTTCATGATGCCTCTAACTTAAAATTGTCGCAGCCTTCACAAGCATGCCAGTGGATCACCAAATGGTGCCCTCTTCCTCAGTTGACGTACCTCGCCTCTGTAGCATGATGTTTAGTGTGTCTGCCTCACGTTCAAGAGGTCGCGAGTTCGAATCTCGCTTAGGGTAAGTTATCCGGATAAGGATTTTTTCGGAGGTTTTCCATTATCCTGAGAAGAACGTCATTTGAGCTTCATTTCACCCATTTCAGTCATTCATCATCCGATGAATGGAGAACGTAAATATATATATATATATATATATATATATATATATATATATATATACACACACACACACACACCAAAAAAAGGAACGAATCCTGTAATAGTTCCTAAACAAAACGGAAAGGCATTATTGGTCAGTGACACTGTGCATTAGCCCCTTAGATATTCTCTTGTGTCAGTAATATAGGCTACTGCCCC
Source organism: Tenodera sinensis (assembly GCA_030765045.1). NCBI lineage: Eukaryota > Metazoa > Arthropoda > Insecta > Mantodea > Mantidae > Tenodera > Tenodera sinensis. The sequence goes on along the minus strand of CM060964.1, from coordinate 142,651,852 downwards.
ACAAACTGATTAACTGACAAACTGATTTTGACACTATGTGTACTATATTTCACTCAGGAGTTTAGCTATGACCTTGTGACTGATACAAGTGAACCTGAGATAGCGTTCTATTGTTTTTTCCCCTCGCTCTGAGGTTTTCCACCCTGCTTCTACAGTGACTTGTTCTTTCTTTCCCGGGACAATAAATATTGCGCGAAGTGGCATCTCCAGTGGCATAGCTAACGCTTTGGAGGCCCCCCTGTAAATAAATATTGGGGGCCCTATTTATTATTGAAGCTTAAAAATGCAGATGCTACATATTTTCTCACATAGAATGGGTGCTAAAATAAAACTCCCTGATTACCAACACTAATGATTATTTTTGCTAAATAAACAATAGATATATACTCGCCAAAGGCATATGCACATAGGTGGAACAATATCGTTAGCTGTCAATATCCTGGATTAATCCAAGTAACCGCATTAATCCAAGCAAACTTCTATTTGTGGTACCTCACATATCGTTCAGAAGCAATAACACTGAACAACTTGTTAGGACAACACACATTGCTTAATGTTTATACCTTATGACCAAATTCTAAAATAATCCAATTTATTGGCCAATCGACTTCATTTTCGGATAGGTGCCAGTCGTACTTACTATATATTTTGTTCGGCTTTTATAACAACTGTATGAAATAAAAAACGTCTCTATGTGATTGTGAATTGAGAGCATACACACTTGGAGGTAAGCTTAGTTCAGGATAGGGAATGTTTATATGGTACACCTCTGTTGTCAGTATGTCATCAGTGAACGGCATTTGTTACAGCCCTCCTTGCTAGCAATTTTCAAGGGTGAATTGAATATAAAATGTCATTTTTAAGAAAACTATTAAGGGACACTGGGAGTGAAATTTTGGTCAAAATTTTCAAAAAGTCGAAAATTGTTTTTTTTTTTTTTTTTTTTTTTTACCTTAAAATGTTCCTGGAACACCTGTGCATTTGAATCAGCTAACATTTTTCATATCCCCCACTCCATATGGTCATTACCGCCCTTTCAAATAGTGCTCTTCCCTTAACGTACACAGGATGTTCCTATATAAAAGCCTGTTTTTCTCAAAACTACATTTCTGCATATTCCAAAAGAAAGTCGCGCCTGAGTTTTGCTTCAGGTCCAGTGAAAATTTACAGAAGTATTCATAAATAGCAGCTAAACAAAACTATGATTCAATATTGATGTTATCATTTTCATGAATTCCAAAAACATTTTTTGTATGAAAAAATCAATAATTTTTAAGATTAAATTTTCTTTTTTATTAAAAAAGTATGTACAGCATAATCAGCAAACATATTTGAAATATCTCTTCATACAATTGTTACCCATGTTTTAGAGTACCAGTTCTGCCAATATAAATGAATTTCGAAAAGTCAATAGACGCGAGCTCTATTTTGAAAATGTGCCTGTTAAATTAATAGAATAATTTATTTATCGTAAAAGAATTATTCAATTTTAATGAAATTTGGTTTACCTCCTATTCTCATATAAGTACAAACACTGTAAAACTTTCAGAAAAATCGATCAAGAAATGTGGAAGTTTCAAATTTCACTCCCAGTGTCCGAGGGCCCCTAAAGTTCTTGGGTCCCCGCGCCGCCGAGTCTGCGGGGCCGTTATTTACACCACTGAGCATCTCTAACACATAATATTACCGCATCAAAGAAAAATGATCGTCATACATTTAATAATATTCCTAGTGAATTATGTTTATCGGAGTCTCAAGAAAGCACAGCATATTATATTGTAGCAACACTGGCACTGCTTACGGTTCAACTGCATTGTAGACAATCATTTTGTACTGCTGGTGTTACTGTGCATCTTTCCAACACGCTCCCTCACACAACGCACGTTTGCACGTTCAAGGACAAAGACATTTTCCTGAGTAAATGACAGTAATACAGGCACTGTTTATTAGTTTGGCTCTTTTTGGAGGTGCGACAATAGTAAACATAAAACGTGTAACGCATATTCTCCGATGGACTTGGTCTGCATGTCGAGTGTAAGGTAGAACAGAATGAGGATATTATACTGGCAGTATACCTACGCTTACGTGGTTTGTCCTCTAGGAGTACGAGTCATATCATTTAATTAGTAATGCTTATTCGTTGTACATATTGGTATAAAGGAATCAGTTTTGAAGAAGTTCAAAATTACAGTCTAAATAAAATGTCAACTGTCACATTTTCACTACAAATTAAAGAGCAATAATGTCGAAAGGTGAAAAAAGAGGATTTTTGTTCCACATATTATGCATCAATAATATACTCCATACAACACAACCATTTTATCAAATTAAGGACAGATAAGGCAAATGAATGAAGAAATGAGGAAAGAAAGAAGCTAAGAAAGAAACAGAGCAAGAAAAAAGTAATAAAGTTTGGAGGAAAGAAAGCAAGAATAAGAGAAAGATGCAAAATACTATCATATCTCAGAGAACCTCCGTTTCTCTCATATGATGTTGGATTTTATAACAGCATATTCATCCTGATAACTTGAACATTTTCTGTATCGTTTTCATTTGTATGCACACTCTCTGAATCACATAGATGCGCAATTAAATGAAGCATATTCTGCAAATAAATTCAGATTTGCAACATTTCACAAATATTTTTCACAAACTAAATTATTTTTGTGTTCACATGAAAGAAAATGAAAAATTGGTATTATTCAATTTGATGTCACACTCTTCGGCTACAGGCAATAATTAGAAATATTTTTCTATAGCCTTAGCTTTTTAGAAAATGTGCACCCTCCCGTGTAATGTGGTAAGTTTTTCCTCTTATATGTTGTGCAGGGCTTTAAATGGCAATGAAGGAATGCACGTATTTATTCTGCAAACAATGTATTTTGTTAGAGGTTGCGTGAAAATTTTACAACCTTATTTTTGAAGTTGAGTTTAAGAAAACGTGAGTTTTTGTAAACACAAGGAAACTCACAAAGGACAAGCTTCTACTTCTAAAGTATGATAAAATGGCCTAATGAAAGTATGAAAACCTTTGCTTATGAGTACATAAGATCCAGTGGTAAATTTGTTACTGTAGAGGACACACTTTTGCCAAGCTGTGAAACTTAATGACTTGCCGCTGTTTAACTCACCGATCTTAGACGCTGCCAACTGACACATAAACTCCGATTATGCTCATGGTTTTAAAGCTCAACATTTGGGGAAGTTTTCTCTTCTCCTTTGACGCTTAACGTTTTAGATTATTTTTCTAATTTTAAATTCATTACTAAGTCTCGTTTCTTCTGTTTCTTTCCATTCATCATAATTGTAGAGGAGCATATCACCAAGTAAACTGTTGCATGTAATGCAGGCCACTTGTTGCTCCCAGATAATGAACGCTTCTGTTTGTAACCATTCCCTTTGTGTGCCACATTAGCTTGTGTACATTGCTAGCATCTCCTGTAGAATTTTACCTGCATTTTAGTTACTGATTTATATTAATAGTTTGTTTTAAAATTGCGTTACTGTCGCTTAAACAGTAAAGTCATATTGCGATTAATACTGATAGTCTTGTAGCACTTCTAAACAAATAATCTTTCTGAATCTGACGATGGCGAGTTGTTATTCTGTAAGATGTGTGCAATGAAAGCGTTAATAGAGGAGATATTTACTATCTACAACACATCAAACGCGGCAGGTATTGTTCAATAATAAATAATAGGTATCATCAACTACAGAAAATCGGAAATAATTGCGAGAAGTTTAAAAGAATAGCGTTATGTTATGGAAAGTAACACTAATGTGGGTTTTTTTTTTTTGGCTGCGTTATATCGGCACAATTCCCGGTGAACCGGCAGTGAACTCAAACTATATTTCACCTTGCAGGGAGAGTAAAATAACATTTGGATTGCTTCATATCACTTTGACCCCACTGTATAGTGTTTAATAGGGCTAGGAAGTTCATGCCCTAAAAACACTAAAATATGCATGCAAATATGCTCTTAAAAACTTGAAAATATGCCAAGAAATATGCACTATTTAATTAAAACAATTAATGTCCCATTGCAGTAGACAAGACAGGTTAGTATAAATAATAAATAAAGTTGCCTTATTCCTTAGAGGTTGAAGCAGAAGTTGTCCCGCTGCTAGTATTAACTGCTAAATTGCAGTTCACAACCAACACTTTGCACAAATTTTCAACTGTAAAACATCGTCTGTTGTCTCGCAAATCACCTTTGTAACGTGAAAAACGTCTCTCCATGTCACAAGATGTTATCGGGGCATATTTACATGATGTTAACTGCTTCACACAGAGTCATGCCTCTTGGTGTGACAGATGGTTTTCTTTCGAGGATGTCTCATTTATCGCACATCTGTTTATAACCAGAATTTTTTGAAATTCCATAATTCACTTCTTCTTTCACTTTTTTCCTATGCTAACAGGAACCGAACTTAGGTCACGTATTGTTTTTTCAAAGATAGTAAGATTCATGGAGAGGAGATCCTACAGCTTCCAATGACGTTATGGCTGTTGGTAAGAAAGAAAAATGGGCAGATATGAATCTAAGATCCTCTTTTAACCCAGTGCCTGAATGAATATTTTGCACAGTTTCTATTGATGAAGCATCTTTCGAGTCAATGCATTAACAACTTCTTCGACCATTTCTATGTGCTCAGCATAATATAAAACTGCATTGACCCATGTTCCCCATCGAGTTAACACTGGTGCAGGAGGAAGTCGGCTATTAGGTGCTGTTGATCTAAACAACTTAACTCTTTTAGGAGATTTAACAAAAATTCTCTCTGTACTGGATACAAATCTATCTACCAATGGGAAAGAATCACGTATTGCCTCAGAAATGCGATGTAGAGCGTGTGCCAAACAAGTTATTAAGTTAGGAATAATGCCTTTCAGACTTTGTCCTGATTTTAAAATATAAGGATCTGCGTCAGTAACAAATAAAAGTAACCGGTCGTATTTGATTCCACACGGCCATAGTAATTTCAAAGTGTCCATCAGAAACTGGGTCACAGTTACATTGTCAGTGGCCCACAATTCGCACACATTAAGAAGATAAGGTGTAGTTTTTTGTTCATTGTTTAAAGCACCCACAATTATATTAGCAATAGAACGGCTCTCAGAATCTGGGGTTTCATCATCATCATCCACAAAAACTGATCCGCTAATTCATTTTGTATATTTGACAATACGTTATTGTAACAATGTACTACATAAGTCTTACGCAGTGCACTTTCTTCAGGCACATGTTGTCGAGTGTACTTGGCAAGAAAGTTTCTAAGTGTTGGATTATTAATGAGCAATTCCGCGAATATGTCATATTATTATCGAGTGTTAAAATTTGAAATCAATGCTTCACTTTTTTTACTGAGGAAAGATGATGCTAGATACTCCAAAGTATCTTATGAAGTGAAAAATAGATCTTTTTGACGTGAATATGGGTTCAAATTTCACTTCTTAGCCATATATTTCCAAAACACTAAAAATAAGCGTGAATAACAGTGATTTTCGTATCAATATTTCAGGAGCTATGTACAACTGTTTTAATTTTTTTGTTTTGTACACCACACAATGGCTCTTCGTCTTCGAAACGTGTATATGGCTAATAATTTTCGACATTTATAAAAAATCCTTTAGAGCCTGTTTAATTATTACTGTGTGTGAATGTCAGTTAGTCACGGTAAATAAGAATAAAGTCCTCTGCAGGGAAAAGTAATAGACTGAAAAGAATATCCTTTTTGATTCTGCGTCATTATAATATAACAAATAAAAAAGTATCAGAAAGTTTTCCTCTATAGTCATTCGTTTTCCCACAAAACACGTGACTAATGGACAATTAGTGCTGGGGCCCTGCGTACAGTGCTTGTGAGACTTCAGTCAGGAATAGACGTATCAGTTCGTTTCTGACTCCATGGCTAAAACACCAGCCCAAAAACAACATGAATACAAACAATGTCTGAAGGAGCAAGGCAGTTCTGCACAATGGAAGGAAAAAATAGAAGTGACTATCAGGAAAGGAAGACCAATACTGAAACAAACAAAACAAGGAAGAGAACACCTCAAAGCTGAATATAGGAGACATAAGCAAGCACAGCGGGCAACACAGAAAATAAGAGACCAAGAAGGGATTAAGGATACTCCATCAACATCAGCGACTTTCAAAAGCAGACAGCATTTTGGAAAGGGCAGAAAACGTGTTGAGGAAGCATTGCCGCAATCTCCACGCAAAAGAAAAGAAATGATTAGTAAGTTACCAGTTGAAGAGGGATTGCATGTTATAAAACCAAAGCATTCTGTCCCAGTATCAGGAAAACAACTATCAGAGGAACTTAAAAGTGCAATCAACAAGTTCTATCAGGATGATTCAATATCTTACCAAGCTCCTGGAAGAGAGCATTTTATTGAAATCCGTGTTCAAGGAGAAACAAAAGAAGTTCGCATTAGGTATCTAGTGGTAACATTAAAAGAAGCACATGCACTCTTTCTACAAGGTCGAGAAGAAATGTCCGTAAGGTGAATTACGCCCTGCTCACGTGCGTCTTCAAAGTCAGATCCCACATAATGTGTGCACATGCATTATACATGAAAATACGAAGTTTCTTCTCAAAGCATTGTGTAAAAATCACGTACTCACTGAGACTGAATTTCGTAAGTTCATAGCACAAGTGGTTTGTGATCAGAAATCGAGTGAGTGTATGCAGGGAGGATGCCCCAAGTGCCCGGGATTGAGTGGAGCAGACATTTCGGGTGAACTCGCTAATTCTCTATGCGAATGGAAGCTGTGGAACTCACGTAATGGAAGAATGGAAATAGAAGTTAAAAAGGGATCTGTAAAAGACTGCATTGAAGAACTCACCAATTGCCTGCCACGTTTTCTAAATCACGTTTATGTAAAAAGACAGCAATCCGAGGCCTTTAAGAAGGCTCGCGAAAATGTTGCAATTAGTGAAGCTGTGATACAGATCGACTTCTCTGAGAACTACACATGCAAGGGGCAAAATGAAATTCAAGCTGCCCACTGGAACAATACACAGGTCTCAATATTTACTGCTGTTGCCTGGTATAGGAAAGAAGATATTGGTGAAATTCAGAAACAATATTTTACTTTGGTGTCTGATTATCTATCGCATGACAAATATGTAGTTGATATTTGCTTAAGGAATATATTTTCGGAAATATTGGATATTGTTCCGAATCTTGAACTTGTGAAAGTGTTTTCTGATGGAGCTGCTAGTCATTTTAAGGGACACTGGGAGTGAAATTTGAAAGTTCCACATTTCTTGATAGATTTATCTGAAAATTTTACTGTGTTTGTATTTATATAAAAATAGAAGGTACACGAAATTTCATTAACATTGCATAATTCGTTTATGATATATACATTATTTTATGAATTTGAAAGGCACGGGTCCATTGACTTTTCAAAATTCATTTATATTGGCAGAACTGATACTCTAAAACATGGGTAACAATTTTATGAACAGATATTTCAAATGCGTTTTCTGATTATGCTGTACATATTTTTTTAATAACAAAGAAAATTTAATCTTCAAAATTATTTATTTTTTTCATACAAAAAAATGTTTTTGGAATTCATGTTAATGATAACATCAATATTGAAGCATAGTTTTGTTTAGCTGCTATTTATGAATACTTTTGAAAATTTTCATTGAATTTGAAGCAAAACTCAGGCGCGACCTTCTTTTGGAATGTGCAGAAATGTAGTTTTGAGAAAAACAGGCTTTTATATGGGAGCATCCTGTGTACATTAAGGGAAGATCACTATTTGAAAGGGTCGTAATGATCACATGGAGTGGGGGATATGAAAAATGTTAGCTGAACCAAATGCACAGGTGTTACAGCAACATTTTAAGGTAAAAAAAAGCAATTTTCAATTTTTTGACAATTTTAACCAAAATTTCACTCCCAGTGGCCCTTAAGCAGAAATACACTTTGAGTCATGTGACATATCTTTCAGAAGTATTTGGAATCCAAATTGAATGGCACTTCTTCGAATCCTATCACGGGAAGGGGGCAGTAGATGCGATTGGAGGACAAGTGAAGAGGATGGCCTGGACAGCTACGAAAGCAGAAAGCAGGATTCAGAGTGCTGAAGAATTTGTTAATACTGTTAGAAAGAAAACCAAAATATGTCTTCTTGAGGTTTCTCTGCCTGAAATTGAAGAAGCAAAAGAATTTCTCGACAAAAGATTTGAACGTATTTCACCTATACCATCCACTCAGCGGGTTCACTATGTGAAAGCATTAGGTTTAAATATTGTGGAATATGCTTTTCTTTCATGTGCGGAAAGTGTCAGAATGATACACAACTTTCGGAAATAAAAACAGTGTAGTGATATGCGCGTGCACTATAAGACTACTGCATTTAGCGTTCCTGCACTATAAGGAGTCCAACCAGTAACTAGTGTGTTACAGGTATGTGTTGTGTGCTCTTATGTGTCGTCTTTGTTATGGTTTTGAGTCAACTTTTTATACTTGCAATGACGAAACTGTGATAACAAATGAGAGCTGTCAACAGCTGTTTATATTGCATGACATTAATGCTTCTCCAAAGGATATGATTATTGTCAAAACGATAAATACAATTACACACCTGTATGTATTACATGTATGTAACGTATAATACGTATCATTATGATTTACCATATGTTATTCCATGTAAAACAAAGACAAGGTATTACAACTTTCACAAATGTCGGTTAGTCACAAACTCATGCCAGTTAGCCACGCTGACCTTTTGAATATCTCCAGATGAGAATAACATGCCAAACCTTTTTTTCAGGATATTTGAAAGCTTAGAAGTTCCTCTCTCAAGTGATTTTTCAGAACAAATCAAATAAGAAAACTTTCAGAGAAAACGGAGGACAAACGTTTGAAGTTGGACCTACAGTTGACAAAAATGTAAGTTAGTCACGAAAACTTTAGCGCTCATTATTAAAGAATTGTTTCACTTTTTTAAGGTTTTTATGTTTCCTATCACAACCACCAATATATTCTCTGTCAGCGTATGTCGTTAAAATAACATTTTTACACCTATATTGACCATTAGACAGACATTTTAGGAAGAAGATGTAGTGTAAATGTCAGTTAGTCACACGCGGAATTGCTCTAATTTTGAACAAGGGAATATCAGCAGCTAAAAATGCTTGGCACAAGTCATAGGAAATTCAGTAACCCTACTTCCAAAACACTCTACTAGCGGTTTTTGAACAGGTTTTTTGTCTGCGAGTTTTGTTATTAAATTCTCCTTGTTTTGCTGTGTTTATGTGCTGAACTACTTGAACTGTTTTCTCACTCCCTACGTTTTTCTCACACGCTCCACAAAACAGTACCATATTACCTGTAGACATTAAATCTCCTGAAAACTCTTTCTGTAAATTAATTAATCTAGCATTCGAAGTTGGTTTTATTTTCGGGATTTGAAGAGCTTTTTAACATTTTGTACGCCTGATTTAATTTGGTGGGAACCAGTTCACAACACTGTTACGTTTGAAGACCACGACACAACTACTGGTGGGCAGGCAAGCGTTGCTATATTCGTACTGCTCAAAACGTTGACCTGAACTTTATCTTTGTTAATATAAACCTCTCAGATAACGCACTGATTATTCTCTACGCACATACATATAATAAAAGGATGGAAACAGGGGAGCCACTGCATGACAACATGACTCAGCATTAGTTCTCGCCATTGATGGTACATGGAATGAAGATGGAGCACCGGTGGAATGAGAAGGCGGGGGAAACCGGGGAACCCGGAGGAAACCCGCCCCAGCACCGCTTCGTCCACCACGAATCCCACATGTGGTTGCCTGGGATCAAACCTGGGCCGCTTTGGTGAGAAGTGGATGGTTTAACCACTCGGCTACGGCGCGGCCTGGGCACCTTTGTGAGCGGAAGCATATTGGTGAGCGCGTGGAAGGTCTTGAAACGCTTGTTCCATTATTTGTTCCTCGCTACTGATGGCGAGAAGCGCAAATAAAATAGTAGGCTTCGACTTTCCAACTACAAGTAAGGAAAATGTGGATACCCATTTATACTAGGTGTTTAAATAAAAATATTTAAATTAATTTCTAACATTTCTAAAAGTTTTATGCGATTAAGGATTTCGGAACACTTTAGTATAGCCTATAGTTTGCAGTATTATTCATTGTACCGCCAGTATAACTGGATTGAGAAACATCGTGAAATGCTTTACAATGTTACGAGTATCGTTACTTTGTGTGTATTACGAATCACATCTTACAGAAAAAGCATCAAGAATGTCGTTTGGCAGGTTAGAACAATAAATAGTGCAACTCAATATTCATTTCTGTTTCAAACTTGTTACAACGGGGAAAAACATATTCAAAACAATATTATCAGAGGTCCCAGGTTGCAAATCTGCTCTTCAAATTGCTTGAAACTTATCAGTCAGAGAGAACATATTACGTTGCCATTAACATTAATTGACAAGTTCTTAGTACTTTAAAGAGGAGATATTTTTTGTAGATTCGTGTTAATAACTGTTAACAAATTTGATAGAGAAAAGCATAGCTAGATACCTTTTTTAAAACTGAGTGTATAGCTTTTGAAGAGGAGGGTAAGAAGGACATTTTATAATGAATTTGTGGTCTAAGAGTTTTCGCGAAGTGCCGCATACACACTGAAAACTAAGCTACGAAAGCCATTGCCTTTAAAGAGAACAAGCTGGAGATGGTTCCTGGAAACAAGAGGGAAAAAAATTACTTCTTTATTTCAACTTAAGATCGTATCCCAGCCGTATATTGAAAAAGTACTTCCATAGTGTTAGTTTAAACTTTCTGACCTAAGTACCGTCCAAACCATTTGAAGCGATGTACTTACAAACCCTTATTTCACTTAACTTGGCTATCAACTGGCCAGCAGTGCGATCAGCATTCATGAAAAAGAATGCTCACATGCGACATCTCAAAAAACGAATCAACTACTCACTTGGAGGGGAGGGGAAATTATGTTTCACCAGAGGTGCAGTATCCATACGAAATCTCTATTGAATGTATGTAGCCCCCGATTCTTTAAGGAAACGAGCAAAGAATATCAGAGTTGAAGCCCAAGAGGGAAAAGATCTCTGGGTCTCCAAGGAAGCGCTGGACACAGCTCGTCCGGGAGTGCCATTAGGTGCAATACTAGTACCGAACATGAATATATTTTATAGCGTGCTTTGGTTTCCCGCGTATTGAGCGCTGGTTAATGACGCCACGTGTTTACATCAAGTTGGGTTCCAAGAGTGGAGCGGTAACATACTTTTCTGACTATGCGTCCATTAATCCATTCTTATATCTGGAAAAGCTAGCAAATCCTGGACCAATGGTACGCCAAGAACTTCTTTAAATCAACAATTAGTTTCCGGTTGCTTTGCAATTGGAAGCTTCATCACTGAATAATAGTATCAGTTCCCCACGGATCAATGATACGTGCAGCTATGGAAACAAATTAATCTGAAGCATTGAGGGAATGACGGCGAAGTTTCTTGCTGCTGCTTGTATTTGCACCCCCCCCCCCACACACACACACTCACAACTCTGCCTCCTGTGTTCCGAGAGTACCCTACCACTTTTCCATTGTTGTTTAATGATAATGGAATTTTGGGAGTGGGAGAGAACTCTTTGTTACTGTTACCTCTTGAAAGATATTTCTCTGTTAGGGGACCGATTTGTGAATTTTCGTAACTCAAACTACTCTACCGCCTTCTATTTGTTTGTGTGTGTGTGTGTTTGTTTGTTTATTTGTTTGTTTGTTTGTTTCTTTCTTTCTTTCTTTCTTTCTCTCCTTCTCTTTCTTTCTCTCTTTCTTTCTTTCTTTCCTTCCTTCTTTCTTTCTTTTTTTCCTTCTTTCCTTCCTTCTTTCTTTCTTTCTTTCTTTCTCTTTCTTTCTTTCTTTCTTTCTTTCTTTCTTTCTTTCTTTCTTTCTTTCTTTCTTTCTTTCTTTCTTTCTTTCTTTCTTTCTTTCTTTCTTTCTTTCTTTCTTTCTTTCTTTCTTTCTTTCTTCTTTCTTTCTTTCTTTCTTTCTTTCTTTCTTTCTTTCTTTCTTTCTTTCTTTCTTTCTTTCTTTCTTTTTCTTTCTTTCTTTCTTTCTTTCTTCTTTCTTTCTTTCTTTCTTTCTTTCTTTCTTTCTTTCTTCTTTCTTCTTCTTTCTTTCTTTCTTTCTTTCTTTCCTTTCTTTCTTTCTTTCTTTCTTTCTTTCTTTCTTCTTTCTTTCTTTCTTTCTTCTTTCTTTCTTTCTTTCTTTCTTTCTTTCTTTCTTTCTTCTTTCTTTCTTTCTTCTTTCTTTCTTTCTTCTTTCTTTCTTTCTTCTTCTTTCTTTCCTTCTTTCTTTCTTTCTTTCTTTCTTTCTTTCTTTCTTTCTTTCTTTCTTTCTTTTCTTTCTTTCTTTTCTTTCTTTCTTTCTTTCTTTCTTTCTTTCTTTCTTCTTTCTTCCTTCCTTCCTTCCTTCCTTCTCCTTCCTTCCTTGCTTCCTCCGTTCCTCCCTTCCTCCCTTCCTCCTTCCTTCCGTCCTTCCTTCCTTCCTTCCTCCCTTCCCTCCTTCCTTCCTTCCTTCCGTCCTTCCGTCCTTCCGTCCTTCCGTCCTTCCGTCCTTCCGTCCTTTCGTCCTTTCGTCCTTCTTCGTCCTTTCGTCCTTTCGTCCTTTCGTCCTTCTTTCGTCCTTTTTCTTTCTTTCTTTCTTTCTTTCTTTCTTTCTTTCTTTCTTTCTTTCTTTCTTTCTTTCTTTCTTTCTTTCTTTCTTTCTTTCTTTCTTTCTTTCTTTCTTTCTTTCTTTCTTTCTTTCTTTCTTTCTTTCTTTCTTTCTTTCTTTCTTTCTTTCTTTCTTTCTTTCTTTCTTTCTTTCTTTCTTTTCTTTCTTTCTTTCTTTCTTTCTTTCTTTCTTTCTTTCTTTCTTTCTTTCTTTCTTTCTTTCTTTCTTTCTTTCTCTCTTTCTTTCTTTCTCTCTTTCTTTCTTTCTCTCTTTCTTTCTCTCTTCTCCTCTTTCTCTCTTCTCTCTTTCTCTCTTTCTTTCTTTCTCTCTTTCTTTCTTTCTCTCTTTCTTTCTTTCTCTCTTTCTTTCTTTCCTTATTTCCCTCTCTTTCACTCATGATTTTTTCTTTCCATTGCAAGAGCTTATTTTACGAATAATCATTTGAATGCTGCCTGCGCATGTTGAAATTGTGTTTAATTTGAAATCATTCTAAGGCAATAACGCACCTTCTGTAACGTGAAGTAGTTAGAAAATATCAGTTTGATATGACTACTATTACAGATGTGTGTAAGAGGAG